>JAUIMM010000525.1:97500-345000 GCA_031769625.1 Taudactylus pleione | reverse complement strand
TGTATATGTATATTTATGTATTGTATTGTGTATCTACAGTATATGTATATTTATGTATTGTATCTACAGTATATATATATATTTATGTATTGTATTTTGTAGCTACTGTACATGTATATTTATGTATTGTATCTACAATATATGTATATTTATGTATTGTATTTTGTATCTACAGTATATGTATATTTACGTATTGTATCTACTGTATATGTATATTTATGTATTGTATTTTGTATCTACTGTACATGTATATTTATGTATTGTATCTACAGTATATGTATATTTATGTATTGTATTTTGTATATACTGTACATGTATATTTATGTATTGTATCTACTGTATATGTATATGTATGTATTGTATTTTGTATCTACAGTATATATATATATACATATATGTATTGTATTTTGTATCTACTGTATATGTATATTTATGTATTGTATTATGTATCTACAGTATATGTATATTTATGTATTGTATTTTGTATCTACAGTATATATATATGTATTGTATTTTGTATCTACTGTAAATGTATATGTATTGTATCTACTGTATATGTCTATTAATGTATATGTATTGTATCTACTGTATATGTATATTTATGTATTGTATTTTGTATCTACAGTATATGTATATTTATGTAATGTATCTACAGTATATGCATATTTATATATTGCATTTTGTATCTACTGTACATGTATATTTATGTATTGTATCTACTATATATGTATATTTATGTATTGTATTTTGTATCTACTGTATATGTATATTTATGTATTGTATCTACAGTATATGTATATTTATGTAATGTATTTTGAATCTACTGTACATGTATATTCATGTATTGTATCTACAGTATATGTATATTTATGTATTGTATTTTGTATATACTGTACATGTATATTCATGTATTGTATCTACTGTATATGTATATTTATGTATTGTAGTTTGTATCTACAGTATATGTATATTTATGTATTGTATCTACTGTATATGTATATTTATGTATTGTATTTTGTATCTACTGTATATGTATATTTAAGTATTGTATCTACAATATATGTATATATATGTATTGTATTTTGTATCTACTGTATATGTATTGTATCTACTGTATATGTATATTTATGTATTGTATTTTGTATCTACAGTATATGTATATTTATGTATTGTATCTACTGTATATGTATATTTATGTATTGGATCTACAGTATATGTATATTTATGTATTGTATTTTGTATCTACAGTACATGTATATTTATGTATTGTATCTACAGCATATGTATATTTATGTATTGTATTTTGTATCTACTGTACATGTATATTTATGTATTGTATCTACAGTATATGTATATTTATGTATTGTATTTTGTATATACTGTACATGTATATTTATGTATTGTATCTACTGTATATGTATATTTATGTATTGTATTTTGTATCTACAGTATATGTATATTTATGTTTTGTATCTACTGTATATGTATATTTATGTATTGTATTTTGTATCTACTGCATATGTATATTTATTTACTGTATCTACAGTATATGTATATATATGTATTGTATTTTGTATCTACTGTATATGTATATGTATATTTATGTATTGTATCTACCGTTTATGTATAATTATGTATTGTATTTTGTATCTACAGTATATGTATATTTTTGTATTGTATCTACTGTATATGTATATTTATGTATTGTATTTTGTATATACTGTACATGTATATTCATGTATTGTATCTACTGTATATGTATATTTATGTATTGTATTTTGTATCAACAGTATATGTATATTTATGTATTGTATCTACTGTATATGTATATTTATGTATTGTATTTTGTATCTACTGTATATGTATTTATGTATTGTATCTACAGTATATGTATATATATGTATTGTATTTTGTACCTACTGTATATGTATATGTATTGTATCTACTGTATATGTATATTTATGTATTGTATTTTGTATCTACTGTATATGTATATTTATGTATTGTATCTACAGTATATGTATATTTATGTATTGTATTTTGTATGTACAGTACATGTATATTTATGTATTGTATCGACAGTATATATATAGTTATGTATTGTATTTTGTATATACTGTACATGTATATTTATGTATTGTATCTACTGTATATGTATATTTATGTATTGTATTTTGTATCTACAGTATATATATATATACATATATGTATTGTATTTTGTATCTACTGTATATGTATATTTATGTATTGTATTATGTATCTACAGTATACGTATATTTATGTATTGTATCTACTGTATATGTATATTTAAGTATTGTATTTTGTATCTACAGTATATGTATATTTATGTATTGTATCTACAGTATATGTATATATATGTATTGTATTTTGTATCTACAGTATATGTATATTTATGTATTGTATCTACTGTATATGTATATTTATGTTTTGTATTTTGTATCTACAGTATATATATATATGTATTGTATTTTGTATCTACTGTAAATGTATATGTATAGTATCTACTGTATATGTATATTTATGTATTGTATTTTGTATCTACAGTATATGTATATTTATGTAACGTATCTACAGTATATGTATATTTATGTATTGTATTTTGTATCTACTGTACATGTATATTTATGTATTGTATCTACTATATATGTATATTTATGTATTGTATTTTGTATCTACTGTATATGTATATTTATGTATTGTATCTACTGTATATGTATATTTATGTATTGTATTTTGTATCTACTGTACATGTATATTTATGTATTGTATCTACTGTGTTGGTATATTTATGTAATGTATCTACAGTATATGTATATTTATGTAATGTATTTTGTATCTACTGTACATGTATATTCATGTATTGTATCTACAGTATATGCATATTTATGTACTGTATTTTGTATATACTGTACATGTATATTCATGTAATGTATCTACTGTATATGTATATTTATGTATTGTAGTTTGTATCTACAGTATATGTATATTTATGTATTGTATCTACTGTATATGTATATTTATGTATTGTATTTTGTATCTACTGTATATGTATATTTAAGTATTGAATCTACAATATATGTATATATATGTATTGTATTTTGTATCTACTGTATATGTATATGTATTGTATCTACTGTATATGTATATTTATGTATTGTATTTTGTATCTACAGTATATGTATATTTATGTATTGTATCTACAGTATATGTATATATATAAATATATATATATATATGTATTGTATTTTCTATCTACTGTATATGTATATGTATCTACTATATATGTATTGTATTTTGTATCTACAGTATAAGTATATTTATGTATTGTATCTACAGTATATGTATATATATGTATTGTATTTTGTATCTACTGTATATGTATGTTTTGTATCTACTGTATATGTATATTTATGTATTGTATCTACTGTATATGTACAATGATGTATTGTATTTTGTTTCTACAGTATATGTATATTTATGTATTGTATTCTGTATCTACAGTATATGTATATATATATATATTGTATTTTGCATCTAAAGTATATGTATATTTATGTATTGTATCTACTGTATATTTATGTATTGTATTATGTATCTACTGTACATGTATATTTATGTATTGTATCTACAGTATATGTATATTTATGTATTGTATTTTGCATATACTGTACATGTATATTTATGTATTGTATCTACTGTATATGTATATTTATGTATTGTATTTTGTATCTACAGTATATGTATATTCATGTATTGTATCTACAGTATATGTATATTTATGTATTTTATTTTGTATATACTGTACATTTATATTCATGTATTGTATCTACTGTATATGTATATTTATGTATTGTATTTTGTATCTACAGTATATGTATATTCATGTATTGTATCTACAGTATATGTATATTTATGTATTGTATTTTGTATCTACTGTATATGTATATTTAAGTATTGTATCTACAGTATATGTATATATATGTATTGTATTTTGTATCTACTGTATATGCATATGTATTGTATCTACTGTATATGTATATTTATGTATTGTATTTTGTATCTACAGTATATGTATATTTATGTAATGTATCTACAGTATATGTATATTTATGTATTGTATTTTGTAGCTACTGTACATGTATATTTATGTATTGTATCTACTATATATGTATATTTATGAATTTTATTTTGTATCTACTGTATATGTATATTTATGTATTGTATCTACAGTATATGTATATAAATGTATTGTATTTTTTTTCTACTGTATATGTATTGTATCTACAGTATATGTATATTTATGTATTGTATCTACAATATATGTATATTTATGTATTGTATATTGTATATACTGTACATGTATATTTATGTATTGTATCTACTGTATATGTATATTTATGTATTGTATTTTGTATCTACAGTATATATATATACATATATGTATTGTATTTTGTATCTACTGTATATGTATATTTATGTATTGTATTATGTATCTACAGTATATGTATATTTATGTATTGTATCTACTATATATGTATATTTATGTATTGTATTTTGTATCTACTGTATATGTATATTTATGTATTGTATCTACAGTATATGTATATATATATGTATTGTATTTTGAATCTACAGTATATGTATATTTATGTATTGTATCTACTGTATATGTATATTTATGTATTGTATTTTGTATCTACAGTATATATAAATGTATTGTATTTTGTATCTACTGTAAATGTATATGTATTGTATCTACAGTATATGTATATTTATGTATTGTATTTTGTATCTACAGTATATGTATATTTATGTAATGTATCTACAGTATATGTATATTTATTTATTGTATTTTGTATCTACTGTACATGTATATTTATGTATTGTATCTACTATATATGTATATTTATGTATTGTATTTTGTATCTACTGTATATGTATATTTATGTATTGTATCTACAGTATATGTATATTTATGTATTGTATTTTGTATCTACTGTACATGTATATTTATGTATTGTATCTACTGTATTGGTATATTTATGAATTGTATCTACAGTATATGTATATTTATGTATTGTATTTTTTATCTACTGTATATGTATTGTATCTACTGTATATGTATATTTACGTATTGTATCTACTGTATATGTATAATTATGTATTGTATTTTGTATCTACAGTATATGTATATTTATGAATTGTATCTACTGTATATGTATATTTATGTATTGTATTTTGTATCTACAGTGTATATATATATATATATATATATGTATTGTATTTTGTATCTACTGTATATGTTTTGTATCTACAGTATATGTATATTTATGTAATGTATTTTGTATCTACTGTACATGTATATTCATGTATTGTATTTTCTATCTACTGTATATGTATATTTAAGAATTGTATCTACAATATATGTATATATATGTATTGTATTTTGTATCTACTGTATATGTATATGTATTGTATCTACTGTACATGTATATTTATGTATTGTATTTTGTATCTACTGTATATGTATATTTATGTATTGTATCTACAGTATATGTATATATATATATATATATATGTATTGTATTTTCTAAATACTGTATATGTATCTACTATATATGTATATGTATTGTGTTTTGTATCTACAGTATAAGTAAATTTATGTATTGTATCTACAGTATATGTATATATATGTATTGTATTTTGTATCTACTGTATATGTATGTATTGTATCTACTGTATATGTATATTTATGTATTGTATCTATTGTATAAGTACAATTATGTATTGTATTTTGTTTCTACAGTATATGTATATTTATGTATTGTATTCTGTATCTACAGTATATGTGTATATATATATATATTGTATTTTGTATCTACAGTATATGTATAGGTATTGTATCTACTGTATATGTATATTTATGTATTGTTTTGTGTATCTACAGTATATGTATATTTATGTATTGTATCTACAGTATATATATATATTTATGTATTGTATTTTGTATATACTGTACATGTATATTTATGTATTGTATCTACTGTATATGTATATTTATGTATTGTATTTTGTATCTACAGTATATGTATATTCATGTATTGTATCTACAGTATATGTATATTTATGTATTGTATCTACTATATATGTATATTTATGTATTGTATTTTGTATCTACAGTATATGTATATTTATGTATTGTATCTACTGTATATGTATATTTATGTATTGTATTTTGTATATACTGTACATGTATATTTATGTATTGTATCTACTGTATATGTATATTTATGTATTGTATTTTGTATCTACAGTATATGTATATTCATGTATTGTATCTACAGTATATGTATATTTATGTATTGTATTTTGTATATACTGTACATTTATATTCATGTATTGTATCTACTGTATATGTATATTTATGTATTGTATTTTGTATCTACAGTATATGTATATTCATGTATTGTATCTACTGTATATGTATATTTATGTATTGTATCTACTGTATATTTATATTTATGTATTGTATCTACAGTATATATATATATATATATATATATGTATTGTATTTTGTATCTACTGTATATGTATTGTATCTACTGTATATGTATATTTATGTACTGTATTTTGTATCTACAGTATATGTATATTTATGTAATGTATCTACAGTATATGTATATTTATGTATTGTATCTACGGTATATTTATATTTATGTATTGTATCTACAGTATATATATATATATATATATATGTATTGTATTTTGTATCTACTGTATATGTATATTCATGTATTGTATCTACTGTATATGTATATTTATGTATTGTATCTACTGTATATTTATATTTACGTATTGTATCTACAGTATATATATATATATATATGTATTGTATTTTGTATCTACTGTATATGTATTGTATCTACTGTATATGTATATTTATGTATTGTATTTTGTATCTACAGTATATGTATATTTATGTAATGTATCTACAGTATATGTATATTTATGTATTGTATTTTGTAGCTACTGTACATGTATATTTATGTATTGTATCTACTATATATGTATATTTATGTATTGTATTTTGTATATACTGTACATGTATATTCATGTATTGTATCTACTGTATATGTATATTTATGTATTGTAGTTTGTATCTACAGTATATGTATATTTATGTATTGTATCTACTGTATATGTATATTTATGTATTGTATTTTGTATCTACTGTATATGTATATTTAAGTATTGTATCTACAATATATGTATATATATGTATTGTATTTTGTATCTACTGTATATGTATTGTATCTACTGTATATGTATATTTATGTATTGTATTTTGTATCTACAGTATATGTATATTTATGTATTGTATCTACTGTATATGTATATTTATGTATTGGATCTACAGTATATGTATATTTATGTATTGTATTTTGTATCTACAGTACATGTATATTTATGTATTGTATCTACAGCATATGTATATTTATGTATTGTATTTTGTATCTACTGTACATGTATATTTATGTATTGTATCTACAGTATATGTATATTTATGTATTGTATTTTGTATATACTGTACATGTATATTTATGTATTGTATCTACTGTATATGTATATTTATGTATTGTATTTTGTATCTACAGTATATGTATATTTATGTTTTGTATCTACTGTATATGTATATTTATGTATTGTATTTTGTATCTACTGCATATGTATATTTATTTACTGTATCTACAGTATATGTATATATATGTATTGTATTTTGTATCTACTGTATATGTATATGTATATTTATGTATTGTATCTACCGTTTATGTATAATTATGTATTGTATTTTGTATCTACAGTATATGTATATTTTTGTATTGTATCTACTGTATATGTATATTTATGTATTGTATTTTGTATATACTGTACATGTATATTCATGTATTGTATCTACTGTATATGTATATTTATGTATTGTATTTTGTATCAACAGTATATGTATATTTATGTATTGTATCTACTGTATATGTATATTTATGTATTGTATTTTGTATCTACTGTATATGTATTTATGTATTGTATCTACAGTATATGTATATATATGTATTGTATTTTGTACCTACTGTATATGTATATGTATTGTATCTACTGTATATGTATATTTATGTATTGTATTTTGTATCTACTGTATATGTATATTTATGTATTGTATCTACAGTATATGTATATTTATGTATTGTATTTTGTATGTACAGTACATGTATATTTATGTATTGTATCGACAGTATATATATAGTTATGTATTGTATTTTGTATATACTGTACATGTATATTTATGTATTGTATCTACTGTATATGTATATTTATGTATTGTATTTTGTATCTACAGTATATATATATATACATATATGTATTGTATTTTGTATCTACTGTATATGTATATTTATGTATTGTATTATGTATCTACAGTATACGTATATTTATGTATTGTATCTACTGTATATGTATATTTAAGTATTGTATTTTGTATCTACAGTATATGTATATTTATGTATTGTATCTACAGTATATGTATATATATGTATTGTATTTTGTATCTACAGTATATGTATATTTATGTATTGTATCTACTGTATATGTATATTTATGTTTTGTATTTTGTATCTACAGTATATATATATATGTATTGTATTTTGTATCTACTGTAAATGTATATGTATAGTATCTACTGTATATGTATATTTATGTATTGTATTTTGTATCTACAGTATATGTATATTTATGTAACGTATCTACAGTATATGTATATTTATGTATTGTATTTTGTATCTACTGTACATGTATATTTATGTATTGTATCTTCTATATATGTATATTTATGTATTGTATTTTGTATCTACTGTATATGTATATTTATGTATTGTATCTACTGTATATGTATATTTATGTATTGTATTTTGTATCTACTGTACATGTATATTTATGTATTGTATCTACTGTGTTGGTAAATTTATGTAATGTATCTACAGTATATGTATATTTATGTAATGTATTTTGTATCTACTGTACATGTATATTCATGTATTGTATCTACAGTATATGCATATTTATGTACTGTATTTTGTATATACTGTACATGTATATTCATGTAATGTATCTACTGTATATGTATATTTATGTATTGTAGTTTGTATCTACAGTATATGTATATTTATGTATTGTATCTACTGTATATGTATATTTATGTATTGTATTTTGTATCTACTGTATATGTATATTTAAGTATTGAATCTACAATATATGTATATATATGTATTGTATTTTGTATCTACTGTATATGTATATGTATTGTATCTACTGTATATGTATATTTATGTATTGTATTTTGTATCTACAGTATATGTATATTTATGTATTGTATCTACAGTATATGTATATATATAAATATATATATATATATGTATTGTATTGTATTTTCTATCTACTGTATATGTATATGTATCTACTATATATGTATTGTATTTTGTATCTACAGTATAAGTATATTTATGTATTGTATCTACAGTATATGTATATATATGTATTGTATTTTGTATCTACTGTATATGTATGTTTTGTATCTACTGTATATGTATATTTATGTATTGTATCTACTGTATATGTACAATGATGTATTGTATTTTGTTTCTACAGTATATGTATATTTATGTATTGTATTCTGTATCTACAGTATATGTATATATATATATTGTATTTTGCATCTAAAGTATATGTATATTTATGTATTGTATCTACTGTATATTTATGTATTGTATTTTGTATCTACTGTACATGTATATTTATGTATTGTATCTACAGTATATGTATATTTATGTATTGTATTTTGCATATACTGTACATGTATATTTATGTATTGTATCTACTGTATATGTATATTTATGTATTGTATTTTGTATCTACAGTATATGTATATTCATGTATTGTATCTACAGTATATGTATATTTATGTATTTTATTTTGTATATACTGTACATTTATATTCATGTATTGTATCTACTGTATATGTATATTTATGTATTGTATTTTGTATCTACAGTATATGTATATTCATGTATTGTATCTACAGTATATGTATATTTATGTATTGTATTTTGTATCTACTGTATATGTATATTTAAGTATTGTATCTACAGTATATGTATATATATGTATTGTATTTTGTATCTACTGTATATGCATATGTATTGTATCTACTGTATATGTATATTTATGTATTGTATTTTGTATCTACAGTATATGTATATTTATGTAATCTATCTACAGTATATGTATATTTATGTATTGTATTTTGTAGCTACTGTACATGTATATTTATGTATTGTATCTACTATATATGTATATTTATGAATTTTATTTTGTATCTACTGTATATGTATATTTATGTATTGTATCTACAGTATATGTATATAAATGTATTGTATTTTTTATCTACTGTATATGTATTGTATCTACAGTATATGTATATTTATGTATTGTATCTACAATATATGTATATTTATGTATTGTATATTGTATATACTGTACATGTATATTTATGTATTGTATCTACTGTATATGTATATTTATGTATTGTATTTTGTATCTACAGTATATATATATACATATATGTATTGTATTTTGTATCTACTGTATATGTATATTTATGTATTGTATTATGTATCTACAGTATATGTATATTTATGTATTGTATCTACTATATATGTATATTTATGTATTGTATTTTGTATCTACTGTATATGTATATTTATGTATTGTATCTACAGTATATGTATATATATATGTATTGTATTTTGAATCTACAGTATATGTATATTTATGTATTGTATCTACTGTATATGTATATTTATGTATTGTATTTTGTATCTACAGTATATATAAATGTATTGTATTTTGTATCTACTGTAAATGTATATGTATTGTATCTACAGTATATGTATATTTATGTATTGTATTTTGTATCTACAGTATATGTATATTTATGTAATGTATCTACAGTATATGTATATTTATTTATTGTATTTTGTATCTACTGTACATGTATATTTATGTATTGTATCTACTATATATGTATATTTATGTATTGTATTTTGTATCTACTGTATATGTATATTTATGTATTGTATCTACAGTATATGTATATTTATGTATTGTATTTTGTATCTACTGTACATGTATATTTATGTATTGTATCTACTGTATTGGTATATTTATGAATTGTATCTACAGTATATGTATATTTATGTATTGTATTTTTTATCTACTGTATATGTATTGTATCTACTGTATATGTATATTTACGTATTGTATCTACTGTATATGTATAATTATGTATTGTATTTTGTATCTACAGTATATGTATATTTATGAATTGTATCTACTGTATATGTATATTTATGTATTGTATTTTGTATCTACAGTGTATATATATATATATATATATGTATTGTATTTTGTATCTACTGTATATGTTTTGTATCTACAGTATATGTATATTTATGTAATGTATTTTGTATCTACTGTACATGTATATTCATGTATTGTATTTTCTATCTACTGTATATGTATATTTAAGAATTGTATCTACAATATATGTATATATATGTATTGTATTTTGTATCTACTGTATATGTATATGTATTGTATCTACTGTACATGTATATTTATGTATTGTATTTTGTATCTACTGTATATGTATATTTATGTATTGTATCTACAGTATATGTATATATATATATATATATATATATATGTATTGTATTTTCTAAATACTGTATATGTATCTACTATATATGTATATGTATTGTGTTTTGTATCTACAGTATAAGTAAATTTATGTATTGTATCTACAGTATATGTATATATATGTATTGTATTTTGTATCTACTGTATATGTATGTATTGTATCTACTGTATATGTATATTTATGTATTGTATCTATTGTATAAGTACAATTATGTATTGTATTTTGTTTCTACAGTATATGTATATTTATGTATTGTATTCTGTATCTACAGTATATGTGTATATATATATATATTGTATTTTGTATCTACAGTATATGTATAGGTATTGTATCTACTGTATATGTATATTTATGTATTGTTTTGTGTATCTACAGTATATGTATATTTATGTATTGTATCTACAGTATATATATATATTTATGTATTGTATTTTGTATATACTGTATATGTATATTTATGTATTGTATTTTGTATCTACAGTATATGTATATTCATGTATTGTATCTACAGTATATGTATATTTATGTATTGTATCTACTATATATGTATATTTATGTATTGTATTTTGTATCTACAGTATATGTATATTTATGTATTGTATCTACTGTATATGTATATTTATGTATTGTATTTTGTATATACTGTACATGTATATTTATGTATTGTATCTACTGTATATGTATATTTATGTATTGTATTTTGTATCTACAGTATATGTATATTCATGTATTGTATCTACAGTATATGTATATTTATGTATTGTATTTTGTATATACTGTACATTTATATTCATGTATTGTATCTACTGTATATGTATATTTATGTATTGTATTTTGTATCTACAGTATATGTATATTCATGTATTGTATCTACTGTATATGTATATTTATGTATTGTATCTACTGTATATTTATATTTATGTATTGTATCTACAGTATATATATATATATATATATGTATTGTATTTTGTATCTACTGTATATGTATTGTATCTACTGTATATGTATATTTATGTACTGTATTTTGTATCTACAGTATATGTATATTTATGTAATGTATCTACAGTATATGTATATTTATGTATTGTATCTACGGTATATTTATATTTATGTATTGTATCTACAGTATATATATATATATATATATATATATATATATATATGTATTGTATTTTGTATCTACTGTATATGTATATTCATGTATTGTATCTACTGTATATGTATATTTATGTATTGTATCTACTGTATATTTATATTTATGTATTGTATCTACAGTATATATATATATATATATGTATTGTATTTTGTATCTACTGTATATGTATTGTATCTACTGTATATGTATATTTATGTATTGTATTTTGTATCTACAGTATATGTATATTTATGTAATGTATCTACAGTATATGTATATTTATGTATTGTATTTTGTAGCTACTGTACATGTATATTTATGTATTGTATCTACTATATATGTATATTTATGTATTTTATTTTGTATCTACTGTATATGTATATTTATGTATTGTATATACAGTATATGTATATATATGTATTGTATTTTTTATCTACTGTATATGTATTGTATCTACTGTATATGTATATTTACGTATTGTATCTACTGTATATGTATAATTATGTATTGTATTTTGTATCTACAGTATATGTATATTTATGTATTGTATCTACTGTATATGTATATTTATGTATTGTATTTTGTACCTACAGTATATATATATATATATATATGTATTGTATTTTGTATCTACTGTATATGTTTTTTATCTACAGTATATGTATATTTATGTAATGTATTTTGTATCTACTGTACATGTATATTCATGTATTGTATTTTGTATCTACTGTATATGTATATTTAAGAATTGTATCTACAATATATGTATATATATGTATTGTATTTTGTATCTACTGTATATGTATATGTATTGTGTCTACTGTACATGTATATTTATGTATTGTATTTTGTATCTACAGTATATGTATATTTATGTATTGTATCTACAGTATATGTATATATATATATATATATATATATATGTAATGTATTTTCTAAATACTGTATATGTATCTACTATATATGTATATGTATTGTGCTTTGTATCTACAGTATAAGTAAATTTATGTATTGTATCTACAGTATAAGTATATATATGTATTGTATTTTGTATCTACTGTATATGTATGTATTGGATCTACTGTATATGTATATTTATGTATTGTATCTACTGTATATGTACAATTATGTATTGTATTTTGTTTCTACAGTATATGTATATTTATGTATTGTATTCTGTATCTACAGTATATGTGTATATATATATATATATATTGTATTTTGTATCTACAGTATATGTATAGGTGTTGTATCTGCTGTATATGTATATTTATGTATTGTTTTGTGCATCTACAGTATATGTATATTTATGTATTGTATCTACAGTATATATATATATTTATGTATTGTATTTTGTAGCTACTGTACATGTATATTTATGTATTGTATCTACTATATATGTATATTTATGTATTGTATTTTGTATCTACAGTATATGTATATTTATGTATTGTATCTACTGTATATGTATATTTATGTATTGTATTTTGTATCTACTGTACATGTATATTTATGTATTGTATCTACAGTATATGTATATTTATGTATTGTATTTTGTATATACTGTACATGTATATTTATGTATTGTATATACTGTATATGTATATTTATGTATTGTATTTTGTATCTACTGTACATGTATATTTATGTATTGTATCTACAGTATATGTATATTTATGTATTGTATTTTGTATATACTGTACATGTATATTTATGTATTGTATCTACTGTATATGTATATTTATGTATTGTATTTTGTATCTACAGTATATGTATATTTATGTTTTGTATCTACTGTATATGTATATTTATGTATTGTATTTTGTATCTACTGCATATGTATATTTATTTACTGTATCTACAGTATATGTATATATATGTATTGTATTTTGTATCTACTGTATATGTATATGTATATTTATGTATTGTATCTACCGTTTATGTATAATTATGTATTGTATTTTGTATCTACAGTATATGTATATTTTTGTATTGTATCTACTGTATATGTATATTTATGTATTGTATTTTGTATATACTGTACATGTATATTCATGTATTGTATCTACTGTATATGTATATTTATGTATTGTATTTTGTATCAACAGTATATGTATATTTATGTATTGTATCTACTGTATATGTATATTTATGTATTGTATTTTGTATCTACTGTATATGTATTTATGTATTGTATCTACAGTATATGTATATATATGTATTGTATTTTGTACCTACTGTATATGTATATGTATTGTATCTACTGTATATGTATATTTATGTATTGTATTTTGTATCTACTGTATATGTATATTTATGTATTGTATCTACAGTATATGTATATTTATGTATTGTATTTTGTATGTACAGTACATGTATATTTATGTATTGTATCGACAGTATATATATAGTTATGTATTGTATTTTGTATATACTGTACATGTATATTTATGTATTGTATCTACTGTATATGTATATTTATGTATTGTATTTTGTATCTACAGTATATATATATATACATATATGTATTGTATTTTGTATCTACTGTATATGTATATTTATGTATTGTATTATGTATCTACAGTATACGTATATTTATGTATTGTATCTACTGTATATGTATATTTAAGTATTGTATTTTGTATCTACAGTATATGTATATTTATGTATTGTATCTACAGTATATGTATATATATGTATTGTATTTTGTATCTACAGTATATGTATATTTATGTATTGTATCTACTGTATATGTATATTTATGTTTTGTATTTTGTATCTACAGTATATATATATATGTATTGTATTTTGTATCTACTGTAAATGTATATGTATAGTATCTACTGTATATGTATATTTATGTATTGTATTTTGTATCTACAGTATATGTATATTTATGTAACGTATCTACAGTATATGTATATTTATGTATTGTATTTTGTATCTACTGTACATGTATATTTATGTATTGTATCTTCTATATATGTATATTTATGTATTGTATTTTGTATCTACTGTATATGTATATTTATGTATTGTATCTACTGTATATGTATATTTATGTATTGTATTTTGTATCTACTGTACATGTATATTTATGTATTGTATCTACTGTGTTGGTATATTTATGTAATGTATCTACAGTATATGTATATTTATGTAATGTATTTTGTATCTACTGTACATGTATATTCATGTATTGTATCTACAGTATATGCATATTTATGTACTGTATTTTGTATATACTGTACATGTATATTCATGTAATGTATCTACTGTATATGTATATTTATGTATTGTAGTTTGTATCTACAGTATATGTATATTTATGTATTGTATCTACTGTATATGTATATTTATGTATTGTATTTTGTATCTACTGTATATGTATATTTAAGTATTGAATCTACAATATATGTATATATATGTATTGTATTTTGTATCTACTGTATATGTATATGTATTGTATCTACTGTATATGTATATTTATGTATTGTATTTTGTATCTACAGTATATGTATATTTATGTATTGTATCTACAGTATATGTATATATATAAATATATATATATATATGTATTGTATTGTATTTTCTATCTACTGTATATGTATATGTATCTACTATATATGTATTGTATTTTGTATCTACAGTATAAGTATATTTATGTATTGTATCTACAGTATATGTATATATATGTATTGTATTTTGTATCTACTGTATATGTATGTTTTGTATCTACTGTATATGTATATTTATGTATTGTATCTACTGTATATGTACAATGATGTATTGTATTTTGTTTCTACAGTATATGTATATTTATGTATTGTATTCTGTATCTACAGTATATGTATATATATATATTGTATTTTGCATCTAAAGTATATGTATATTTATGTATTGTATCTACTGTATATTTATGTATTGTATTTTGTATCTACTGTACATGTATATTTATGTATTGTATCTACAGTATATGTATATTTATGTATTGTATTTTGCATATACTGTACATGTATATTTATGTATTGTATCTACTGTATATGTATATTTATGTATTGTATTTTGTATCTACAGTATATGTATATTCATGTATTGTATCTACAGTATATGTATATTTATGTATTTTATTTTGTATATACTGTACATTTATATTCATGTATTGTATCTACTGTATATGTATATTTATGTATTGTATTTTGTATCTACAGTATATGTATATTCATGTATTGTATCTACAGTATATGTATATTTATGTATTGTATTTTGTATCTACTGTATATGTATATTTAAGTATTGTATCTACAGTATATGTATATATATGTATTGTATTTTGTATCTACTGTATATGCATATGTATTGTATCTACTGTATATGTATATTTATGTATTGTATTTTGTATCTACAGTATATGTATATTTATGTAATGTATCTACAGTATATGTATATTTATGTATTGTATTTTGTAGCTACTGTACATGTATATTTATGTATTGTATCTACTATATATGTATATTTATGAATTTTATTTTGTATCTACTGTATATGTATATTTATGTATTGTATCTACAGTATATGTATATAAATGTATTGTATTTTTTATCTACTGTATATGTATTGTATCTACAGTATATGTATATTTATGTATTGTATCTACAATATATGTATATTTATGTATTGTATATTGTATATACTGTACATGTATATTTATGTATTGTATCTACTGTATATGTATATTTATGTATTGTATTTTGTATCTACAGTATATATATATACATATATGTATTGTATTTTGTATCTACTGTATATGTATATTTATGTATTGTATTATGTATCTACAGTATATGTATATTTATGTATTGTATCTACTATATATGTATATTTATGTATTGTATTTTGTATCTACTGTATATGTATATTTATGTATTGTATCTACAGTATATGTATATATATATGTATTGTATTTTGAATCTACAGTATATGTATATTTATGTATTGTATCTACTGTATATGTATATTTATGTATTGTATTTTGTATCTACAGTATATATAAATGTATTGTATTTTGTATCTACTGTAAATGTATATGTATTGTATCTACAGTATATGTATATTTATGTATTGTATTTTGTATCTACAGTATATGTATATTTATGTAATGTATCTACAGTATATGTATATTTATTTATTGTATTTTGTATCTACTGTACATGTATATTTATGTATTGTATCTACTATATATGTATATTTATGTATTGTATTTTGTATCTACTGTATATGTATATTTATGTATTGTATCTACAGTATATGTATATTTATGTATTGTATTTTGTATCTACTGTACATGTATATTTATGTATTGTATCTACTGTATTGGTATATTTATGAATTGTATCTACAGTATATGTATATTTATGTATTGTATTTTTTATCTACTGTATATGTATTGTATCTACTGTATATGTATATTTACGTATTGTATCTACTGTATATGTATAATTATGTATTGTATTTTGTATCTACAGTATATGTATATTTATGAATTGTATCTACTGTATATGTATATTTATGTATTGTATTTTGTATCTACAGTGTATATATATATATATATATATGTATTGTATTTTGTATCTACTGTATATGTTTTGTATCTACAGTATATGTATATTTATGTAATGTATTTTGTATCTACTGTACATGTATATTCATGTATTGTATTTTCTATCTACTGTATATGTATATTTAAGAATTGTATCTACAATATATGTATATATATGTATTGTATTTTGTATCTACTGTATATGTATATGTATTGTATCTACTGTACATGTATATTTATGTATTGTATTTTGTATCTACTGTATATGTATATTTATGTATTGTATCTACAGTATATGTATATATATATATATATATATATATATATGTATTGTATTTTCTAAATACTGTATATGTATCTACTATATATGTATATGTATTGTGTTTTGTATCTACAGTATAAGTAAATTTATGTATTGTATCTACAGTATATGTATATATATGTATTGTATTTTGTATCTACTGTATATGTATGTATTGTATCTACTGTATATGTATATTTATGTATTGTATCTATTGTATAAGTACAATTATGTATTGTATTTTGTTTCTACAGTATATGTATATTTATGTATTGTATTCTGTATCTACAGTATATGTGTATATATATATATATTGTATTTTGTATCTACAGTATATGTATAGGTATTGTATCTACTGTATATGTATATTTATGTATTGTTTTGTGTATCTACAGTATATGTATATTTATGTATTGTATCTACAGTATATATATATATTTATGTATTGTATTTTGTATATACTGTACATGTATATTTATGTATTGTATCTACTGTATATGTATATTTATGTATTCTATTTTGTATCTACAGTATATGTATATTCATGTATTGTATCTACAGTATATGTATATTTATGTATTGTATCTACTATATATGTATATTTATGTATTGTATTTTGTATCTACAGTATATGTATATTTATGTATTGTATCTACTGTATATGTATATTTATGTATTGTATTTTGTATATACTGTACATGTATATTTATGTATTGTATCTACTGTATATGTATATTTATGTATTGTATTTTGTATCTACAGTATATGTATATTCATGTATTGTATCTACAGTATATGTTTATTTATGTATTGTATTTTGTATATACTGTACATTTATATTCATGTATTGTATCTACTGTATATGTATATTTATGTATTGTATTTTGTATCTACAGTATATGTATATTCATGTATTGTATCTACTGTATATGTATATTTATGTATTGTATCTACTGTATATTTATATTTATGTATTGTATCTACAGTATATATATATATATGTATTGTATTTTGTATCTACTGTATATGTATTGTATCTACTGTATATGTATATTTATGTACTGTATTTTGTATCTACAGTATATGTATATTTATGTAATGTATCTACAGTATATGTATATTTATGTATTGTATCTACGGTATATTTATATTTATGTATTGTATCTACAGTATATATATATATATATATATATATATATGTATTGTATTTTGTATCTACTGTATATGTATATTCATGTATTGTATCTACTGTATATGTATATTTATGTATTGTATCTACTGTATATTTATATTTATGTATTGTATCTACAGTATATATATATATATATATGTATTGTATTTTGTATCTACTGTATATGTATTGTATCTACTGTATATGTATATTTATGTATTGTATTTTGTATCTACAGTATATGTATATTTATGTAATGTATCTACAGTATATGTATATTTATGTATTGTATTTTGTAGCTACTGTACATGTATATTTATGTATTGTATCTACTATATATGTATATTTATGTATTTTATTTTGTATCTACTGTATATGTATATTTATGTATTGTATATACAGTATATGTATATATATGTATTGTATTTTTTATCTACTGTATATGTATTGTATCTACTGTATATGTATATTTACGTATTGTATCTACTGTATATGTATAATTATGTATTGTATTTTGTATCTACAGTATATGTATATTTATGTATTGTATCTACTGTATATGTATATTTATGTATTGTATTTTGTACCTACAGTATATATATATATATATGTATTGTATTTTGTATCTACTGTATATGTTTTTTATCTACAGTATATGTATATTTATGTAATGTATTTTGTATCTACTGTACATGTATATTCATGTATTGTATTTTGTATCTACTGTATATGTATATTTAAGAATTGTATCTACAATATATGTATATATATGTATTGTATTTTGTATCTACTGTATATGTATATGTATTGTGTCTACTGTACATGTATATTTATGTATTGTATTTTGTATCTACAGTATATGTATATTTATGTATTGTATCTACAGTATATGTATATATATATATATATATATATGTAATGTATTTTCTAAATACTGTATATGTATCTACTATATATGTATATGTATTGTGCTTTGTATCTACAGTATAAGTAAATTTATGTATTGTATCTACAGTATAAGTATATATATGTATTGTATTTTGTATCTACTGTATATGTATGTATTGGATCTACTGTATATGTATATTTATGTATTGTATCTACTGTATATGTACAATTATGTATTGTATTTTGTTTCTACAGTATATGTATATTTATGTATTGTATTCTGTATCTACAGTATATGTGTATATATATATATATATATTGTATTTTGTATCTACAGTATATGTATAGGTGTTGTATCTGCTGTATATGTATATTTATGTATTGTTTTGTGCATCTACAGTATATGTATATTTATGTATTGTATCTACAGTATATATATATATTTATGTATTGTATTTTGTAGCTACTGTACATGTATATTTATGTATTGTATCTACTATATATGTATATTTATGTATTGTATTTTGTATCTACAGTATATGTATATTTATGTATTGTATCTACTGTATATGTATATTTATGTATTGTATTTTGTATCTACTGTACATGTATATTTATGTATTGTATCTACAGTATATGTATATTTATGTATTGTATTTTGTATATACTGTACATGTATATTTATGTATTGTATATACTGTATATGTATATTTATGTATTGTATTTTGTATCTACAGTATATGTATATTCATGTATTGTATCTACAGTATATATATATTTATGTATTGTATTTTGTATATACTGTACATGTATATTCATGTATTGTATCTACTGTATATGTATATTTATGTATTGTATTTTGTATCTACTGTATATGTATATTTATGTATTGTATCTACAGTATATGAATATATATGTATTGTATTTTGTATCTACTGTATATGTATATGTATTGTATCTACTGTATATGTATATTTATGTATTGTATTTTGTATCTACAGTATATGTATATTTATGTATTGTATCTACTGTATATGTATATTTAAGTATTGTATTTTGTATCTACAGTATATGTATATTTATGTATTGTATCTACTGTATATGTATATTTATGTATTGTATCTACAGTATATATATATATATTGTATTTTGTATCTACTGTATATGTATATGTATTGTATCTACTGTATATGTATATTTATGTATTGTATTTTGTATCTACAGTATATGTATATTTATGTAATGTATCTACAGTATATGTATATTTATGTATTGTATCTACTATATATGTATATTTATGTATTTTATTTTGTATCTACTGTATATGTATATTTATGTATTGTATCTACAGTATATGTATATATATGTATTGTATTTTTTATCTACCGTATATGTATTGTATCTACTGTATATGTATATTTATGTATTGTATCTACTGTATATGTATAATTATGTATTGTATTTTGTATCTACAGTATATGTATATTTATGTATTGTATCTACTGTATATGTATATTTATGTATTGTATTTTGTATCTACAGTATATATATATATATGTATTGTATTTTGTATCTACTGTATATGTATTGTATCTACAGTATATGTATATTTATGTATTGTATTTTGTATATCCTGTACATGTATATTTATGTATATGTATATTTATGTATTGTATTTTGTATCTACAGGATATGTATATTTATGTATTGTATCTACTGTATATGTATATTTATGTATTGTATTTTGTATCTACTGTATATGTATATTTATGTATTGTATCTACAGTATATGTATATATATGTATTGTATTTTGTATCTACTGTATATGTATTGTATCTACTGTATATTTATATTTATGTATTGTATCTACAGTATATGTATATTTATGTATTGTATTTTGTAGCTACTGTACATGTATATTCATGTATTGTATCTACTGTATATGTATATTTATGTATTGTATTTTGTATCTACAGTATATGTATTTTTATGTATTGTATCTACTGTATATGTATATTTATGTATTGTATTTTGTATCTACTATATATGTATATTTATGTATTGTATCTACAGTATATGTATATATATGTATTGTATTTTGTATCTACTGTATATGTATATTTATGTATTGTATCTACAGTATATGTATATATATGTATTGTATTTTCTATCTACTGTATATGTACATGTATTGTATCTACTATATATGTATATTTATTGTATTTTGTATCTACAGTATAAGTATATTTATGTATTGTATCTACAGTATATGTATATATATGTATTATATTTTGTATCTACTGTATATGTATGTATTGTATCTACTGTATATGTATATTTATGTATTGTATCTACTGTATATGTATAATTATGTATTGTATTTTGTATCTACAGTATATGTATATTTATGTATTGTATCTACTGTATATGTATATTTATGTAATGTATTTTGTATCTACAGTATATGTATATATATATATATATATATTGTATTTTGTATCTACTGTATATGTATTGTATCTACTGTATATGTATATTTATGTATTGTATCTACTGTATCTACAGTATATGTATATTTATGTATTGTATCTACTGTATATGTATATTTATGTATTGTATTTTGTAGCTACTGTACATGTACATTTATGTATTGTATCTACAATATATGTATCTTTATGTATTGTATTTTGTATCTACAGTATATGTATATTTATGTATTGTATCTACTGTATATGTATATTTATGTATTGTATTTTGTATCTACTGTACATGTATATTTATGTATTGTAGCTACAGTATATGTATATTTATGTTTTGTATTTTGCATATACTGTACATGTATATTTATGTATTGTATCTACTGTATATGTATATTTATGTATTGTATTTTGTATTTACAGTATATGTATATATATGTATTGTATCTACTGTATATGTATATTTATGTATTGTATTTTGTATCTACTGTATATGTATATTTATGTATTGTATCTACAGTATATGTATATATATGTATTGTATTTTGTATCTACTGTATATGTATTGTATCTACTGTATTTGTATATTTAGGTATTGTATTTTGCATCTACAGTATATGTATATTTATCTATTGTATCTACAGTATATGTATTGTATCTACTATATATGTATTGTATTTTGTATCTACAGTATAAGTATATTTAGGTATTGTATCTACAGTATATGTATATATATGTATTGTATTTTGTATCTACTGTATATGTATTGTATCTACTGTATATGTATATTTATGTATTGTATCTACTGTATATGTATAATTATGTATTGTATATTGTATCTACAGTATATGTATATTTATGTATTGTATCTACTGTATATGTATTTTTATGTATTGTATTTTGTATCTACAGTATATGTATATATATGTATTGTATTTTGTAACTACTGTATATGTATTGTATCTACTGTATATGTATATTTATGTATTGTATTTTGTATCTACAGTATATGTATATTTATGTATTATATCTACAGTATATGTATATTTATGTATTGTATTTTGTAGCTACTGTACATGTATATTTATGTATTGTATCTACTATATATGTATATTTATGTATTTTATTTTGTATCTACAGTATATGTATATTTATGTATTGTATCTACTGTACATGTATATTTATGTATTGTATCTACAGTATATGTATATTTATGTACTGTATTTTGTATCTACTGTACATGTATATTTATGTATTGTATCTACAGTATATGTTTATTTATGTATTGTATTTTGTATATACTGTACATGTATATTTATGTATTGTATGTACTGTATATGTATATTTATGTATTGTATTTTGTATCTACAGTATATGTATATTTATGTATTGTATCTACTGTACATGTATATTTATGTATTGTATCTACAGTATATGAATATTTATGTATTGTGTTTTGTATCTACTGTACATGTATATTTATGTATTGTATCTACAGTATATGTATATTTATGTATTGTATTTTGTATCTACAGTATATGTATATTTATGTATTGTATCTACAGTATATGTATTTGTATTTTGTATCTACTGTATATGTATTGTATCTACTGTATATGTATATTTATGTATTGTATTTTGTATCTACAGTATATGTATATTTATGTATTGTATCTACAGTATATGTGTATATATATGTATTGTATTTTGTATCTACTGTATATGTATATGTATTGTATCTACTGTATATGTATATTTATGTATTGTATTTTGTATCTACAGTATAAGTATATTTATGTATTGTATCTACAGTATATGTATATATATGTATTGTATTTTGTATCTACTGTATATGTATGTGTATTGTATCTACTGTATATGTATATTTATGTATTGTATGTACTGTATATGTATATTTATGTATTGTATTTTGTATCTACAGTATATGTATATTTATGTATTGTATCTACAGTATATGTATATTTATGTATTGTATTTTGTATCTACTGTGCATGTATATTTATGTATTGTATCTACAGTATATTATATATATATATATATATATAAATATATATACACACATACAGTATATATATATATATATATATATATATATATATATACTGTATGTACTGTGCTTCATCCTCACATCCTCATTAATCCACAACACACACCAGGAGGGCAGGAGACAAGGACGGAGAACACTCTGGAGGAAGCTTTGTATGGGGTTATACTTGTAGCTGAAATGATTGAGGAAAGCTCAGTGGTATCCAGCGTCCGTCTCCTCAGCGACACCAGGGATAAGATTGCCTGGCTCTGGTACTGTAGTGAGGAACGTCTCCTCACCGACAACAGGGATAAGATTGCCTGGCTCTGGTACTGTAGTGAGGAACGTCTCCTCAGCAACACCAGGGATAAGATTGCCTGGCTCTGGTACTGTAGTGAGGAACGTCTCCTCAGCAACACCAGGGATAAGATTGCCTGGCTCTGGTTCTGTAGTGAGGAACGTCTCCTCACCGACAACAGGGATAAGATTGCCTGGCTCTGGTACTGTAGTGAGAAACGTCTCCTCACCGACACCAGGGATAAGATTGCCTGGCTCTGGTACTGTAGTGAGGAACGTCTCCTCAGCAACAGCAGGGATAAGATTGCCTGGCTCTGGTATGTAGTGAGGAACGTCTCCTGGACTCTAGCAAGTAGCCTTGGGGCCACCATGACAGATATACATGTAATGGGCCCCGAGGAGCAGACAGCTTGCTAAGTCCCACCAGTGACTAACATAAGGGACTGGGGGCAGCTATATGTATCTGTTATTACTAGTGCAAGTCTCAGCTTTTATTTATTGCTGTCATCCTACAAGGAAAAGAACATAATTAGCAATTACCTCCGACTCCAGCACTAAGTATCATACACACTCTTCTTTCCAGTATGCAGTGACGTACATGTCATGGCCCTGCAGTACCCCCTCAATACCCCCTGCACCCAGCAACACACGCTACACCATACCCCCAGTAACACACCCTACACCCTGAAACACACCCTACACCATACACCCAGCAACACCCTACACCATGCAGCAAGCAACACACCCTACAACCAGCAATACCCTGCAACACATCCTACACCATATACCCAGCAATACCCTACAACACACCATACACCCAGCAATATCCTGCAACACACCCTACACCATACACCAAGAAACACACCCTACACCCAGCAATACCCTGCAACACACCCTACACCATACACCCAGAAACACACCCTACACCCTGCAACACACTCTACACCATACACCCAGCCATACCCTGCAACCCACCCTACACTATACACCCTACACTCAGCAACACATCCTACACCATATACCCAGCAATACCCTACAACACACCCTACACCATACACCAAGAAACACACCCTACACCCAGCAATACCCTGCAACAGACCCTACACCATACACCCAGAAACACACCCTACACCCTGCAACACACCCTACACCATACACCCAGCAACACACCCTACACCATACACCCAGCCATACCCTGCAACCCACCCTACACTATACACCCTACACTCAGCAACACACCCTACACCATACACCCTGCCATACCCTGCAACACACCCTACACCATACACCCTACACTCAGCAACACACCCTACACCATACACCCTGCAACACACCCTACACCCTGCAACACACCCTACACCCTACACCCAGCAACACACCCTACACCATACACCCAGCAATACCCTGCAACCCACCCTACACCATACACCCAGCAATACCCTGCAACACACCCTACACCCTGTAATATACCCAGCAACACACCCTACACCACACCCTGCAATATACCCAGCAACACACCCTACACCATACAGCCTGCAATATACCCAGCAACACACCCTACACCACACCTTGCAATATACCCAGCAACACACCCTACAAATCACCCTGCAATATACCCAGCAACACACCCTATACCACACCTTGCAATATACCCAGCAACACACCCTACACCATACCCTGCAATATACCCAGCAACATACCCTGCAATACACCCTACACCACACCCTGCAATATACCCAGCAACACACCCTGCAATATACCCAGCAACACACCCTGCAATATACCCAGCAACACACCCTATACCACACCCTGCAATATACCCAGCAACACACCCTACAAATCACCCTTCAATATACCCAGCAACACACCCTATACCACACCTTGCAATATACCCAGCAACACACCCTACAAATCACCCTTCAATATACCCAGCAACACACCCTATACCACACTGTACAATAAACCTAGCAACACACCCTATACCACACCCTGCAATATACCCAGCAACACACCCTACACCACACCCTGCAATATACCCAGCAACACACCCTATACCACACCCTGCAATATACCCAGCAACACACCCTGCAATATACCCAGCAACACACCCTATACCACACCCTGCAATATACCCAGCAACACACCCTGCAATATACCCAGCAACACACCCTACACCACACCCTGCAATATACCCAGCAACACACCCTACACCACACCCTGCAATATACCCAGCAACACACCCTACACCATACACCCTGCAATATTCCCAGCAACACACCCTAAACCACACCTTGCAATATACCCAGCAACACACCCTACAAATCACCCTTCAATATACCCAGCAACACACCCTATACCACACTGTACAATATACCCAGCAACACACCCTATACCACACCCTGCAATATACCCAGCAACATACACTGCAATATACCCAGCAACACACCCTATACCATACACCCTGCAATATGCCCAGTAACACACCCTACAATATACCCTACACCACACCCTGCAATATACCCAGCAACACACCCTACACCATACACCCTGCAATATTCCCAGCAACACACCCTAAACCACACCTTGCAATATACCCAGCAACACACCCTACAAATCACCCTTCAATATACCCAGCAACACACCCTATACCACACTATACAATATACCCAGCAACACACCCTATATCACACCCTGCAATATACCCAGCAACATACACTGCAATATACCCAGCAACACACCCTATACCACACCCTGCAATATACCCAGCAACACACCCTACACCACACCCTACAATATACCCAGCAACACACCCTACAATATACCCAGCAACACACCCTATACCACACCCTGCAATATACCCAGCAACACACCCTACACCACACCCTGCAATATACCCAGCAACACACCATACACCACACCCTGTAATATACCCAGCAACACACCCTACACCACACCCTACAATATACCCAGCAACACACCCTACACAACACCCTGCAATATACCCAGTAACACACCCTACACCACACCCTACACCACACCCTGCAATATACCCAGCAACACACCCTGCAATATACCCAGTAACACACCCTACAATATACCCAGCAACACACCCTACACAATACACCCTGCAATATACCCAGCAACACACCCTGCAATATACCCAGCAACACACCCTACAATATACCCAGCAACACACCCTACACCACACCCTGCAATATACCCAGCAACACACCCTACACCACACCCTGTAATATACCGAGCAACACAGCCTACACCACACCCTGTAATATACCCAGCAACACACCCTACACCACACCCTGCGATATACCCAGTAACACACCCTACAATATACCCAGCAACACACCCTACAATATACCCAGCAACACACCCTACACATCACCGTGCAATATACCCAGCAACACACCCTACAATATACCCAGCAACACACCCTATACCACACCCTGCAATATATCCAGCAACACACCCTACAATATACCCAGTAACACACCCTACAATATACCCAGCAACACACTCTACACCACACCCTGCAATATACCCAGCAACACACCCTGCAATATAACCAGCAACACACCCTATACCACACCCTGCAATATACCCAGCAACACACCCTGCAATATACCCAGTAACACACCCTACAATATACCCAGCAACACACCCTACACCATACACCCTGCAATATACCCAGCAACACACCCTACACCACACCCTACAATATACCCAGCAACACACCCTACACCACACCCTGCAATATACCCAGCAACACACCCTACAAATCACCCTTCAATATACCCAGCAACACACCCTATATCACACTGTACAATATACCCAGCAACACACCCTATACCACACCCTGCAATATACCCAGCAACATACACTGCAATATACCCAGCAACACACCCTATACCATACACCCTGCAATATGCCCAGTAACACACCCTACAATATACCCTACACCACACCCTGCAATATACCCAGCAACACACCCTACAATATACCCAGCAACACACCCTATACCACACCCTGCAATATACCCAGCAACACACCCTACACCACACCCTGCAATATACCCAGCAACACACCCTACAATATACCCAGCAACACACCCTATACCACACCCTGCAATATACCCAGCAACACACCCTACACCACACCCTGCAATATACCCAGCAACACACCATACACCACATCCTGTAATATACCCAGCAACACACCCTACACCACACCCTACACAACACCCTGCAATATACCCAGTAACACACCCTACACCACACCCTACACCACACCCTGCAATATACCCAGCAACACACCCTGCAATATACCAAGCAACACAACCTACACCACACCCTGCAATATACCCAGCAACACACCCTACACCACACCCTGCAATATACCCAGCAACACACCCTACACCACACCCTACAATATACCCAGCAACACACCCTACACCACACCCTGCAATATACCCAGTAACACACCCTACACCACACCCTGCAATATACCCAGCAACACACCATATACCACACCCTGCAATATACCCAGCAACACACCCTGCAATATACAATGCAACACACCCTACACCATACACCCTGCAATATACCCAGTAACACACCCTACACCACACCCTGCAATATACCCAGCAACACACCCTACACCACACCTTGCAATATACCCAGCAACACACCCTGCAATATACCCAGCAACACACCCTACACATCACCCTGCAATATACCCAGCAACACACCCTACAATATACCCAGCAACACACCCTGCAATATACCCAGCAACACACCCTACACATCACCCTGCAATATACCCAGCAACACACCCTACAATATACCCAGCAACACACCCTACAATATACCCAGCAACACACCCTACACCACACCCTGCAATATACCCAGCAACACACCCTACACCACACCCTGCAATATACCCAGCAACACACCCTACACCACACCCTGCAATATACCCAGCAACACACCCTACAATATACCCAGCAACACACCCTATACCACACCCTGCAATATACCCAGCAACACACCCTACACATCACCCTGCAATATACCCAGCAACACACCCTACACCACACCCTGCAATATACCCAGCAACACACCCTACACCACACCCTGCAATATACCCAGCAACACACCCTACACCACACCCTGCAATATACCCAGCAACACACCCTGCAATATACCCAGCTACACACCCTACACCACACCCTGCAATATACCCATGCAACACACCATACAATATACCCAGCAACACACCCTATACCACACCCTGCAATATACCCAGTAACACACCCTATACCACACCCTGCAATATACCCTGCAACACACCCTACACCACACCCTGCAATATACCCAGCAACACACCCTGCAATATACCCAGCAACACACCCTGCAATATACCCAGCAACACACCCTACACCACACCCTGCAATATACCCAGCAACACACCATATACCACACCCTGCAATATACCCAGCAACACACCCTGCAATATACCCAGCAACACACCCTACACCATACACCCTGCAATATACCCAGTAACACACCCTACACCACACCCTGCAATATACCCAGCAACACACCCTACACCACACCCTGCAATATACCCAGCAACACACCCTGCAATATACCCAGCAACACACCCTACACATCACCCTGCAATATACCCAGCAACACACCCTACACCACACCCTGCAATATACCCAGCAACACACCCTACACCACACCCTGCAATATACCCAGCAACACACCCTACACCACACCCTGCAATATACCCAGCAACACGCCCTGCAATATACCCAGCAACACACCCTACACCACACCCTGCAATATACCCAGCAACACACCCTACACCACACCCTGCAATATACCCAGCAACACACCCTACACCACACCCTGCAATATACCCAGCAACACACCCTACACCACACCCTGCGATATACCCAGTAACACACCCTACAATATATCCAGCAACACACCCTACAATATACCCAGCAACAAACCCTACACATCACCGTGCAATATACCCAGCAACACACCCTACAATATACCCAGCAACACACCCTATACCACACCCTGCAATATATCCAGCAACACACCCTACAATATACCCAGTAACACACCCTACAATATACCCAGCAACACACTCTACACCACACCCTGCAATATACCCAGCAACACACCCTGCAATATAACCAGCAACACACCCTATACCACACCCTGCAATATACCCAGCAACACACCCTGCAATATACCCAGTAACACACCCTACAATATACCCAGCAACACACCCTACACCATACACCCTGCAATATACCCAGCAACACACCCTACACCACACCCTACAATATACCCAGCAACACACCCTACACCACACCCTGCAATATACCCAGCAACACACCCTACAAATCACCCTTCAATATACCCAGCAACACACCCTATATCACACTGTACAATATACCCAGCAACACACCCTATACCACACCCTGCAATATACCCAGCAACATACACTGCAAAATACCCAGCAACACACCCTATACCATACACCCTGCAATATGCCCAGTAACACACCCTACAATATACACTACACCACACCCTGCAATATACCCAGCAACACACCCTACAATATACCCAGCAACACACCCTATACCACACCCTGCAATATACCCAGCAACACACCCTACACCACACCCTGCAATATACCCAGCAACACACCCTACAATATACCCAGCAACACACCCTATACCACACCCTGCAATATACCCAGCAACACATCCTACACCACACCCTGCAATATACCCAGCAACACACCATACACCACATCCTGTAATATACCCAGCAACACACCCTACACCACACCCTACACAACACCCTGCAATATACCCAGTAACACACCCTACACCACACCCTACACCACACCCTGCAATATACCCAGCAACACACCCTGCAATATACCAAGCAACACAACCTACACCACACCCTGCAATATACCCAGCAACACACCCTACACCACACCCTGCAATATACCCAGCAACACACCCTACACCACACCCTACAATATACCCAGCAACACACCCTACACCACACCCTGCAATATACCCAGTAACACACCCTACACCACACCCTGCAATATACCCAGCAACACACCATATACCACACCCTGCAATATACCCAGCAACACACCCTGCAATATACAATGCAACACACCCTACACCATACACCCTGCAATATACCCAGTAACACACCCTACACCACACCCTGCAATATACCCAGCAACACACCCTACACCACACCTTGCAATATACCCAGCAACACACCCTGCAATATACCCAGCAACACACCCTACACATCACCCTGCAATATACCCAGCAACACACCCTACAATATACCCAGCAACACACCCTGCAATATACCCAGCAACACACCCTACACATCACCCTGCAATATACCCAGCAACACACCCTACAATATACCCAGCAACACACCCTACAATATACCCAGCAACACACCCTACACCACACCCTGCAATATACCCAGCAACACACCCTACACCACACCCTGCAATATACCCAGCAACACACCCTACACCACACCCTGCAATATACCCAGCAACACACCCTACAATATACCCAGCAACACACCCTATACCACACCCTGCAATATACCCAGCAACACACCCTACACATCACCCTGCAATATACCCAGCAACACACCCTACACCACACCCTGCAATATACCCAGCAACACACCCTACACCACACCCTGCAATATACCCAGCAACACACCCTACACCACACCCTGTAATATACCCAGCAACACACCCTGCAATATACCCAGCTACACACCCTACACCACACCCTGCAATATACCCATGCAACACACCATACAATATACCCAGCAACACACCCTATACCACACCCTGCAATATACCCAGTAACACACCCTATACCACACCCTGCAATATACCCAGCAACACACCCTACACCACACCCTGCAATATACCCAGCAACACACCCTGCAATATACCCAGCAACACACCCTGCAATATACCCAGCAACACACCCTACACCACACCCTGCAATATACCCAGCAACACACCATATACCACACCCTGCAATATACCCAGCAACACACCCTGCAATATACCCAGCAACACACCCTACACCATACACCCTGCAATATACCCAGTAACACACCCTACACCACACCCTGCAATATACCCAGCAACACACCCTACACCACACCTTGCAATATACCCAGCAACACACCCTGCAATATACCCAGCAACACACCCTACACATCACCCTGCAATATACCCAGCAACACACCCTACACCACACCCTGCAATATACCCAGCAACACACCCTACACCACACCCTGCAATATACCCAGCAACACACCCTACACCACACCCTGCAATATACCCAGCAACACGCCCTGCAATATACCCAGCAACACACCCTACACCACACCCTGCAATATACCCAGCAACACACCCTACACCACACCCTGCAATATACCCAGCAACACGCCCTGCAATATACCCAGCAACACACCCTACACCACACCCTGCAATATACCCAGCAACACACCCTACACCACACCCTGCAATATACCCAGCAACACACCCTACACCACACCCTGCAATATACCCAGCAACACACCCTACACCACACCCTGCAATATACCCAGCAACACACCCTACACCACACCCTGCAATATACCCAGCAACACACCCTACACATCACCCTGCAATATACCCAGCAACACACCCTACACCACACCCTGCAATATACCCAGCAACACACCCTACACCACACCCTGCAATATACCCAGCAACACACCCTACACCACACCCTGCAATATACCCAGCAACACACCCTACACCACACCCTGCAATATACCCAGCAACATGCCCTGCAATATACCCAGCAACACACCCTACACCACACCCTGCAATATACCCAGCAACACACCCTACACCACACCCTGCAATATACCCAGCAACACGCCCTGCAATATACCCAGCAACACACCCTATATGGATTATGGCTGCAGGGTGTGATTCTAGGTACCCTGCTGGCCAGATGAGGCTAGCAGAAAAAAGCACAGAGGGCCAGACCAAATGATATACGGCCCCCGGGCCCGAGGTTCCCCCATCCCTGTTCTAGAAGATAATAGCTAGAATCTGATTGGTTCATTCTTTAGATATTCTAATTAAATTATGGATGCCATGAAGATGTGTATATGTATTTGGGTATGTGCATGTGTATATATATAAATATATATATTTATGTTCTTTAGAGATTTTTTGGATTCTGTGTATAATAAATATAAAATACACAATATGAATAATAAAAATATAAGAATTAATAAGAAAAAATAATAAAAACAATAATAAAAATATATGTATGTGTATATGTGTAACCGATCGGATAAACTATGCGATATAAGTAGTACTCTGTGAGAAAAGAAGAAAATTGATTAAATTAAAGGATGGGAAATTTCTGTCTGTACAGCCGAATAATAACTAGAATGAATATGTAGAACAGTAGATGTCTATTATTTTTGTATATATATATATATATATACTGTATATATATATATATATATATATATATATATATACACACACACACACACAATGTTTAATATGTCTATGTGTATGTTTGCGGATATGAGAATGTTGGGGAATAGAGATATAATTTATGTCTATATAAAATAGTGTTTTCAATTCAGTTATGGATGAGATGAAATACAAGTTGGATTTTTGTAGTATATATCTGTAAAGGATTTAGTTATTTATGGACATAAGTGTATGTATAGTTATTGTCATAGATTTTGTATTTAGATTTTTATTGGTGTTTCATATAATAGGTGAATTCTTATTTAAATACAAGTAAAATTGTGAGATATATTAGTAGCCGAGAGCTTCTCTGAATCAGTATAAGAGGTAACTAATTGAATGCAGATGATTTTATTTGACTAATTGGGAACCCTATTTAAGGGAAGGATATGGATCGAATACCGCTATTTTGAAAAAAGTTGCAAGAGGGGAGCGAAACGCGTCGAAAGGGTTAATACACACTGTGAACAGTGTTCTGCAACTCTTCACACCTCCTGCTGCTCACCGCTACCATCTATCTGTACGCATTGAGACGTGGGCTCCGGATTAGGCTGGAACAACATCAGCCAACAGCCAGGACGTGGCTCATTGCCGCCGACACTTATTGCCGGGAACAGACGACCACTCTATAGACCTGGGTGTCGGACGAACGCTGGTCACACCACAGCCGCCACTTTGCCCCGTGTGCTAGGCAGTTGCCTCGCGGCACCACTGGTCAGTGCCACGCCGCTTTGCGGGGCTCCTCATCACAGCCATCGCTGTTCCATCAACAAGCTCCGGCGCACTACAAGTGTCAGCTGGATGCCTTTACACACCAAGTTATTGCTGGACATTCTCAGCACCATTATGCGGATATCAGTGATGAGCATTTGAACTTTATTATTTACGAATTGACCCAAAACAAGACTCAAGTTTTATATTGGGAAGAAATATACTGAATGGATACATCCTAATGGCCACAAGAGCTGTTCAACAATTGTATCACTGAGATTTTACTCTGATCTAAGAGCTATATTTTAAACCATTTTAGTTGTTATTGTATGTTCAATAAATGTCATTATCTTTTTGATTCAGAGAGGCTAAGGTGATTTTTTGGTCAATCAAGCACCATTCATATAATACAGCCACAGCAGCGCAACCTTCTCTTTACAAACAAAATATCTGCCTCAGAGTCTATCAGGTTTAGGTTGTTCAGTAAATATACATAACGTTAATCAGCAGTGTGGGGTCATCAATACATTTACAGGGAAACCACACAGGACCATTTGTTGCATATAGAGCAGGTAGTCAGTATATCCCAGGTTTAAGAATACCATATTTAGTCCTGTGAATCATAACGAAAATCATAAAGACATGTATTCAGTTTATTCCACATCTAAGCATACCATATGACACCATGTCAGTCATAAAGGAATCACAGAAAACAAGATGTTGCAGGTAGAGTATGTATTCAGTATAGAGAGGGCAACAGCAGGGCTCCGGGGGAGAGGGCAACAGCAGGGCTCCGGGGGAGAGGGCAACAGCAGGGCTCCGGGGGAGAGGGCAACAGCAGGGCTCCGGGGGAGAGGGCAACAGCAGGGCTCCGGGGGAGAGGGCAACAGCAGGGCTCCGGGGGAGAGGGCAACAGCAGGGCTCCGGGGGAGAGGGCAACAGCAGGGCTCCGGGGGAGAGGGCAACAGCAGGGCTCCGGGGGAGAGGGCAACAGCAGGGCTCCGGGGAAGAGGGCAACAGCAGGGCTTCGGGGGAGAGGGAGCAGGGCAAGGGCTTCGGGGAGAGGGGAAGGGCGGCTCCCGGGGGGGAGGGGAAGGGCGGCTCCGGGGGGGAGGGGAAGGGCGGCTCCCAGGGGGGGAGGGGAAGGGCGGCTCCCAGGGGGGGAGGGGAAGGGCGGCTCCCAGGGGGGGAGGGGAAGGGCGGCTCCCGGGGGGGAGGCGGGGCTCCAAGTAAGGGACATTTGAGAAGAAAATAGATATTAAGTAGGGTGTGCGCAGTGAGGGTCACTCTCCCCTGGTTACTTATGTCCAGATCAGGGGCTTAGCATATTTGGTTATTGTGATTACATGTCTTTTCTGTGGCCTATATTAGATATACAGGAGATTAGCAGACAGTGGACATCATTTATTATTGCCCATATGGATACAGAATAAGCACTCAGACATCTCAATGCACATGATACAAAATAGCCTCTATTGTACTATAATATATATAAGACAATAGTAACACACATGTAAAACAAAAAACCATCAGATAGGGCCAGAAGATCCCTTTATCTTCCAAGTTTATACTGTAGTCACAGAGTTCTACAATATCCTCATCTGCTTCTAGTTACACTTCACCCCGAGGTCACATTATCAGTCCTGGGAACAACTCTACAAGTACTTTACACAGTCCCAAATTATTACAATTATTGCATTTCATAACCTAGCTAGGTACTTATTGCTCTTAGAAATTATTCCAGGTCTTCATAATCAGCCTATTTACAATGGGTCCCATCTTCATTCCCTGTAATTATTACAATGGGTCCCATCATCATTCCCAGTACTTATTACAATGGGTCCCATCTTCATTCCCTGTAATTATTACAATGGGTCCCATCATCATTCCCTGTACTTATTACAATGGGTCCCATCTTCATTCCCTGTAGTTAATACAATGGGTCCCATCATCATTCCCTGTACTTATTACAATGGGTCCCATCATCATTCCCTGTACTTATTACAATGGGTCTCATCTTCATTCCCTGTACTTATTACAATGGGTCCCTCATCATTTCCTGTACTTATTACAATGAGTCTCGTCTTCATTCCCTGTACTTATTACAATGGGTCCCATCATCATTCCCTGTACTTATTACAATGGGTCTCGTCTTCATTCCCTGTACTTATTACAATGGGTCTCATCTTCATTCCCTGTACTTATTACAATGGGTCCCCTCATCATTCCCTGTACTTATTACAATGGGTCCCCTCATCATTCCCTGTACTTATTACAATGGGTCCCATCATCATTCCCTGTACTTATTACAATGGGTCTCATCTTCATTCCCTGTACTTATTACAATGGGTCCCCTCATCATTCCCTTGTACTTATTACAATGGGTCCCCTCATCATTCCCTGTACTTATTACAATGGGTCCCATCTTCATTCCCTGTACTTATTACAATGGGTCCCATCATCATTCCCTGTACTTATTACAATGGGTCCCATCATCATTCCCTGTACTAATTACAATGGGTCCCGTGTTCATTCCCTGTACTTATTACAATGGGTCCCATCATCATTCCCAGTACTTATTACAATGGGTCCCATCTTCATTCCCTGTACTTATTACAATGGGTCCAGTCTTCATTCTTACATTGGGTCCCATCTTCATTCCCAGTACTTATTACAATGGGTCCCGTCTTCATTCCCTGTACTTATTACAATGGGTCCCATCTTCATTCCCAGTACTTATTACAATGGGTCCCCTCATCATTTCCTGTACTTATTACAATGGGTCCCATCTTCATTCCCTGTACTTACTACAATGGGTCCCATCTTCATTCCCAGTACTTATTACAATGGGTCCCGTCTTCATTCCCTGTACTTATTACAATGGGTCTCGTCTTCATTCCCTGTACTTATTACAATGTGTCTCGTCTTCATTCCCTGTACTTATTACAATGGGTCGCATCTTCATTCCCAGTAATTATTACAATGGGTCCCATCTTCATTCCCAGTACTTATTACAATAGGTCCCGTCTTCATTCCCTGTACTTATTACAATGGGTCCCGTCTTCATTCCCTGTACTTATTACAATGGGTCCCGTCTTCATTCCCTGTACTTTTTACAATGGGTCCCCTCATCATTCCCTGTACTTATTACAATGGGTCCTGTCATCATTTCCTGTACTTATTACAATGGGTCCCGTCTTCATTCCCTGTACTTACAATGGGTCCCCTCATCATTTCCTGTACTTATTACAATGGGTCCCATCTTCATTCCCTGTACTTATTACAATGGGTCCCATCTTCATTCCCAGTACTTATTACAATGGGCCCCATCTTCATTCCCTGTACTTATTACAATGTGTCTCGTCTTCATTCCCTGTACTTATTACAATGGGTCCCGTCTTCATTCCCTGTACTTATTACAATGGGTCCCCTCATCATTCCCAGTACTTATTACATTGGGTCCCATCTTCATTCCCTGTACTTATTACAATGGGTCCAGTCTTCATTCTTACATTGGGTCCCATCTTCATTCCCAGTACTTATTACAATGGGTCCCATCTTCATTCCCTGTACTTATTACAATGGGTCCCGTCTTCATTCCCTGTACTTATTACAATGTGTCTCGTCTTCATTCCCTGTACTTATTACAATGGGTCCCGTCTTCATTCCCTGTACTTATTACAATGGGTCCCCTCATCATTCCCTGTACTTATTACAATGGGTCTCGTCTTCATTCCCTGTACTTATTACAATGGGTTGCATCTTCATTCCCTGTACTTATTACAATGGGTCCCCTCATCATTCCCTGTACTTACTACAATGGGTCCTGTCATCATTCCCTGTACTTATTACAATGGGTCCCCTCATCATTTCCAGTACTTATTACAATGGGTCCCCTCATCATTCCCTGTACTTATTACAATGGGTCCAGTCTTCATTCTTACATTGGGTCCCATCTTCATTCCCAGTACTTATTACAATGGGTCCCGTCTTCATTCCCTGTACTTATTACAATGGGTCCCGTCTTCATTCCCTGTACTTATTACAATGTGTCTCGTCTTCATTCCCTGTACTTATTACAATGGGTCCCGTCTTCATTCCCTGTACTTATTACAATGGGTCCCCTCATCATTCCCTGTACTTATTACAATGGGTCTCGTCTTCATTCCCTGTACTTATTACAATGGGTTGCATCTTCATTCCCTGTACTTATTACAATGGGTCCCCTCATCATTCCCTGTACTTACTACAATGGGTCCTGTCATCATTCCCTGTACTTATTACAATGGGTCCCCTCATCATTTCCAGTACTTATTACAATGGGTCCCCTCATCATTCCCTGTACTTATTACAATGGGTCCTGTCATCATTTCCTGTACTTATTACAATGGGTCCCATCTTCATTCCCTGTACTTATTACAATGGGTCCCCTCATCATTTCCTGTACTTATTACAATGGGTCCCATCTTCATTCCCTGTACTTATTACAATGGGTCCCGTCTTCATTCCCTGTACTTATTACAATGGGTCCCATCTTCATTTCCAGTACTTATTACAATGGGTCCCATCTTCATTCCCTGTACTTATTACAATGGGTCCCATCTTCATTCCCAGTACTTATTACAATGGGTCCCGTCTTCATTCCCTGTACTTATTACAATGTGTCTCGTCTTCATTCCCTGTACTTATTACAATGTGTCTCGTCTTCATTCCCTGTACTTATTACAATGGGTCCCGTCTTCATTCCCTGTACTTATTACAATGGGTCTCGTCTTCATTCCCTGTACTTATTACAATGTGTCTCGTCTTCATTCCCTGTACTTATTACAACTGTGAAGTGCTATAGAACATGCTGGCACTATATAAATGCTAATAAATAAATAATGGGTTGCGTCATCAGACCCGTTACACATAACAACAGTCTTCTTAATAGTCCTGACACATGTTACTGCTGATTGTGGTTATAAGTCTTTGTTATTATTACAGGGTCTTATTACAGTGGTGAGGTGACGGGGAGGTGTCTGAGGCTGGGGACCGAGGGAGTGGGATCCAGTGACTTCTTTTTCCATTTGTTTCAGGGGTTATTTAAACCCCACTCCCCTCTGAAACAAAGGAGAAGAGAAAACAATTAATATAGAATGTGCAGCCTCTGCCCTTTAAGTCCCATTTACACTAAGCCAGGGACACAAATGTCACATTCATGTCAGTGTCCCCTCCTCCAATATATCGCTGGGCATCCAGTGTCCCCTCCTCCCTTAAATCACCGGCCTCCCCGTGTCCCCTCCTCTCATATATAACCAGCCTGGCCATGTCCCCTCCTCCCTTATATCACCGGCCTGCCCATGTCCCCTCCTCCCTTATATCACCGGCCTGCCCATGTCCTCTCCTCTCTTATATCACCAGCCTGCCCATGTCCCCTCCTCCCTTATATCACCGGCCTGCCCATGTCCTCTCCTCCCATATATCACCGGCCTGCCCATGTCCCCTCCTCCCTTATATAACCAGCCTGCCCTCCTCCCTTATATCACCAGCCTGCCCATGTCCCCTTCTCTCATATATCACCAGCCTGCCCTCCTCCCTTATATCACCAGCCAGCCCGTGTTCCCTCCTCCCATATATCACCGGCCTGCCCGTGTCCCCTCCTCCCTTATAGCACCGGCCTGCCCATGTCCCCTCCTCCCTTATATCACCAGCCTGTCAATGTTCCCTCCTCCCTTATAGCACCAGCCTGTCCATGTCCCCTCCTCCCTTATAGCACCAGCCTGTCCATGTCCCCTCCTCCCATATAGCACCAGCCTGTCCATGTTCCCTCCTCCCATATAGCACCAGCCTGCCTTCCTCCCTTACATCACCGGCCTGCCCGTGTCCCCTCCTCCCTTATATCACCGGCCAGCCTGTGTCCCCTCCTCCCATATATCACCGGCCTGCCCATGTCCCCTCCTCCCTTATATCACCAGCCTGTCCATGTCCCCTCCTCCCTTATAGCACCAGCCTGTCCATGTTCCCTCCTCCCTTATAGCACCAGCCTGTCCATGTCCCCTCCTCCCTTATAGCACCAGCCTGTCCATGTCCCCTCCTCCCATATAGCACCAGCCTGTCCATGTTCCCTCCTCCCATATAGCACCAGCCTGCCTTCCTCCCTTACATCACTGGCCTGCCCGTGTCCCCTCCTCCCTTATATCACCGGCCAGCCCGTGTCCCCTCCTCCCATATATCACCGGCCTGCTCATGTCCCCTCCTCCCTTATATCACCAGCCTGTCCATGTCCCCTCCTCCCTTATAGCACCAGCCTGTCCATGTCCCCTCCTCCCTTATAGCACCAGCCTGTCCATGTCCCCTCCTCCCTTATAGCACCAGCCTGTCCATGTTCCCTTATATCACCGGCCTGCCCGTGTCCCCTCCTCCCATATAGCACCAGCCTGTCCATGTCCCCTCCTCCCTTATATCACCAGCCTGTCCATGTTCCCTTATATCACCGGCCTGCCCGTGTCCCCTCCTCCCTTATAGCACCAGCCTGTCCATGTTCCCTTATATCACCGGCCTGCCCGTGTCCCCTCCTCCCATATAGCACCAGCCTGTCCATGTCCCCTCCTCCCTTATATCACCGGCCTGTCCATGTCCCCTTATATCACCGGCCTGCCCGTGTCCCCTCCTCCCTTATAGCACCAGCCTGTCCATGTTCCCTTATATCACCGGCCTGTCCATGTCCCCTCCTCCCTTATATCACCAGCCTGTCCATGTCCCCTCCTCCCCTATAGCACCAGCCTGTCCATGTCCCCTCCTCCCTTATAGCACCAGCCTGTCCATGTCCCCTCCTCCCATATATCACCGGCCTGACCATGTCCCTTCCTCCCTTATAGCACCGGCCTGCCCATGTCCCCTCCTCCCATATATCACCAGCCTGCCCATGTCCCCTCCTCCCTTATAGCACCAGCCTGTCCATGTTCCCTTATATCACCGGCCTGCCCGTGTCCCCTCCTCCCATATAGCACCAGCCTGTCCATGTCCCCTTATATCACCGGCCTGCCCATGTCCCCTCCTCCCTTATAGCACCGGCCTGTCCATGTCCCCTCCTCCCTTATATCACCGGCCTGTCCATGTTCCCATCTCCCATATATCACCAGCCTGCCTGTGTCCTCTCCTCCCATATATCACCAGCCTGTCCATGTCCCCTCCTTTCATATAGCACCAGGAGTCTTCTGAACACAATAAGTGAAGTAGAATGAATGGTACAGCACTGGCAGAGATATATGGTGTAGAGGATACACTATATTATCGGCAGGAGGAGCCTGATGATTGGAGCATGTGATAATATGCTCAGGAAGTGCAGAACATATGGGAAAGGGGGAGGGGCTTGTCTGAGCATAAAATTGTGTTTAAGTGACAATGCAAAGGCTTATGGGTAGATATGCAAAGCATCAAAGACACCGATAGAAGACAGACTGCAGCTTGTTATAAAAGTTACATTACAGATTATACCGAAACTCAGCTACTAATACATAAATATAGAGCAACGGGATGTAGTGACCCTACTATGGTCATCGTTGTGTTTTACTAAAGCCTTCACCATGAATTATAACGGCCTAGCCAGGCGTAAGGGCTCGCAGTATCGCAATGAGGCGCAATATGCTGGATTATTGGTGCAGGTATATACCTCACAGTAACAACATCTAGACGTACAAACGTGGGATATATAAGATGTAAAAGTGTTACAGGAAAAACATGATCACAAAGCAGCCAGGTGTAGAAGATACAAAACACCATTAATTAAATATATTAATTGTAACAAAATATAGCAAATAAATCAGACTCTGTGACACAAGCACTGCAGGATACAGCAAAACTAATCCCAAAAAGTTTTTCAAATACATAAATATCAAAATTTTAATCTCTAAAGAAGTGAGAAAATTCAGCTGAAAAGTGCTGGTTTGTCTGGAGAACATTTATCGTACGTTGCAGGGAACGTTTGGTATGAAGAGGTGCAGTCACATAATGAATCTATAACCTATGGCTTTTACAGGTCTTTAAAAAAATGCAAAAAGAGTCAGCCGTGTACAGGTTTCATAGTAACTGTGAGCTGGCCGTCATCCTTTATGAAGAATTACCAGCCGGTAGCAATGTTTAGTCACATGGGCACAGCTGGTATAATACGGGCACTACTGGTGTAGTCACATGGGCACAGCTGGTATAATATGGGCACTACAGATGTAGTCACATGGACACTGCTGGTATAATACGGGCACTAGTGATGTAGTCACGTGGGCACAGCTGGTATAATACGGGCACTACTGGTGTAGTCACATGGGCACAGCTGGTATAATATGGGCACTACAGATGTAGTCACATGGACACTGCTGGTATAATACGGGCACTAGTGATGTAGTCACATGGGCACAGCTGGTATAATACGGGCACTACTGGTGTAGTCACATGGGCACAGCTGGTATAATATGGGCACTACAGATGTAGTCACATGGACACTGCTGGTATAATACGGGCACTAGTGATGTAGTCACATGGGCACTGCTGGTATAATACAAGCACTACTGAAGTAGTCACACGGGCACTGCTGGTATAATACGAGCACTAGTGTTGTAGTCACATGGGCACTGCTGGTATAATATGGGCACTACTGGTGTAGTCACATGGGCACTGCAGGTATAATACGGGCACTACAGATGTAGTCACATGGGCACTGCTGGTATAATATGGGCACTACTGATGTAGTCACACGGGCACTGCTGGTATAATACAGGCACTACAGATGTAGTCACATGGGCACTGCTGGTATAATACGGGCACTACAGATGTAGTCACATGGGCACTGCTGGTATAATACAGGCACTACTGATGTAGTCACATGGGCACTACTGGTATAATACAGGCACTACTGATGTAGTCACACGGGCACTGCTGGTATAATATGGGCACTAGTGTCACATGGGCACTGCTGGTATAATATGAGCACTAGTGATGTAGTCACATGGGCACTGTAGGTATAATACGGGCACTAGTGATGTAGTCACATGGGCACTGCTGGTATAATACTCGCACTACAGATGTAGTCACATGAGCACTGCTGGTATAATACGGGCACTACAGATGTAGTCACTTGGGCACTGCTGGTATAATACGGGCACTACAGATGTAGTCACATGGGCACTGCTGGTATAATACGGGCACTAGTGATGTAGTCACATGGGCACTGCTGGTATAATACGGGCACTACAGATGTAGTCACAGGGGCACTGCTGGTATAATAAGGGCACTAGTGATGTAGTCACATGGGCACTGCTGGTATAATACGGGCACTAGTGATGTAGTCACATGGGCACTGCTGGTATAATAAGGGCACTACAGATGTAGTCACATGGACACTGCTGGTATAATACGGGCACTAGTGATGTAGTCACATGGGCACTGCTGGTATAATACGGGCACTAGTGATGTAGTCACACTAGCACTGCTGGTATAATATGGGCACTAGTGTCACATGGGCACTGCTGGTATAATACGGGCACTAGTGATGTAGTCACATGGGCACAGCTGGTATAATACGGGCACTACTGGTGTAGTCACATGGGCACTGCTGGTATAATACGGGCACTACTGGTGTAGTCACATGGGCACTGCTGGTATAATACGGGCACTAGTGATGTAGTCACATGGGCACTGCTGGTATAATACGGGCACTAGTGATGTAGTCACATGGGCACTGCTGGTATAATAAGGGCACTACAGATGTAGTCACATGGACACTGCTGGTATAATACGGGCACTAGTGATGTAGTCACATGGGCACTGCTGGTATAATACGGGCACTAGTGATGTAGTCACACTAGCACTGCTGGTATAATATGGGCACTAGTGTCACATGGGCACTGCTGGTATAATACGGGCACTAGTGATGTAGTCACATGGGCACTGCTGGTATAATACAAGCACTACTGAAGTAGTCACACGGGCACTGCTGGTATAATACGAGCACTAGTGTTGTAGTCACATGGGCACTGCTGGTATAATATGGGCACTACTGGTGTAGTCACATGGGCACTGCAGGTATAATACGGGCACTACAGATGTAGTCACATGGGCACTGCTGGTATAATATGGGCACTACTGATGTAGTCACACGGGCACTGCTGGTATAATACAGGCACTACAGATGTAGTCACATGGGCACTGCTGGTATAATACGGGCACTACAGATGTAGTCACATGGGCACTGCTGGTATAATACAGGCACTACTGATGTAGTCACATGGGCACTACTGGTATAATACAGGCACTACTGATGTAGTCACACGGGCACTGCTGGTATAATATGGGCACTAGTGTCACATGGGCACTGCTGGTATAATATGAGCACTAGTGATGTAGTCACATGGGCACTGTAGGTATAATACGGGCACTAGTGATGTAGTCACATGGGCACTGCTGGTATAATACTCGCACTACAGATGTAGTCACATGAGCACTGCTGGTATAATACGGGCACTACAGATGTAGTCACTTGGGCACTGCTGGTATAATACGGGCACTACAGATGTAGTCACATGGGCACTGCTGGTATAATACGGGCACTAGTGATGTAGTCACATGGGCACTGCTGGTATAATACGGGCACTACAGATGTAGTCACAGGGGCACTGCTGGTATAATAAGGGCACTAGTGATGTAGTCACATGGGCACTGCTGGTATAATACCGGCACTACAGATGTTTTCACATAGATACTACGAGTATAAAATGGGCACCAATGCACTTTTACCTTCAAAGACAGATATACGGAGCACTTACTCACCAAGTCATATGATACAAGTGTCATCACTACTCACCATATATAAGTTATGACATCACTATTGACCATATATAAGTTATGACATCACTACTCACCATTTATAAGTTATGACATCACTACTCACCATATATAACAGATTGTATCACTACTTACCATGGTATACAATCAGGAAGCCGGCTCGCTTAATACCGACAGCCAGCTTCCCGACTGTCTTATCCCGGCGAGAGGTGAAATGCTGGACGTCTAGATGTAGACGCCTGACATTTCCCCGATGCCGGGAGACCGGCGCCCACCATCCCGATCGAAGGGATGCCGGGCGCCGCGAGCGGACAGCCGCAGGGGGGTAGGGTTAGGTACACCCCCGGGAGGGTTAGGGTTAGGCTAGGGGGAGGGAGGGTTAGGCACCCCCGGGGGGAAAGGGTTAGGCACCCCCCGGGGGACTTAGGTTTAGGCTGCGGGGAAGGGGGGGTTAGGGTTAGGCACTTGGGGGGGAGGTTAGGGTTAGGTACCCCTAAGGAGGGTTACGGTTAGGGGGTTAGGTTAGTTAGTATTATCTATCCACGATCGGGATTTCCAGCACTGTCGGGCTTCTGCTGCCTTACCATATATAACAGACTGCATCACTACTCACCATATATAACAGACTGCATCACTACTCACCATATATAACAGACGGCATCACTACTCACAATATATAACAGACTACATCACTACTCACCATATATAACAGACTGCATCACTACTCACCATATATAACAGATTGCATCACTACTCACCATATATAACAGACTGCATCACTACTCACCATATATAACAGATTGCATCACTACTCACCATATATAACAGACTGCATCACTACTCACCATATATGACAGATTGCATCACTAATCACCATATATAACAGATTGCATCACTACTCACCATATATAACAGACTGCATCACTACTCACCATATATAACAGATTGCATCACTACTCACCATATATAACAGATTGCATCACTACTCACCATATATAACAGATTGCATCACTACTCACCATATATAACAGACTGCATCACTACTCACCATATATAACAGATTGCATCACTACTCACCATATACAACAGATTGCATCACTACTCACCATATATAACAGATTGCATCACTACTCACCATATATAACAGATTGCTTCACTACTCATCATATATAACAGATTGCATCACTACTCGCCATATATAACAGACTGCATCACTACTCACCATATATAACAGACTGCATCACTACTCACCATATATAACAGATTGCATCACTACTCACCATATATAACAGATTGCATCATTACTCACCATATATAACAGATTGCATCACTACTCACCATATATAACAGATTGCATCACTACTCATCATATATAACAGATTGCATCACAACTCACCATATATAACTGATTTCATCACAACTCACCATATATAACTTATTGCATCACTACTCACCATATATAACAGACTGCATCACTACTCACCATATATAACAGATTGCATCACTACTCACCATATATAACAGACTGCATCACTACTCACCATACATAACTGATTGCATCACTACTCATCATACATAACAGATTGCATCACTACTCACCATATATAAGTTATGAGATCATTAACTCACCATATATAACTGATTTCATCACAACTCACCATATATAACTGATTGCATCACTACTCACCATATATAACAGACTGCATCACTACTCACCATATATAACGGATTGCATCACTACTAACTATATATAACAGACTGCATCACTACTCACCATATATAACTGATTTCATCACTACTCACCATATATAACAGATTGCATCACTACTCACCATATATAACAGACTGCATCACTACTCACCATATATAACAGACTGCATCACTACTCACCATATATAACAGATTGCATCACTACTCACCATATATAACAGAATGCATCACTACTCACCATATATAACAGATTGCTTCACTACTCATCATATATAACAGACTGCATCACTACTCACCATATATAACAGATTGCATCACTACTCACCATATATAACAGATTGCATCACTACTCACCATATATAACAGATTGCATCACTACTCACCATATATAACAGACTGCATCACTACTCACCATATATAACAGATTGCATCACTACTCACCATATATAACAGATTGCATCACTACTCACCATATATAACATATTGCTTCACTACTCACCATATATAACAGATTGCATCACTACTCACCATATATAACTGATTGCATCACTACTCACCATATATAATAGATTGCATCACTACTCACCATATATAACAGATTGCATCACTACTCACCATATATAACTGATTGCATCACTACTCACCATATATAACAGATTGCATCACTACTCACCATATATAACAGACTGCATCACTACTCACCATATATAACAGATTGCATCACTACTCACCATACATAACAGATTGCATCACTACTCACCATACATAACTGATTGCATAACTACTCACCATATATAACAGATTGCATCACTACTCACCATATATAACAGACTACATCACTACTCACCATATATAACAGACTGCATCACTACTCACCATATATAACAGACTGCATCACTACTCACCATATATAACAGACTGCATCACTACTCACCATATATAACAAATTACATCACTACTCACCATATATAACAGACTACATCACTACTCACCATATATAACAGACTACATCACTACTCACCATATATAACAGACTGCATCACTACTCACCATATATAACAGACTGCATCACTACTCACCATACATAACTGATTGCATCACTACTCACCATATATAACTGATTTTATCACAACTCACCATACATAACTGATTTTATCACAACTCACCATACATAACTGATTGCATCACTACTCATCGTATATAACAGATTGCATCACTACTCACCATATATAAGTTATGACATCATTAACTCACCATATATAACTGATTTCATCACAACTCACCATATATAACTTATTGCATCACTACTCACCATATATAACTGATTTCATCACTACTCACCATATATAACTGATTTCATCACTACTCACCATACATAACTGATTGCATCACTACTCACCATACATAACAGATTGCATCACTACTCACCATACATAACAGATTGCATCACTACTCACCATATATAACAGATTGCATCACTACTCACCATATATAACAGACTGCATCACTACTCACCATATATAACTGATTGCATCACTTCTCACCATATATAACTGATTTCATCACTACTCACCATATATAACAGATTGCATCACTACTCACCATATATAACAGATTGCATCACTACTCACCATATATAACAGATTGCATCACTACTCACCATATATAACAGATTGCATCACTACTCACCATATATAACAGATTGCTTCACTACTCACCATATATAATAGATTGCATCACTACTCACCATATATAACTGATAGCATCACTACTCACCATATATAACTGATTGCATCACTACTCACCATATATAACAGACTACATCACTACTCACCATACATAACAGATTGCATCACTACTCACCATACATAACAGATTGCATCACTACTCACCATACATAACTGATTGCATCACTACTCACCATATATAACAGATTGCATCACTACTCACCATATATAACAGACTACATCACTACTCACCATATATAACAGACTGCATCACTACTCACCATCTATAACAGATTGCATCACTACTCACCATCTATAACAGACTGCATCACTACTCACCATATATAACAGATTACATCACTACTCACCATATATAACAGACTACATCACTACTCACCATATATAACAGACTACATCACTACTCACCATATATAACAGACTGCATCACTACTCACCATATATAACAGACTGCATCACTACTCACCATATATAACTGATTTTATCACAACTCACCATACATAACTGATTGCATCACTACTCATCGTATATAACAGATTGCATCACTACTCACCATATATAAGTTATGACATCATTAACTCACCATATATAACTGATTTCATCACAACTCACCATATATAACTTATTGCATCACTACTCACCATATATAACTGATTTCATCACTACTCACCATATATAACTGATTTCATCACTACTCACCATACATAACTGATTGCATCACTACTCACCATATATAACAGATTGCATCACTACTCACCATATATAACAGATTGCATCACTACTCACCATATATAACAGACTGCATCACTACTCACCATATATAACAGACTGCATCACTACTCACCATATATAACAGACTGCATCACTATTCACCATATATAACAGACTGCATCACTACTCACCATATATAACAGATTGCATCACTACTCACCATATATAACAGATTGCATCACTACTCACCATATATAACAGACTGCATCACTACTCACCATATATAACTGATTGCATCACTACTCACCATATATAACTGATTTCATCACTACTCACCATATATAACTGATTGCATCACTACTCACCATATATAACTGATTGCATCACTACTCACCATACATAACTGATTGAATCACTACTCACCATATATAACGGATTGCATCACTACTAACTATATATAAGTTATGACATCATTAACTCACCATATATAACTGATTGCATCACTAATCACCATATATAACAGATTGCATCACTACTCACCATATATAAGTTATGACAACATTAACTCACCATATATAACTGATTTCATTACAACTCACCGTATATAACTTATTGCATCACTACTCACCATAACTGATTGCATCACTACTCACCATATATAACTGATTTCATCACTACTCACCATATATAACTGATTGCATCACTACTCACCATATATAATAGATTGCATCACTACACACCATATATAAGTTATGACATCACTACTCACCATATATAAGTTATGACATCACAACTGACCATATATAACTTATTGCATCACTACTCACCATATATAACTGATTTCATCACTACTCACCATATATAACTGATTTCATCACTACTCACCATATATAACTGATTTCATCACTACTCACCATATATAACTGATTTCATCACTACTCACCATACATAACTGATTGCATCACTACTCACCATACATAACTGATTGCATCACTACTCACCATACATAACAGATTGCATCACTACTCACCATACATAACAGATTGCATCACTACTCACCATACATAACAGATTGCATCACTACTCACCATATATAACAGATTGCATCACTACTCACCATATATAACAGACTGCATCACTACTCACCATATATAACTGATTGCATCACTACTCACCATATATAACTGATTTCATCACTACTCACCATATATAACTGATTTCATCACTACTCACCATATATAACTGATTTCATCACTACTCACCATACATAACTGATTGCATCACTACTCACCATATATAACAGATTGCATCACTACTCACCATATATAACAGATTGCATCACTACTCACCATATATAACAGATTGCATCGCTACTCACCATATATAACAGACTGCATCACTACTCAGCATATATAACAGACTGCATCACTACTCACCATATATAACAGACTGCATCACTACTCACCATATATAACAGACTGCATCACTACTCACCATATATAACAGACTGCATCACTACTCACCATATATAACAGATTGCATCACTACTCACCATATATAACAGACTACATCACTACTCACCATATATAACTGATTTCATCATTACTCACCATATTTAACTGATTTCATTACTACTCACCTTACATAACATCACTTGCATCACTGCTCACCATATATAACAGATTGCATCACTACTCAAAATATATAACAGACTGCATCACTACTCACCATATATAACAGACTGCATCACTACTCACCATATATAACAGACTGCATCACTACTCACCATATATAACAGATTGCATCACTACTCACCATATATAACAGATTGCATCACTACTCACCATATATAACTGATTGCATCACTACTCACCATATATAAATGATTTCATCACTACTCATCGTATATAACAGATTGCATCACTACTCACCATATATAAGTTATGACATCATTAACTCACCATATATAACTGATTTCATCACAACTCACCATATATAACTTATTGCATCACTACTCACCATACATAACTGATTTCATCACTACTCACCATATATAACTGATTTCATCACTACTCACCATATAAAACAGACTGCATCACTACTCACCATATATAACAGACTGCATCACTACTCACCATATATAACAGACTACATCACTACTCACCATATATAAATAACAGACTGCATCACTACTCACCATATATAACTGATTTCATCACTACTCACCATATATAACAGACTGCATCACTTCTCACCATATATAACAGACTGCATCACTACTCACCATATATAACTGATTTCATCACTACTCACCATATATAACAGACTGCATCACTACTCACCATATATAACAGACTGCATCACTACTCACCAAACATAACTGACTGCATCACTACTCACCATATATAACGGATTGCATCACTACTAACTATATATAAGTTATGACATCATTAACTCACCATATATAACTGATTGCATCACTACTCACCATATATAGCAGATTGCATCACTACTCACCATATATAAGTTATGACATCATTAACTCACCATATATAACTGATTTCATCACATCTCACCATATATAACTTATTCCATCACTACTCACCATATATAACTGATTTCATTCACTACTCACCATATATAACTGATTTCATCACTACTCACATACATAACTGATTGCATCACTACTCACCATATATAACAGATTGCATCACTACTCACCATATATAACAGACTGCATCACTACTCACCATATATAACAGACTGCATCACTACTCACCATATATAACAGACTGCATCACTACTCACCATATATAACAGATTGCATCACTACTCACCATATATAACAGATTGCATCACTACTCACCATATATAACAGATTGCATCACTACTCACCATATATAACAGACTGCATCACTACTCACCATATATAACTGATTGCATCACTACTCACCATATATAACTGATTTCATCACTACTCACCATATATTACTGATTTCATCACTACTCACCATAAATAACTGATTGCATCACTACTCACCATATATAACTGATTGCATCACTACTCACCATACATAACTGATTGCATCACTACTCACCATATATAACAGATTGCATCACTACTCACCATATATAACTGATTTCATCACTACTCACCATATATAACAGACTGCATCACTACTCACCATATATAACAGACTGCATCACTACTCACCATACATAACTGTTTGCATCACTACTCACCATATATAACGGATTGCATCACTACTAACTATATATAAGTTATGACATCATTAACTCACCATATATAACTGATTGCATCACTACTCACCATATATAAGTTATGACATCACTACTCACCATATAAAACGGATTGCATCAGTACGGACCATATATAAGTTATGACATCAGTACTGACCATATACAAGTATAACATCAGTACAGACCATATATAACTGATTGCATCACTACTCACCATATATAACAGATTGCATCACTACTCACCATATATAACAGACTGCATCACTACTCACCATATATTAGTTATGACATCAATACTCACTATATATAAGTTATGACATCAGTAGTGACCATATATAAGCTACTGTATGACATCAGTACTGACCATATATAAGTTATGACATCACTACTCACCATATACAAGTATAACATCATTACTCACCATATGTAAGTTATGACATCACTACTCACCATATATTAGTTATGAACTCAATACTCACCATATATAAATTATGACATCACTACTCACCATATATAAGTTATGACATCACAACTGACCATATATAAAACTTATTGCATCACTACTCACCATATATAACTGATTTCATCACTACTTTCCATATATAACTGATTTCATCACTACTCACCATATATAACAGACTGCATCACTACTCACCATATATAACAGATTGCATCACTACTCACCATATATAACAGATTGCATCACTACTCACCATATATAACAGACTGCATCACTACTCACCATATATAACTGATTGCATCACTACTCACCATATATAACTGATTTCATCACTACTCACCATATATAACTGATTGCATCACTACTCACCATATATAACTGATTGCATCACTACTCACCATACATAACTGATTGCATCACTACTCACCATATATAACGGATTGCATCACTACTAACTATATGTAAGTTAAGACATCATTAACTCACCATATATAACTGATTGCATCACTAATCACCATATATAACAGATTGCAACACTACTCACCATATATAAGTTATGACAACATTAACTCACCATATATAACTGATTTCATTACAACTCACCGTATATAACTTATTGCATCACTACTCACCATAACTGATTGCATCACAACTCACCATATATAACTGATTTCATCACTACTCACCATATATAACTGATTGCATCACTACTCACCATATATAATAGATTGCATCACTACACACCATATATAAGTTATGACATCACTACTCACCATATATAAGTTATGACATCACAACTGACCATATATAACTGATTTCATCACTACTCACCATATATAACTGATTTCATCACTACTCACCATATATAACTGATTTCATCACTACTCACCATATATAACTGATTTCATCACTACTCACCATATATAACTGATTTCATCACTACTCACCATACATAACTGATTTCATCACTACTCACCATACATAACTGATTGCATCACTACTCACCATAGATAACTGATTGCATCACTACTCACCATACATAACAGATTGCATCACTACTCACCATACATAACAGATTGCATCACTACTCACCATATATAACAGACTGCATCACTACTCACCATATATAACTGATTGCATCACTACTCACCATATATAACTGATTTCATCACTACTCACCATATATAACAGATTGCATCACTACTCACCATATATAACAGATTGCATCACTACTCACCATATATAACAGATTGCATCACTACTCACCATATATAACAGATTGCATCACTACTCACCATATATAACAGATTGCTTCACTACTCACCATATATAATAGTTTGCATCACTACTCACCATATATAACTGATTGCATCACTACTCACCATATATAATAGATTGAATCACTACTCACCATATATAACAGATTGCATCACTACTCACCATATATAACTGATTGCATCACTACTCACCATATATAACTGATTGCATCACTACTCACCATACATAACAGATTGCATCACTACTCACCATACATAACTGATTGCATCACTACTCACCATACATAACTGATTGCATCACTACTCACCATATATAACAGATTGCATCACTACTCACCATATATAACAGACTACATCACTACTCACCATATATAACAGACTGCATCACTACTCACCATATATAACAGATTGCATCACTACTCACCATATATAACAGACTGCATCACTACTCACCATATATAACAGATTACATCACTACTCACCATATATAACAGACTACATCACTACTCACCATATATAGACTACATCACTACTCACCATATATAACAGACTGCATCACTACTCACCATATATAACAGACTGCATCACTACTCACCATACATAACTGATTGCATCACTACTCACCATATATAAGTTATGACATCACTACTCACCATATATAAGTTATGACATCACAACTGACCATATATATCTTATTGCATCACTAGTCACCATATATAACTGATTTCATCACTACTCACCATATATAACTGATTTCATCACTACTCACCATATATAACTGATTTCATCACTACTCACCATACATAACTGATTGCATCACTACTCACCATACATAACTGATTGCATCACTACTCACCATACATAACAGATTGCATCACTACTCACCATACATAACAGATTGCATCACTACTCACCATATATAACAGACTGCATCACTACTCACCATATATAACTGATTGCATCACTACTCACCATATATAACTGATTTCATCACTACTCACCATATATAACTGATTTCATCACTACTCACCATATATAACTGATTTCATCACTACTCACCATACATAACTGATTGCATCACTACTCACCATATATAACTGATTGCATCACTACTCACCATATATAACAGATTGCATCACTACTCACCATATATAACAGACTGCATCACTACTCACCATATATAACAGATTGCATCACTACTCACCATATATAACAGACTGCATCACTACTCACCATATATAACTGATTTCATCACTACTCACCATATATAACAGACTGCATCACTACTCACCATACATAACAGATTGCATCACTACTCACCATATATAACAGACTGCATCACTACTCACCATATATAACTGATTTCATCACTACTCACCATATATAACAGACTGCATCACTACTCACCATATATAACTGATTTCATCACTACTCACCATACATAACTGATTGCATCACTACTCACCATATATAGCAGATTGCATCACTACTCACCATATATAAGTTATGACATCATTAACTCACCATATATAACTGATTTCATCACAACTCACCATATATAACTTATTGCATCACTACTCACCATATATAACTGATTTCATCACTACTCACCATATATAACTGATTTCATCACTACTCACCATATATAACTGATTTCATCACTACTCACCATACATAACTGATTGCATCACTACTCACCATACATAACTGATTGCATCACTACTCACCATATATAACAGACTGCATCACTACTCACCATATATAACAGACTGCATCACTACTCACCATATATAACAGACTGCATCACTACTCACCATATATAACAGACTGCATCACTACTCACCATATATAACAGACTGCATCACTACTCACCATATATAACAGATTGCATCACTACTCACCATATATAACAGATTGCTTCACTACTCACCATATATAATAGTTTGCATCACTACTCACCATATATAACTGATTGCATCACTACTCACCATATATAACAGACTGCATCACTACTCACCATATATAACTGATTTCATCACTACTCACCATATAACAGACTGCATCACTACTCACCATACATAACAGATTGCATCACTACTCACCATATATAACAGACTGCATCACTACTCACCATATATAACTGATTTCATCACTACTCACCATATATAACAGACTGCATCACTACTCACCATATATAACTGATTTCATCACTACTCACCATACATAACTGATTGCATCACTACTCACCATATATAGCAGATTGCATCACTACTCACCATATATAAGTTATGACATCATTAACTCACCATATATAACTGATTTCATCACAACTCACCATATATAACTTATTGCATCACTACTCACCATATATAACTGATTTCATCACTACTCACCATATATAACTGATTTCATCACTACTCACCATATATAACTGATTTCATCACTACTCACCATACATAACTGATTGCATCACTACTCACCATACATAACTGATTGCATCACTACTCACCATATATAACAGACTGCATCACTACTCACCATATATAACAGACTGCATCACTACTCACCATATATAACAGACTGCATCACTACTCACCATATATAACAGACTGCATCACTACTCACCATATATAACAGACTGCATCACTACTCACCATATATAACAGATTGCATCACTACTCACCATATATAACAGATTGCATCACTACTCACCATATATAACAGACTGCATCACTACTCACCATATATAACAGACTGCATCACTACTCACCATATATAACAGACTGCATCACTATTCACCATATATAACAGACTGCATCACTACTCACCATATATAACAGATTGCATCACTACTCACCATATATAACAGATTGCATCACTACTCACCATATATAACAGATTGCATCACTACTCACCATATATAACAGACTGCATCACTACTCACCATATATAACTGATTGCATCACTACTCACCATATATAACTGATTTCATCACTACTCACCATATATAACTGATTTCATCACTACTCACCATATATAACTGATTGCATCACTACTCACCATATATAAGTTATGACATCACTACTCACCATATAAAACGGATTGCATCAGTACGGACCATATATAAGTTATGACATCAGTACTGACCATATACAAGTATAACATCAGTACAGACCATATATAACTGATTGCATCACTACTCACCATATATAACAGATTGCATCACTACTCACCATATATAACAGACTGCATCACTACTCACCATATATTAGTTATGACATCAATACTCACTATATATAAGTTATGACATCAGTAGTGACCATATATAAGCTACTGTATGACATCAGTACTGACCATATATAAGTTATGACATCACTACTCACCATATACAAGTATAACATCATTACTCACCATATGTAAGTTATGACATCACTACTCACCATATATTAGTTATGAACTCAATACTCACCATATATAAATTATGACATCACTACTCACCATATATAAGTTATGACATCACAACTGACCATATATAAAACTTATTGCATCACTACTCACCATATATAACTGATTTCATCACTACTTTCCATATATAACTGATTTCATCACTACTCACCATATATAACAGACTGCATCACTACTCACCATATATAACAGATTGCATCACTACTCACCATATATAACAGATTGCATCACTACTCACCATATATAACAGACTGCATCACTACTCACCATATATAACTGATTGCATCACTACTCACCATATATAACTGATTTCATCACTACTCACCATATATAACTGATTGCATCACTACTCACCATATATAACTGATTGCATCACTACTCACCATACATAACTGATTGCATCACTACTCACCATATATAACGGATTGCATCACTACTAACTATATGTAAGTTAAGACATCATTAACTCACCATATATAACTGATTGCATCACTAATCACCATATATAACAGATTGCAACACTACTCACCATATATAAGTTATGACAACATTAACTCACCATATATAACTGATTTCATTACAACTCACCGTATATAACTTATTGCATCACTACTCACCATAACTGATTGCATCACAACTCACCATATATAACTGATTTCATCACTACTCACCATATATAACTGATTGCATCACTACTCACCATATATAATAGATTGCATCACTACACACCATATATAAGTTATGACATCACTACTCACCATATATAAGTTATGACATCACAACTGACCATATATAACTGATTTCATCACTACTCACCATATATAACTGATTTCATCACTACTCACCATATATAACTGATTTCATCACTACTCACCATATATAACTGATTTCATCACTACTCACCATATATAACTGATTTCATCACTACTCACCATACATAACTGATTTCATCACTACTCACCATACATAACTGATTGCATCACTACTCACCATAGATAACTGATTGCATCACTACTCACCATACATAACAGATTGCATCACTACTCACCATACATAACAGATTGCATCACTACTCACCATATATAACAGACTGCATCACTACTCACCATATATAACTGATTGCATCACTACTCACCATATATAACTGATTTCATCACTACTCACCATATATAACAGATTGCATCACTACTCACCATATATAACAGATTGCATCACTACTCACCATATATAACAGATTGCATCACTACTCACCATATATAACAGATTGCATCACTACTCACCATATATAACAGATTGCTTCACTACTCACCATATATAATAGTTTGCATCACTACTCACCATATATAACTGATTGCATCACTACTCACCATATATAATAGATTGAATCACTACTCACCATATATAACAGATTGCATCACTACTCACCATATATAACTGATTGCATCACTACTCACCATATATAACTGATTGCATCACTACTCACCATACATAACAGATTGCATCACTACTCACCATACATAACTGATTGCATCACTACTCACCATACATAACTGATTGCATCACTACTCACCATATATAACAGATTGCATCACTACTCACCATATATAACAGACTACATCACTACTCACCATATATAACAGACTGCATCACTACTCACCATATATAACAGATTGCATCACTACTCACCATATATAACAGACTGCATCACTACTCACCATATATAACAGATTACATCACTACTCACCATATATAACAGACTACATCACTACTCACCATATATAGACTACATCACTACTCACCATATATAACAGACTGCATCACTACTCACCATATATAACAGACTGCATCACTACTCACCATACATAACTGATTGCATCACTACTCACCATATATAAGTTATGACATCACTACTCACCATATATAAGTTATGACATCACAACTGACCATATATATCTTATTGCATCACTAGTCACCATATATAACTGATTTCATCACTACTCACCATATATAACTGATTTCATCACTACTCACCATATATAACTGATTTCATCACTACTCACCATACATAACTGATTGCATCACTACTCACCATACATAACTGATTGCATCACTACTCACCATACATAACAGATTGCATCACTACTCACCATACATAACAGATTGCATCACTACTCACCATATATAACAGACTGCATCACTACTCACCATATATAACTGATTGCATCACTACTCACCATATATAACTGATTTCATCACTACTCACCATATATAACTGATTTCATCACTACTCACCATATATAACTGATTTCATCACTACTCACCATACATAACTGATTGCATCACTACTCACCATATATAACTGATTGCATCACTACTCACCATATATAACAGATTGCATCACTACTCACCATATATAACAGACTGCATCACTACTCACCATATATAACAGATTGCATCACTACTCACCATATATAACAGACTGCATCACTACTCACCATATATAACTGATTTCATCACTACTCACCATATATAACAGACTGCATCACTACTCACCATACATAACAGATTGCATCACTACTCACCATATATAACAGACTGCATCACTACTCACCATATATAACTGATTTCATCACTACTCACCATATATAACAGACTGCATCACTACTCACCATATATAACTGATTTCATCACTACTCACCATACATAACTGATTGCATCACTACTCACCATATATAGCAGATTGCATCACTACTCACCATATATAAGTTATGACATCATTAACTCACCATATATAACTGATTTCATCACAACTCACCATATATAACTTATTGCATCACTACTCACCATATATAACTGATTTCATCACTACTCACCATATATAACTGATTTCATCACTACTCACCATATATAACTGATTTCATCACTACTCACCATACATAACTGATTGCATCACTACTCACCATACATAACTGATTGCATCACTACTCACCATATATAACAGACTGCATCACTACTCACCATATATAACAGACTGCATCACTACTCACCATATATAACAGACTGCATCACTACTCACCATATATAACAGACTGCATCACTACTCACCATATATAACAGACTGCATCACTACTCACCATATATAACAGATTGCATCACTACTCACCATATATAACAGATTGCTTCACTACTCACCATATATAATAGTTTGCATCACTACTCACCATATATAACTGATTGCATCACTACTCACCATATATAACAGACTGCATCACTACTCACCATATATAACTGATTTCATCACTACTCACCATATAACAGACTGCATCACTACTCACCATACATAACAGATTGCATCACTACTCACCATATATAACAGACTGCATCACTACTCACCATATATAACTGATTTCATCACTACTCACCATATATAACAGACTGCATCACTACTCACCATATATAACTGATTTCATCACTACTCACCATACATAACTGATTGCATCACTACTCACCATATATAGCAGATTGCATCACTACTCACCATATATAAGTTATGACATCATTAACTCACCATATATAACTGATTTCATCACAACTCACCATATATAACTTATTGCATCACTACTCACCATATATAACTGATTTCATCACTACTCACCATATATAACTGATTTCATCACTACTCACCATATATAACTGATTTCATCACTACTCACCATACATAACTGATTGCATCACTACTCACCATACATAACTGATTGCATCACTACTCACCATATATAACAGACTGCATCACTACTCACCATATATAACAGACTGCATCACTACTCACCATATATAACAGACTGCATCACTACTCACCATATATAACAGACTGCATCACTACTCACCATATATAACAGACTGCATCACTACTCACCATATATAACAGATTGCATCACTACTCACCATATATAACAGATTGCATCACTACTCACCATATATAACAGACTGCATCACTACTCACCATATATAACAGACTGCATCACTACTCACCATATATAACAGACTGCATCACTATTCACCATATATAACAGACTGCATCACTACTCACCATATATAACAGATTGCATCACTACTCACCATATATAACAGATTGCATCACTACTCACCATATATAACAGATTGCATCACTACTCACCATATATAACAGACTGCATCACTACTCACCATATATAACTGATTGCATCACTACTCACCATATATAACTGATTTCATCACTACTCACCATATATAACTGATTTCATCACTACTCACCATATATAACTGATTGCATCACTACTCACCATATATAACGGATTGCATCACTACTAACTATATATAAGTTATGACATCATTAACTCACCATATATAACTGATTGCATCACTAATCACCATATATAACAGATTGCATCACTACTCACCATATATAAGTTATGACAACATTAACTCACCATATATAACTGATTTCATTACAACTCACCGTATATAACTTATTGCATCACTACTCACCATAACTGATTGCATCACTACTCACCATATATAACTGATTTCATCACTACTCACCATATATAACTGATTGCATCACTACTCACCATATATAATAGATTGCATCACTACACACCATATATAAGTTATGACATCACTACTCACCATATATAAGTTATGACATCACAACTGACCATATATAACTTATTGCATCACTACTCACCATATATAACTGATTTCATCACTACTCACCATATATAACTGATTTCATCACTACTCACCATATATAACTGATTTCATCACTACTCACCATACATAACTGATAGCATCACTACTCACCATACATAACTGATTGCATCACTACTCACCACACATAACAGATTGCATCACTACTCACCATACATAACAGATTGCATCACTACTCACCATACATAACAGATTGCATCACTACTCACCATATATAACAGATTGCATCACTACTCACCATATATAACAGACTGCATCACTACTCACCATATATAACTGATTGCATCACTACTCACCATATATAAGTTATGACATCACTACTCACCATATACAAGTATAACATCAGTACAGACCATATATAAGTTATGACATCAGTACTGACCATATATAAGTTATGACATCAGTACTGACCTTATATAAGTTATGACATCACTACTCACCATATATAACTGATTGCATCACTACTCACCATATATAAGTTATGACATCACTACTCACCATATAAAACGAATTGCATCAGTACGGACCATATATAAGTTATGACATCAGTACTGACCATATATAAGTTATGACATCACTACTCACCATATACAAGTATAACATCAGTACAGACCATACATAAGTTATGACATCAGTACTGACCATATACAAGTTATGACATCACTACTGACCATATATAACTGATTGCATCACTACTCACCATATATTAGTTATGACATCAATACTCACTATATATAAGTTATGACATCAGTACTGACCATATATAAGCTACTGTATGACATCAGTACTGACCATATATAAGTTATGACATCACTACTCACCATATACAAGTATAACATCACTACTCACCATATGTAAGTTATGACATCACTACTCACCATATATAACTGATTGCATCACTACTCACCATATATTAGTTATGAACTCACTACTCACCATATATAAATTATGACATCACTACTCACCATATATAAGTTATGACATCACTACTCACCATATAAAACGGATTGCATCACTACTCACCATACATAAGTTATGACATCACTACTCACCATATATAAGTTATGACATCACTACTCACCATATAAAACGGATTGCATCACTACTCACCATACATAAGTTATGACATCACTACTCACCATATATAAGTTATGACATCACTACTCACCATATATAAGTTATGACATCACTACTCACCATATAAAACGGATTGCATCACTACTCACCATACATAAGTTATGACATCAGTACTGACCATATATAAGTTATGACATCACTACTCACCATATATAAGTTACTGTATGACATTAGTACTCACCATATATGTTACTGTATGATATTAGTACTGACCATATATAAGTTATGACATTAGTACTCACCATATATGTTACTGTATGACATCACTACTCACCATATATAAGTTACTGTATGACATCACTACTCACCATATATAAGTTACTGTATGACATTAGTACTCACCATATATGTTACTGTATGATATTAGTACTGAACATATATAAGTTACTGTATGACATCACTACTCACCATATATAAGTTATGACATCAGAACTGACCATATATAAGTTATGACATTAGTACTGACCATATATAAGTTATGACATCAGTACTGACCATATATAAGTTATGACATTAGTACTGACATCACTACTCACCATATATAAGTTACTGTATGACATCACTACTCACCATATATAAGTTACTGTATGACATCACTACTCACCATATATAAGTTACTGTATGACATTAGTACTCACCATATATGTTACTGTATGATATTAGTACTGAACATATATAAGTTATGACATCACTACTCACCATATATAACTGATTGTATCACTACTCACCATATATACAGTAAGTTTTGACATCAGTACCGGCGCTCGGATGCACTGACACGCCTGTATTCGCATGACCAGCTCCCGTCACCACCCACAGACGCCAATTCCTGTCAATCACTGAGTGATGGTCTGCATACTGCCTGTGATCGCATTCCCAATGGCAGCGCCTGGTTCGCGCGTAGTGCGCATGCGCAGATTGTAAACATCGGTAAGGTGCGTGCGAACGCAGCATTGCGATCCAACCTGAATCAGGCCCACAATCTGTAACATGACAGGAGCTGACTGGCTGGTAGTTTGCAGAGCTTAGTACATCTCCCCCTATATGACCCTATTGGTCAGTCACAGGACACTGCCAATGTGATGGATATATCCTCATATTACCATGTCCGGCCCTGTACAGAGCTGATATAGATCTAATCCTCTTATACCTACAGCTGACAGACAAACGCTTACAGTGCCATAGGAAGAAGTGGGATTAATAGGCTGAAAACATCACTTACTTTCCTCCAGCTGGCCGAGCGCGATGTTCTGCGAGCCCTGCCGGAGAGAGGAGAAGCCATCATTACACACAGATTCCCTGCGCTGGTATCCCGCCCGCAGGCCGCAAAGTCATTCTCTCGCTGAGAGCTGGGGGGGATAGAGCAGGGGGGGGGGATAGAGCGGGGGGGGGGGGATAGAGCTGGGGGGGATAGAGCAGGGGGGATAGAGCGGGGGGGGGGGGGATAGAGCGGGGGGGGAGGATAGAGCTGGGGGGGATAGAGCTGGGGGGATAGAGCGGGGGGGGGAGGATAGAGCGGGGGGGGGAGGATAGAGCGGGGGGGGAGGATAGAGCTGGGGGAGATAGAGCTGGGGGGGATAGAGCGGGGGGGGGAGGATAGAGCGGGGGGGGGGAGGATAGAGCGGGGGGGGGATAGAGCAGGGGGGATAGAGCGGGGGGGGGAGGATAGAGCGGGGGGGGGGGAGGATAGAGCGGGGGGGGAGGATAGAGCTGGGGGGGATAGAGCAGGGGGGATAGAGCGGGGGGGGGGAGGATAGAGCGGGGGGGGAGGATAGAGCTGGGGGGGATAGAACAGGGGGGATAGAGCGGGGGGGGGGAGGATAGAGCGGGGGGGGGAGGATAGAGCGGGGGGGGAGGATAGAGCTGGGGGAGATAGAGCTGGGGGGGATAGAGCGGGGGGGAGGATAGAGCTGGGGGGGATAGAGCGGGGGGTAGGATAGAGCGGGGGGGGGAAGGATAGAGCGGGGGGGGGAGGATAGAGCTGGGAAGGATAGAGCTGGGGGGGGAGGATAGAGCTGGGGGGGATGGTGCTGGGGAGGATAGAGCTGGGGGGGGGAGGATAGAGCTGGGGGGGGATATAGCTGGGGGGGAGGATAGAGGGGGGGGAGGATGTAGCTGGGGGGGAGGATAGAGCTGGGGGAGGGGGATAGAGCAGGGGGGCAGCCGGCGGTGTATGCACAGTCACCGTAGTTTTTGCATCTCTGTCCCTGTGAGAACATTTTGATACATTCATCTGATATTTCCTAAATTCACGATGTGCAAATATCACATCACAGCCGCATTTTAAATGCAGAATGTGGTAAAGGGCCCCCAAGGCCCAATATATCTCCCACTGTACAGTATGTGTATATAGTGCTGTGTATATATAGGGTGCTGGCTGTATACCTGCTTTGCTGCAGTTACTGGCTGTGGGATGACTTTCTCCAGGTTATAAGTGATCCAGCTGAGAACCCTGCAAGAGAAGCACGTGTTATACCCGGTGACAGCGTCATGTTATACCCGGTGACAGCGTCATGTTATACCCGGTGACAGCGTCATGTTACACCCGGTGACAGCACACACAGCGTCATGTTACAACCAGTGACAGCTCACACAGCGTCATGTTACACCCGGTGACAGCACACACAGCGTCATGTTATACCCGGTGACAGCACACACAGCGTCATGTTATACCCGGTGACAGCACACACAGCGTCAGGTTACACCCGGTGACAGCTCACACAGCGTCATGTTACAACCGGTGACAACGTCATGTTACACTCGGTGACAGCGTCATGTTACACCCGGTGACAGCGTCATGTTACACCCGGTGACAGCGTCATGTTACACCCGGTGACAGCGTCATGTTATACCCGGTGACAGCACACACAGCGTCATGTTACACCCGGTGACAGCACACACAGCGTCATGTTATACCCGGTGACAGCACACACAGCGTCATGTTACACCTGGTGACAGCTCACACAGCGTCATGTTACAACCGGTGACGGCACACACAGCGTCATGTTATACCCGGTGACAGCACACACAGCGTCAAGTTATACCCGGTGACAGTGTCATGTTACACCCGGTGACAGCACACACAGCGTCATGTTATACCCGGTGACAGCGTCATGTTACACCCAGTGACAGCGTCATGTTATACCCGGTGACAACGTCATGTTATACCCGGTGACAGCACACACAGCGTCATGTTACACCCGGTGACAGCACACACAGCGTCATGTTATACCCGGTGACAGCACACACAGCGTCATGTTACACCTGGTGACAGCTCACACAGCGTCATGTTACAACCGGTGACGGCACACACAGCGTCATGTTATACCCGGTGACAGCACACACAGCGTCAAGTTATACCCAGTGACAGTGTTATGTTACACCCGGTGACAGCACACACAGCGTCATGTTATACCCGGTGACAGCGTCATGTTACACCCAGTGACAGCGTCATGTTATACCCGGTGACAACGTCATGTTACACCCGGTGACAGCGTCATGTTACACCCGGTGACAGCACACACAGCGTCATGTTACACCCGGTGACAGCACACACAGCGTCATGTTATACCCGGTGACAGCTCACACAGCGTCATGTTAAACCCGGTGACAGCTCACACAGCGTCATGTTACACCCGGTGACAGCACACACAGCGTCATGTTACACCCGGTGACAGCACACACAGCGTCATGTTACACCCGGTGACATTACACACAGCGTCATGTTATACCCGGTGACAGCTCACACAGCGTCATGTTACACCCGGAGACAGCACACACAGCGTCATGTTACACCCGGTGACAGCTCACACAGCGTAATGTTACACCGGTGACGGCACACACAGCGTCATGTTATACCCGGTGACAGCGTCATGTTACACCCGGTGACAGCACACACAGCGTCATGTTATACCCGGTGACAGCACACACAGCGTCATGTTATACCCGGTGACGGCACACACAGCGTCATGTTATACCCGGTGACAGCGTCATGTTACACCCGGTGACAGCACACACAGCGTCATGTTACACCCGGCGACAGCACACACAGCGTCATGTTACACCCGGCGACAGCACACACAGCGTCATGTTACACCCGGAGACAGCACACACAGCGTCATGTTACACCCGGCGACAGCACACACAGCGTCATGTTACACCCGGCGACAGCACACACAGCGTCATGTTACACCCGGCGACAGCACACACAGCGTCATGTTACACCTGGTGACAGCACACACAGCGTCATGTTACACCCGGCGACATCACACACAGCGTCATGTTACACCCGGCGACATCACACACAGCATCATGTTACACCCGGTGGCAGCACACACAGCGTCATGTTACACCCGGTGACAGCACACACAGCGTCATGTTACACCCGTTGACAGCACACACAACGTCATGTTACACCCGGTGACAGCTCACACAGCGTCATGGTACACCCGGTGACAGCACACACAGCGTCATGTTACACCCGGTGACAGCACACACAGCGTCATGTTACACCCGGTGACAGTTCACACAGCGTCATGTTACACCCGGTGACAGCTCACACAGCGTCATGTTACACCCGGTGACAGCACACACAGCGTCATGTTACACCCGGTGACAGCACACACAGCGTCATGTTACACCCGGAGACAGCACACGCAGCGTCATGTTACACCCGGCGACAGCACACGCAGCGTCATGTTACACCCGGTGACAGCACACACAGCGTCATGTTACACCCGGCGACATCACACACAGCGTCATGTTACACCCGGTGACAGCACACACAGCGTCATGTTACACCCGGTGACAGCACACACAGCGTCATGTTACACCCGTTGACAGCACACACAGCGTCATGTTACACCCGGTGACAGCTCACACAGTGTCATGGTACACCCGGTGACAGCACACACAGCGTCATGTTACACCCGGTGACAGCACACACAGCGTCATGTTACACCCGGTGACAGCTCACACAGCGTCATGTTACACCCGGTGACAGCTCACACAGCGTCATGTTACACCCGGTGACAGCACACACAGCGTCATGTTACACCCGGTGACAGCACACACAGCGTCATGTTACACCCGGTGACAGCTCACACAGCGTCATGTTGTACCCGGTGACAGCTCACACAGCGTCATGGTACACCTGGCGACAGCACACACAGCGTCATGTTACACCCGGCGACAGCACACACAGCGTCATGTTACACCCGGCGACAGCACACACAGCGTCATGTTACACCCGGTGACAGCACACACAGCGTCATGTTACACCCGGCGACAGCACACACAGCGTCATGTTACACCCGGCGACAGCACACACAGCGTCATGTTACACCCGGCGATAGCACACACAGCGTCATGTTATAGGGAACACACAGCGTCATGTTACAGGGAACACACACAGCGTCATGTTATAGGAAACACACAGCGTCATGTTATAGGGAACACACACACAACGTCATGTTATAGAGAACACACAGCGTCATGTTCTAGGGAACACACACACCGTCATGTTCTAGGGAACACACACAGCGTCATGTTACAGGGCACACACTGCGTCATGTTACAGGGAACACACTGCGTCACGTTATAGGGAACACACACAGAGTCATGTTACAGGGAACACACACACACAGCATCATGTTACAGGGAACACAGCGTCATGTTACAGGGAACAAACACACACAGCGTCATGTTACAGGGAACACACACACACAGCGTCGTTACAAGGAACACACACACACACACACAGCATCATGTTACAGGGAATAGACACACAGCATCATGTTACAGGAAACACACACAGCATCATGTTATAGGGAACACACAGCATCATGTTACAGGGAACACACACAGCATCATGTTACAGGGAACACACACACAGCGTCATGTTACAGGGAACACACTGCGTCATGTTACAGGGAACACACTGCGTCATGTTATAGGGAACACACACAGAGTCATGTTACAGGGAACACACACACACAGCATCATGTTACAGGGAACACACAGCGTCATGTTACAGGGAACAAACACACAGCGTCATGTTACAGGGAACACACACAGCGTCATGTTACAGGGAACACACACAGCATCATGTTACAGGAAATAGACACAAGCAGAGTCATGACACACATGATTTATTATAGTTGTACATAATATTGTTCCCCATCCACCCCCTACTCCTGATTCCTGTTACAGGAGTACAGGAAACACACACACGCAGCGACATGACTCTGCGTGTGCGTGCGTGTTCCCTGTAACATGACTCTGCGTGTGCATGCGTGTTCCCTGTAACATGACTCTGCATGTGCGTGCGTGTTCCCTGTAACATGACTCTGCGTGTGCGTGCGTGTTCCCTGTAACATGACTCTGCGTGTGCATGCGTGTTCCCTGTAACATGACTCTGCGTGCGTGTTCCCTGTAACATGACTCTGCGTGTGCGTGCGTGTTCCCTGTAACATGACTCTGCGTGTGCGTGCGTGTTCCCTGTAACATGACTCTACGTGTGCGTGCGTGTTCCCTGTAACATGACTCTGCGTGTGCGTGCGTGTTCCCTGTAACAGGACTCTGCGTGTGCGTGCGTGTTCCCTGTAACAGGACTCTGCATGTGCGTGCGTGTTCCCTGTAACATGACTCTGCGTGTGCATCCGTGTTCCCTGTAACATGACTCTGCGTGTGCGTGTTCCCTGTAACATGATTCTGCGTGTGTGTGTTCCCTGTAACATGACTCTGCGTGTGTGTGCGTGTAGTGTTGTGCTGTGCTGTGCTGCTGTTGTCCATAGGTGCTGTGTCCACTACTTCAAAGTCCATAGGGGCTGGCTGGACTGTGTTGTGCAGTCAGTTCTCCATAGGGGCTGTGTCCACTCCAAAGTCCTGTGCAGTGTCCCAGTCATAAAGAGGTGCTGTAGTGTTGTCCAGGGGGTGCTCTGTCCGTCAGGGGTGCTCCCCCCAAGTGCTAAAAAAAAATATATTTTCTGTGTTTGTGAATTGTGTGCGCAGTAGCCGCACGTGCATCAACAAAGTAGTGCCAAGCGTGCGCCTGTGTCATAAGTAAAGGGCCGGCTGGCTTGACCGTTAAAGGGTGCTGTAACCCCCAAAGTACACTCCAGTCCAAACCAAAAAAAATAATAATTTCTGTGTTTGTGAATTGTGTGCGCAGTAGCCGCATGTGCATCAACAAAGGAGCAGCGCCAAGCGTGCGCCTGTGTCCCATAAGTAAAGGGCCGGCTGGCTCATTTCTTAAAGGGTGGTGTAACCCACAAAGTGCACTACTCTCCAGCAAAAATAAAAAAATATTTTCTGTGTTTAGCCGCACGTATATATCAAATCGATATAACATAAATGGAGGACCAAACTTTCTCCGATAAAAATAAAATAGAGAAAGATCAAGAACCACTTCCTCCTAGTGCTGAAGCTGCTGCCACTAGTCATGACATAGACGATAACATGCCATCAACGTCGTCTGCCAAGGCCGATGCCCAATGTCATAGTAGAGGGCACATACAATCCCAAATGACAAAGTTCAGGAAAATGACCTTGAAAAAAACATTTAAATCAGCTGAAGAGAAACGTAAACTTGCCAATATGCCATTTACGACACGGAGTGGCAAGGAACGGCTAAGGTCTTTCCCTATGTTCATGACTAGTGGTTCAGCTTCACATGACGATGGAAGCCCTCCTCCCACTAAAAAAATCAAAAGAGTTAAGCTGGCAAAAGCACAGCGAAGAACTGTGCGTTCTAAGAAGATATCACAAATCCCCAAGGAGAGTCCAAGTGTGGTGGTGGTTGCGATGCCTGACCTTCCCAGCACTGGATGGGAAGAGGTGGCTCTTTCCACCAATTTGCACGCCCCCTGCAAGTGCTGAAAGGAGCACCCACAGTCCACTTGCTGATATGCAAATTGAAGATGTCACTGTTGAAGTACAACAGGATGAGGATACTGGTGTAGCTGGCGCTGAGGAGGAAGTTGGCGAGGAGGATTCTGATGGTGATGTGGTTTGTTTAAATCAGGCTCCGGGGGAGACAGTTGTTGTCCGTGGTATGAAAAAGCCCATCACGGTCATGCCTGGGCAGAAGACCAAACATTCCACCTCTTTGGTCTGGCAATATTTATATCCAAATCCGGACAACAACTGTCTTGCCATATGTACCATATGTAAAGGTGAAATAAGTAGGGGTAGGGACGTCAACCACCTAGGAACATCCTCCCTTATACGGCACCTGCAGCGCGTTCATAAAAAGTTACTGTCAAGTTCAGAAACTTTGGCTAAGACCGTAAGCAGTCCAGGGACACCTAAATCCTGTTGTCCTGTTGTATCCAAGCGCCTGCAAACCACACCATCAACTCCCTCCTTGTCAATTTCCTCCTTAGCCAGGATCGGAAGTGGTCCTGCAGGCCATGTCACTGGCATGACTGACTCTCCTATCCGGGATTCCTCCGGAGGATCCTGCATTGCTACGCCTACTGCTGCCGCTGCTGCTGTTGCTGCTGGGAGTCGTTCATCATCCCAGAGAGGAAGTAGGAACACCACTACTTTTACTAAACAATTGACCCTCCAACAGTCCTTAGCGAGGAGGATGAAGTACGACAGCAGTCATCCTGAAGCAAAACGTATAACTGAGGCCTTGACTGCTATGTTGGTGTTAGATGTGCGTCCGGTATCCGCCATTAGTGCAGTGGGATTTAGACAATTGATGGAGGTAGTGTGTCCCCGGTTCCAAATCCCATCTAGATTCCACTTCACTAGGCAGGCGATACCGAGACTGTACAGAAACGTCAGAAAAAGTGTCCTCAGTGTCCTGAAAAATGCCGTTGTACACAATATCCACTTAACCACGGACATGTGGACAAGTGGAACAGGGCAGACTAAGGACTATATGACTGTGACAGCCCACTGGGTAGATGTATCACCTTACGCAGCAACAGCAGCAGCGTCACCAGTAGCAGCATCTCAGAAACGCCAGCTCGTTCCAAGGCAGGCTACGCTGTGTATCACCAGTTTCAGTAAGAGGCACACCGCCGACAACCTCTTAGAGAAACTGAGGGAAATCATCGCCCAGTGGCTTACCCCACTTAGACTCTCCTGGGGATTTGTGATATCTGACAACGCCACCAATATTGTGCGGGCATTACATCTGGGCAAATTCCAGCACGTCCCATGTTTTGCTCACATAAACTTGGTGGTGCAGAATTTTCTGAAAAGCGACAGGGGCGTGCAGGAGATGCTTTGGGTGGCCCGAAAAATTTCTGGCCACTTTCGCCATTCAGCAACTGCGTGCCGAAGACTGGAGCGCCAGCAAACACTCTTGAACCTGTCCCGCCATCACCTGAAGCAAGAGGTTGTGACGCGGTAGAACTCAACCCTCTATATGCTTCAGAGGATGGAGGAGCAGCAAAAGGCCATTCAAGCCTATACATCCACCTATGACATAGGCAAAGGAGGGGGTATGCACCTGAGTCAAGCACAGTGGAGAATGATTTCCGTGTTGTGCAAGGCTCTCCAGCCCTTCGAACTTGCCACACGTGAAGTCAGTTCAGACACTGCCAGCTTGAGTCAGGTCATTCCCCTCATCAGGCTTTTGCAGAAGCAGCTGGAGAAAGTGAAGGAGGAGCTAAGACGGAGCGATTCCGCTCGGCATGTGGGACTTGTGGATGAAGCCCTTCATTCGCTTTGCCAGGATTCCAGGGTGGTCAATCTGTTGAAATTAGACCACTACATTTTGGCCACCGTGCTCGATCCTAGGTTTAAAGCCTATGTGGTGTCTCTCTTTCCGGCTGACACAAGCCTACAGAGGTGCAAAGACCTGCTGGTGAAAACACTGTCAGCTGAAGCGGAACGTGACACGTCAACAGCTCCTTCTTCATTTTCTCCCGCAACTGGGGCTGCCAGGAAAAAACTTAGGTATCCTAAGCAACCCACCAGCGGTGATGCAGGGCAGGCAGGACCAAGTTTGGACATCTGGTCCGGACTGAAGGACCTGGCAACAATTTCTGACATGTCTACTGTCACTGCATATGATACTGTCACCATTGACAGAATGGTGGAGGATTACATCGGTGACAGCATCCAAGTAGGCATGTCAGACAGTCCATACCTGTACTGGCAGGAAAAAGAGGCAATTTGGAGGCCCCTGTACAAACTGGCTCTATTTTACCTGAGTTGCCCCCCCTCCAGTGTGTACTCCGAAAGAGTGTTTAGTGCAGCCGGGAACCTTGTCAGCAAAAGGCGTAGGAGGTTGCTTCCACAAAATGTGGAGAAGATGATGTTCATAAAAATGGATTATCAACTCTTCCAGGGAGACCAGCCTCCAGAACGAACAGAGGGACCTGTGGTGGTGGATTCCAGTGGGGACGAGTTAATACTCTGTGAGGATGAGGATGTACACAACACTGAAGAGGGTGAGGAATCGGTGGATGAGGAGGATGAGGACGACATCTTGCCTCCGTAGAGCCAGTTTGTGCAGGGACAGATTAATTGCCAGCTTGTTTTGTGGGGGCCCAAACGAACCAATCATTTCAGCCACAGTTGTGTGGCAGACCATGGCGCTGATATGATTGGTTTGTTAAAGTGTGCATGTCCTGTTTATACAACATAAGGGTGGGTGGGAGGGCCCAAGGACAATTCCATCTTGCACCTCTTTTTTTTCTTTGCTTTATGTACAGTTTGAGGCCTAGTTTTTCAAAATGCCATCCTGTCTGCCACTGCAGTGCCACTCCTAGATGGGCCACGTGTTTGTGCCGCCCACTCGTGTCGCTTAGCATAGTCATCCAGCTACCTCGGTGCAACCTTTTGGACATAAAAACACTATTGTGAGGTGTGAGGTGTTCAGAATAGACTGGAAATTAGTGTAAATTCAGGTTATTGAGGTTAATAATAGAATAGGAGCAGAAAAATCCACAAATTCTGTGATTTTAGCTGTTTTTATGCTTTTTTTCCAAAAAAATACAGATCCAAAACACAAAACCCAGAACCCAAAACACGGAAGGGTGGTTTTGGCAAAACCAATCCAGATCCAAACACGAAGAAAGATCCAGATCCAAAACCAAAACACAAAAAGTGGGCGGTGCACACCCCTAGCGTGTTCCCTGTAACATGACTCTGCGTGTGTGTGCGTGTTCCCTGTAACATGACTCTGCGTGTGTGTGTTCCCTCTAACATTACTCTGCGTGTGTGTGTGTTCCCTGTAACATGACGCTGTGCGTGTTCCCTGTACTCCTGTAACAGGAATCAGGAGTAGGGGTGGATTGGGAGGGAGGCACAGAACAATATTATGTACAACTATAATAAATCAAATTAAGTGATATCAGAAATCAATGTCTAAGCTGATGTGTAAGAATGATATTATCATTACACTGTTGGTCGTCCTCCCTCCAGATAGGAAGATAAAAACACACTGATCAGATTTGTTCAATCAAATTATGTAATTCAGCCATTCATCTCCAAAATCACTGACAACGTCGTCACCCTGTTGGGATTTGGTAACCGCACATAATAGGATGTGGTCAGCACCCTAAAGCACAGAACGTCGGCACCGGAATCCCAGAGGCTGCGATACAGAAGGTAAGTATCAGGGTTAGGCACTAGGGGGAGGGTTAGGCTGTGAAACAGAGGGTAAGTATCAGGGTTAGGTACTAGGGGGAGGGATAGGCTGTGATACAGAGGGTACATATCAGGGTTAGGTACTAGGGGGAGGGTTAGGCTCTGAAACAGAGGGTAAGTATCAGGGTTAGGCACTAGAGGGAGGGTTAGGCTGTGATACAGAGGGTAAGTATCAGGGTTAGGCACTAGGGGGAGGATTAGGCTGCGATACAGAGGGTAAGTATCAGGGTTAGGCACTAGGGGGAGGGTTAGGCTGCGATACAGAAGGTAAGTATCAGGGTTAGGCACTAGGGGGAGGATTAGGCTGCGATACAGAGGGTAAGTATCAGGGTTAGGCACTAGGGGGAGGGTTAGGCTGTGATACAGATGGTAAGTATCAGGATTAGGCACTAGGGGGAGGGTTAGGCTGCGATACAGAAGGTAAGTATCAGGGTTAGGCACTAGGGGGAGGATTAGGCTGCGATACAGAGGGTAAGTATCAGGGTTAGGCACTAGGGGGAGGGTTAGGCTGCGATACAGAGGGTAAGTATCAGGGTTAGGCACTAGGGGGAGGGTTAGGCTGCGATACAGAGGGTAAGTATCAGGGTTAGGCACTAGGGGGAGGGTTAGGCTGTGATACAGAGGGTAAGTATCAGGGTTAGGCACTAGGGGGAGGGTTAGGCTGCGATACAGAGGGTAAGTATCAGGGTTAGGCACTAGGGGGAGGGTTAGGCTGTGATACAGAAGGTATCAGGGTTAGGCACTAGGGGGAGGGTTAGGCTGCGATACAGAGGGTAAGTATCAGGATTAGGCACTAGGGGGGGTTAGGCTGCGATACAGACGGTAAGTATCAGGGTTAGGCACTAGGGGGAGGGTTAGGCTGCGATACAGAGGGTAAGTATCAGGATTAGGCACTAGGGGGAGGGTTAGGCTGTGATACAGAAGGTAAGTATCAGGGTTAGGCACTAGGTGGAGGGTTAGGCTGCGATACAGATGGTAAGTATCAGGGTTAGGCTCTAGGGGGAGGGTTAGGCTTCGATACAGAGGGTAAGTATCAGGGTTAGGCACTAGGGGGGGGTTAGGCTGCGATACAGAGGGTAAGTATCAGGGTTAGGCACTAGGGGGTGGGTAGGCTGCGATACAGACGGTAAGTATCAGGGTTAGGCACTAGGGGGAGGGTTAGGCTGCGATACAGAGGTTAAGTATCAGGGTTAGGCACTAGAGGGAGGGTTAGGCTGCGATACAGAAGGTAAGTATCAGGGTTAGGCACTAGGGGGAGGGTTAGGCTGTGATACAGAGGGTAAGTATCAGGGTTAGGCACTAGGGGGAGGGTTAGGCTGCGATACAGAAGGTAAGTATCAGGGTTAGGCACTAGGGGGGAGGTTAGGCTGTGATACAGAGGGTAAGTATCAGGGTTAGGCACTAGGGGGAGGGTTAGGCTGCGATACAGAAGGTAAGTATCAGGGTTAGGCTCTAGGGGGAGGGTTAGGCTGTGATACAGAGGGTAAGTATCAGGGTTAGGCACTAGGGGGAGGGTTAGGCTGCGATATAGAAGGTAAGTATCAGGGTTAGGCACTAGGGGGAGGGTTAGGCTGCGATACAGAGGGTAAGTATCAGGGTTAGGCACTAGGGGGAGGATTAGGCTGTGATACAGAGGGTAAGTATCAGGGTTAGGCACTAGGGGGAGGGTTAGGCTGTGATACAGAGGGTAAGTATCAGGGTTAGGCACTAGGGGAGGGTTAGGCTGTGATACAGAGGGTAAGTATCAGGGTTAGGCACTAGGGGGAGGGTTAGGCTGCGATACAGAGGGTAAGTACCAGGGTTAGGCACTAGGGGGAGGGTTAGGCTGCGATACAGAGGGTAAGTATCAGGGTTAGGTACTAGGGGGAGGGTTAGGCTGCGATACAGAGGGTAAGTATCAGGGTTAGGCACTATGGGGAGGATTAGGCTGCGATACAGAAGGTAAGTATCAGGGTTAGGCTCTAGGGGGTGGGTTAGGCTGCGATACAGACGGTAAGTATCAGGGTTAGGCACTAGGGGGAGGGTTAGGCTGCGATACAGAGGTTAATTATCAGGGTTAGGCACTAGAGGGAGGGTTAGGCTGCGATACAGAAGGTAAGTATCAGGGTTAGGCACTAGGGGGAGGGTTAGGCTGTGATACAGAGGGTAAGTATCAGGGTTAGGCACTAGGGGGAGGGTTAGGCTGCGATACAGAAGGTAAGTATCAGGGTTAGGCACAAGGGGGGGGTTAGGCTGTGATACAGAGGGTAAGTATCAGGGTTAGGCACTAGGGGGAGGGTTAGGCTGCGATACAGAAGGTAAGTATCAGGGTTAGGCACTAGGGGGGAGGGTTAGGCTGTGATACAGAGGGTAAGTATCAGGATTAGGCACTAGGGGGAGGGTTAGGCTGTGATACAGAGGGTAAGTATCAGGGTTAGGCACTAGGGGGAGGTTTAGGCTGCGATACAGAGGGTAAGTATCAGGATTAGGCACTAGGGGGGGGTTAGGCTGCGATACAGACGGTAAGTATCAGGGTTAGGCACTAGGGGGAGGGTTAGGCTGCGATACAGAGGGTAAGTATCAGGATTAGGCACTAGGGGGAGGGTTAGGCTGTGATACAGAAGGTAAGTATCAGGGTTAGGCACTAGGTGGAGGGTTAGGCTGCGATACAGATGGTAAGTATCAGGGTTAGGCTCTAGGGGGAGGGTTAGGCTTCGATACAGAGGGTAAGTATCAGAATTAGGCACTAGGGGGAGGGTTAGGCTGCGATACAGAAGGTAAGTATCAGGGTTAGGCACTAGGGGAAGGGTTAGGCTGCGATACAGAGGGTAAGTATCAGGGTTAGGCACTAGGGGGAGGGTTAGGCTGCGATACAGAGGGTAAGTATCAGGGTTAGGCTGCGAAACAGAGGGTAAGTATCAGGGTTAGGCACTAGGGGGAGGGTTAGGCTCCGATACAGAAGGTAAGTATCAGGGTTAGGCACTAGAGGGAGGGTTAGGCTGCAATACAGAGGGTAAGTATCAGGGTTAGGCACTAGGGGGAGGGTTAGGCTGCGATACAGAAGGTAAGTATCAGGATTAGGCACTAGGGGGGGGGTTAGACTGCGATACAGACGGTAAGTATCAGGGTTAGGCTCTAGGGGGAGGGTTAGGCTGCGATACAGAGGGTAAGTATCAGGGTTAGGCACTAGGGGGAGGTTTAGGCTGTGATACAGAGGGTAAGTATCAGGATTAGGCACTAGGGGGAGGGTTAGGCTGTGATACAGAAGGTATGTATCAGGGTTAGGCACTAGCGGGAGGGTTAGGCTGCGATACAGATGGTAAGTATCATGGTTAGGCACTAGGGGGAGGGTTAGGCTGCGATACAGAGGGTATCAGGGTTAGGCACTAGGGGGAGGGTTAGGCTGCGATACAGAAGGTAAGTATCAGGGTTAGGCACTAGAGGGAAGGTTAGGCTGCGATACAGAGGGTAAGTATCAGGGTTAGGCACTAGGGGTAGGGGTAGGCTGTGAAACAGAGGGTAAGTATCAGGGTTAGGCCATAGGGGTAGGGTTAGGCTGCGATACAGAAGGTAAGTATCAGGGTTAGGCACTAGGGGGAGGGTTAGGCTGCGATACAGAAGGTAAGTATCAGGGTTAGGCACTAGGGGGAGGATTAGGCTGCGATACAGAGGGTAAGTATCAGGATTAGGCACTAGGGGGAGGGTTAGGCTGCGATACAGAGGGTAAGTATCAGGGTTAGGCACTAGGGGGAGGGTTAGGCTGTGATACAGAGGGTAAGTATCAGGGTTAGGCACTAGGGGGAGGGTTAGGCTGTGATACAGAGGGTAAGTATCAGGATTAGGCACTAGGGGGAGGGTTAGGCTGCGATACAGAGGGTAAGTATCAGGGTTAGGCACTAGGGGGAGGGTTAGGCTGCGATACAGAGGGTAAGTATCAGGATTAGGCACTAGCGGGAGGGTTACGCTGCGATACAGAGGGTAAGTATCAGGGTTAGGCACTAGGGGGAGGGTTAGGCTGCGATACAGACGGTAAGTATCAGGGTTAGGCACTAGGGGGAGGGTTAGGCTGCGATACAGAAGGTAAGTATCAGGGTTAGGCACTAGGGGAAGGGTTAGGCTGCGATCCAGAGGGTAAGTATCAGGGTTAGGCACTAGGGGGAGGGTTAGGCTGCGATACAGAGGGTAAGTATCAGGGTTAGGCTGCGATACAGAGGGTAAGTATCAGGGTTAGGCACTAGGGGGAGGGTTAGGCTCCGATACAGAAGGTAAGTATCAGGGTTAGGCACTAGAGGGAGGGTTAGGCTGCAATACAGAGGGTAAGTATCAGGGTTAGGCACTAGGGGGAGGGTTAGGCTGCGATACAGAAGGGTAAGTATCAGGATTAGGCACTAGGGGGGGGTTAGGCTGCGATACAGATGGTAAGTATCAGGGTTAGGCTCTAGGGGGAGGGTTAGGCTGCGATACAGAGGGTAAGTATAAGGGTTAGGCACTAGGGGGAGGTTTAGGCTGTGATACAGAGGGTAAGTATCAGGATTAGGCACTAGGGGGAGGGTTAGGCTGTGATACAGAAGGTATGTATCAGGGTTAGGCACTAGCGGGAGGGTTAGGCTGCGATACAGATGGTAAGTATCAGGGTTAGGCACTAGGGGGAGGGTTAGGCTGCGATACAGAGGGTATCAGGGTTAGGCACTAGGGGGGAGGGTTAGGCTGCGATACAGAAGGTAAGTATCAGGGTTAGGCACTAGGGGGAAGGTTAGGCTGCGATACAGAAGGTAAGTATCAGGGTTAGGCACTAGGGGGAGGGTTAGGCTGCGATACAGAGGGTAAGTATTAGGGTTAGGCACTAGGGGGAGGGTTAGGCTGCGATACAGAGGGTAAGTATCAGGGTTAGGCACTAGGGGGAGGGTTAGGCTGCGATACAGAAGGTAAGTATCAGGGTTAGGCACTAGAGGGAGGGTTAGACTGCGATATAGAAGGTAAGTATCAGGGTTAGGCTCTAGGGGGGAGGGTAAGACTGCGATATAGAAGGTAAGTATCAGGGTTAGGCACTAGGGGGAGGGTTAGGCTGCGATACAGAGGGTAAGTATCAGAGTTAGGCACTAGGGGGAGGGTTAGGCTGCGATACAGAATGTAAGTATCAGGGGTTAGGCACTAGGGGGTAGGTTAGGCTGTGATACAGAGGGTAAGTATCAGGGTTAGGCACTAGGGGGAGGGTTAGGCTGTGATACAGAGGGTAAGTATCAGGGTTAGGCTCTAGTGGGAGGGTTAGGCTGCGATACAGAGGGTAAGTATCAGGGTTAGGCACTAGGGGGAGGGTTAGGCTGTGATACAGAGGGTAAGTATCAGGATTAGGCACTAGGGGGAGGGTTAGGCTGTGATACAGAGGGTAAGTATCAGGGTTAGGCACTAGGGGGAGGGTTAGGCTGCGATACAGAGGGTAAGTATCAGGGTTAGGCACTAGGGGGAGTGTTAGGCTGCGATACAGACGGTAAGTATCAGGGTTAGGCACTAGGGGGAGTGTTAGGCTGCGATACAGAGGGTAAGTATCAGGGTTAGGCACTAGGGGGAGGGTTAGGCTGCGATACAGAGGGTAAGTATCAGGGTTAGGCACTAGGGGGAGGGTTAGGCTGCGATACAGAGGGCAAATTTCAGTTTTAGGCTCTAGGGGGAGGGTTAGGCTGCGATACAGAAGGTAAGTATCAGGGTTAGACACTAGGGGGAGAGTTAGGCTGCGATACAGAGGGTAAGTATCAGGGTTAGGCACTAGGGGGAGAGTTAGGCTGCAATACAGAGGGTAAATATCAGGGTTAGGCTCTAGGGGGAGGGTTAGGCTGCGATACTGAGGGTAAGTATCAGGGTTAGGCTCTAGGGGGAGGGTTAGGCTGTGATACAGAAGGTAAGTATCAGGGTTAGGCACTAGGGGAAGGGTTAGGCTGCGATACAGACGGTAAGTATCAGGGTTAGGCACTAGGGGAAGGGTTAGGCTGTGATACAGAGGGTAAGTATCAGGGTTAGGCATTAGGGGGAGGGTTAGGCTGCGATACAGATGGTAAGTATCAGGGTTAGGCACTAGGGGGAGGGTTAGGCTGCGATACAGAAGGTAAGTATCAGGGTTAGGCACTAGGGGAAGGGTTAGGCTGCGATACAGAGGGTAAGTATCAGGGTTAGGCACTAGGGGGAGGGTTAGGCTGCGATACAGAGGGTAAGTATCAGGATTAGGCTGCGATACAGAGGGTAAGTATCAGGGTTAGGCACTAGGGGGAGGGTTAGGCTCCGATACAGAAGGTAAGTATCAGGGTTAGGCACTAGAGGGAGGGTTAGGCTGCGATACAGAGGGTAAGTATCAGGGTTAGGCACTAGGGGGAGGGTTAGGCTGTGATACAGAGGGTAAGTATCAGGATTAGGCACTAGGGGGGGGGTTAGGCTGTGATACAGAAGGTAAGTATCAGGGTTAGGCACTAGCGGGAGGGTTAGGCTGCGATACAGATGGTAAGTATCAGGGTTAGGCACTAGGGGGAGGGTTAGGCTGTGATACAGAAGGTAAGTATCAGGGTTAGACACTAGGGGGAGGGTTAGGCTGCGATACAGAAGGTAAGTATCAGGGTTAGGCACTAGGGGGAGGGTCAGGCTGCGATACAGAGGGTAAGTATTAGGGTTAGGCACTAGGGGGAGGGTTAGGCTGCGATACAGAGGGTAAGTATCAGGGTTAGGCACTAGGGGGAGGGTTAGGCTGCGATACAGAAGGTAAGTATCAGGGTTAGGCACTAGGGGGAGGGTTAGACTGCGATATAGAAGGTAAGTATCAGGGTGAGGCACTAGGGGGAGGGTTAGGCTGTGATACAGAGGGTAAGTATCAGGGTTAGGCACTAGGGGGAGGGTTAGGCTGTGATACAGAGGGTAAGTATCAGGGTTAGGCACTAGGGGGAGTGTTAGGCTGCGATACAGACGGTAAGTATCAGGGTTAGGCACTAGGGGGAGTGTTAGGCTGCGATACAGAGGGTAAGTATCAGGGTTAGGCACTAGGGGGAGGGTTAGGCTGCGATACAGAGGGTAAGTATCAGGGATAGGCACTAGGGGGAGGGTTAGGCTGCGATACAGAGGGCAAATTTCAGGGTTAGGCTCTAGGGGGAGGGTTAGGCTGCGATACAGAAGGTAAGTATCAGGGTTAGACACTAGGGGGAGAGTTAGGCTGCGATACAGAGGGTAAGTATCAGGGTTAGGCACTAGGGGGAGAGTTAGGCTGTGATACAGAGGGTAAATATCAGGGTTAGGCTCTAGGGGGAGGGTTAGGCTGTGATACAGAAGGTAAGTATCAGGGTTAGGCACTAGGGGAAGGGTTAGGCTGCGATACAGACGGTAAGTATCAGGGTTAGGCACTAGGGGAAGGGTTAGGCTGTGATACAGAGGGTAAGTATCAGGGTTAGGCACTAGGGGGAGCGTTAGGCTGCGATACAGAGGGTAAGTATCAGGGTTAGGCACTAGGGGGAGGGTTAGGCTGCGATACAGAAGGTAAGTATCAGGGTTAGGCACTAGGGGAAGGGTTAGGCTGCGATACAGAGGGTAAGTATCAGGGTTAGGCACTAGGGGGAGAGTTAGGCTGCGATACAGAGGGTAAGTATCAGGGTTAGGCTGCGATACAGAGGGTAAGTATCAGGGTTAGGCACTAGGGGGAGGGTTAGGCTCCGATACAGAAGGTAAGTATCAGGGTTAGGCACTAGAGGGAGGGTTAGGCTGCGATACAGAGGGTAAGTATCAGGGTTAGGCACTAGGGGGAGGGTTAGGCTGTGATACAGAGGGTAAGTATCAGGATTAGGCACTAGGGGGGGGGGGTTAGGCTGCGATACAGACGGTAAGTATCAGGGTTAGGCACTAGGGGGAGGGTTAGGCTGTGATACAGAGGGTAAGCATCAGGGTTAGGCACTAGGGGGAGGGTTAGGCTGTGATACAGAGGGTAAGTATCAGGGTTAGGCACTAGGGGGGGGGGTTAGGCTGTGATACAGAGGGTAAGTATCAGGATTAGGCACTAGGGGGGGGGGTTAGGCTGCGATACAGACGGTAAGTATCAGGGTTAGGCACTAGGGGGAGGGTTAGGCTGTGATACAGAGGGTAAGTATCAGGGTTAGGCACTAGGGTGAGGGTTAGGCTGTGATACAGAGGGTAAGTATCAGGGTTAGGCACTAGGGGGAGGGTTAGGCTGTGATACAGAGCCTGTATTGCCACGGTCATGACTTACCCAATGGTGTCACCAGCGCTGCGCTCGGCACAGGAGAGGAGAGAAGGGTCATGTTAGACTGGTGCTACCAGATAGGTCTACACTAAGTAATGTTACTATAAGACAATGGTGTAACTGATATCACTACACCTGCACTCACTTTGTCCCTAAATATAAAGTTATCCCTATTATGTGCGTCCCTACTGGACTTATTATTCTTTATTTAGAAGGCTACAAAGCTGGGCGCTGTACACGGGGGATGGGCGCTGTTAGAAATGATGGTGTAGGTAGGGAAAGGCAGAGGACATGAGGAAAAAAGGAGGGTCCTGCTCGTGAGAGCTTACAATCCATCACCGAGCACACCCCCACCCAAATTGTAAAAAGGGGGGTTCAGTTGTTGCGTGCCTACATGGCTGGACCGAGCACGCCACCATCCACACTGTGTGAACATGGTTAACAAAATAGTGCCAGCTCCTTGCCCACCAATTCTTTACTTGCCCTGTGATGTCTGAGGTGCGCAGAAACCCGACTAAACCAATGCCGCCATGCTGGTTTCGGGCTAGGCGCATGCACTAACAGCATCGGAGCCAGCACTTCAGTTGGAGAATGCAGGGTACCGCGGCTAAACACCTGGCTTTAGACATCTCCTGACCTAAGTGCAGGCACAATGGGGACAACTGAATAGAGATCAGAGCTCATTCCTGGTGCTGTTCAATGTCACGTTGAGTTGAATTCCCCCTAGAGCTGCACAGTGAGGCCAGCAATCCTGCGCTGACATCAGGCACATACTCACCTTCCCTTACAGCCTTTTCCAGTCACTGGAAAGAAATAAAAGATCCTGTTAGAGATTTCCTGCAAATCCCCCCAAAGAGCAGCAGAGAGACAGACGGACATCTCACCTGCCGGGGGCTGTACTTCCTCCGGGATCTTTTCTTCCTGTCAATAATAAATAGACGTAATGAAACCAGCACATAGATTGTGTGCCCATAACACGTACCCACTGATCCAACGCTCAGTAATCTGTCTACCAATGTACAGTCATCATGGGTCAGTATTAGGTCCCAGCTGCCTCTTATGCTCAGAATAGTTCTAGGAAAGGTTTAATAACCACTACAGGAATCTGCTCTTATACAGAATGTATGGACAATGCACAGCACCACTATCCACGGGCTATATGCAATCCTTATACCTGCTCTTAGTCTCTATATGCACAGAGAAATCACAGTACCACTTCCCCTGCTCTCATCCTCAATATTAGCTCTAATGGTGGCCATACACGGTGCGATGCACCGTGTAGGGCGACTGCCAATCCGTCGGCAGATGGCAGATGGATTGGATCGTGCTGTCCCCGCTGGCAATCGCGTGGTCCCCACTGACCGCACAATATGCTGGCTCCCCCCTCCACCATCTGAATGGGATCGTACATTGCATATGAACATGCAGAGGATTTGGGGATGCGATTTACGATCCCGCGGGAGCGCGCAGCACGATATCAGGTAGGATATCCTTTACATAGGAGTTACACAATGGTTACATAGACATTACATAGGTTTAACATAGGAGTTACACAGGAGTAACACAGGTTTAACATAGGAGTTACACTGGAGTTACATAGACATTACATAAGAGTAACACGTCTAACATAGGAGTTACATAGACATTACATAGAAGTTACACAAAAGAGTTACATAGACATTACATAGGAGTTACACAAAAGAGTTACATAGACATTACATAGGAGTAACACAGGTTTAACATAGGAGTTACACAGGAGTTACATAGACATTACATAAGAGTAACACGTCTAACATAGGAGTTACAGAGACATTACATAGACGTTACACAAAAGAGTTACATAGACATTACATAGGAGTTACACAATGGTTATATAGACATTACATAGGAGTTACACAATGGTTACATAGACATTACATAGGAGTTACACAGGAGTAACACAGGTTTAACACAGAAGTTACATAGACATTACATAAGAGTAACACGTCTAACATAGGAGTTACATAGACATTACATAGGAGTTACAATGGTTACATAGGAGTTACACAGGAGTAACACAGGTTTAACATAGGAGTTACACAGGAGTTACATAGACATTACATAAGAGTAACACGTCTAACATAGGAGTTACATAGACATTACATAGAAGTTACACAAAAGAGTTACATAGACATTACATAGGAGTTACACAATGGTTATATAGACATTACATAGGAGTAATACAGGTTTAACATAGGAGTTACATAGACATTACATAGGAGTTACATAGACATTACATAGGAGTAACACAGGTTTAACATAGGAGTTACATAGGCATTACACAATGGTTACATAGACATTACATAGGAGTTACACAGGAGTAACAGGCATTAGACAGGTGTAACACAGGAGTTACATAGACATTACATAGGAGTTACACAGGAGTAACAGTTTTAACATAGAATTTGCATAGACATTACATAGGCATTACACAATGGTTACATAGACATTACATAGGAGTTACACAGGTTTAACATAGGAGTAACACAGGTCTAACATAGGAGTTACATAGACATTACATAGGAGTAACACAGGTTTAACATAGGAGTTACATAGACATTACATAGGAGTAACACAGGATTAACATAGGAGTTACATAGACATTACATAGGAGTTACACAGGAATAGCACAAGAGTTACATATGAGTTACACAGGAGTAACAGAGTAACACAGGAGTTCCACAGGCATTAGACAGGTGTAACATAGAAGTTACACAGGAGTTACAAAGACATTACATAGGAGTTACATAGGAGACAGGTGTAACATAAGTGACACAGGAGTTACATAGACATTACATAAGAGTTAGACAGGAGTAACAGTTTTAACATAGAAGTTGCATAGACATAACATAGGCGTTACACAATGGTTACATAGGAGTTACACAGGTCTAACATATTAGTTACATAGACATTACATAGGAGCAACACAGGTTTAACATAGGAGTTACATAGACATTACACACTGGTTACATAGACATTACATAGGAGTAACATAGGTTTAACATAGGAGTTACACAATGGTTACATACACATTACATAGGAGTAACACAGGTTTAACATAGGAGTTACATAGACATTACATAGGAGTAACACAGGATTAACATAGGAGTTACATAGACATTACATAGGAGTTACACAGGAATAGCACAAGAGTTACATATGAGTTACACAGGAGTAACAGAGTAACACAGGAGTTCCACAGGCATTAGACAGGTGTAACATAGAAGTTACACAGGAGTTACAAAGACATTACATAGGAGTTACACAGCAGTAACATAGGAGTTACATAGACATTACATAGGAGTAACACAGGTTTACCATAGGAGTTACATAGACATTACATAGGAGTAACACAGGATTAACATAGGAGTTACATAGGAGACACAGGAATAGCACAGGAGTTACATATGAGTTACACAGGAGTAAGAGTAACACAGGAGTTCCACAGGCATTAGACAGGTGTAACATAGAAGTTACACAGGAGTTACATAGACATTACATAGGAGTTACATAGGAGTAACAGGCTTAAGATAGGAGTTACACAGGAGTTACATAGACATTACATAGGAGTAACACAGGTTTAACATAGGAGTTACATAGAAATTACATATGAGTTACAGAGTAACACAAGCATTAGACAGGTGTAACAGAAGTTACACAGAAGTTACAAAGACATTACATAGGAGTTACACAGGATTAACATAGGAGTAACAGGCTTAACATAGGAGTTACATATGAGTAACACAGGTTTAACATAGGAGTTACATAGACATTATATATGAGTTACACAGGAGTAACAGAGTAACACAGGCATTAGACAGGTGTAACAGAAGTTACACAGGAGTTACAAAGACATTACATAGGCGTTACATAGGTTTAACATAGGAGTAGCAGGCTTAACATATGAGTTACAGATGAGTAACACAGGTTTAACATAGGAGTTACATAGACATTACATAAGAGTTACACAGGAGTAACATAGGAGTAACACAGGTTTAACATAGGAGTTACACAATGTTTACATACACATTACATAGGAGTTACATAGACATTACATAGGAGTAACACAGGATTAACATAGGAGTTACATAGACATTACATAGGAGTTACACAGGAATAGCACAGGAGTTACATATGAGTTACACAGGAGTAAGAGTAACACAGGAGTTCCACAGGCATTAGACAGGTGTAACATAGAAGTTACACAGGAGTTACAAAGACATTACATAGGAGTTACACAGGAGTAACAGGCTTAACATAGGAGTTACATAGGAGTAACACAAGTTTAACATAGGAGTTACACAGGAGTTACATAGACATTACATAGGAGTAACAAAGGTTTAACATAGGAGTTAAATAGACATTACATAGGAGTAACACAGGTTTAACATAGGAGTTACATAGACTTTACACAGGAGTTACATATACATTACATAGGAGTTACATAGACATTACATATGAGTAACAGGTTTAACACAGGAGTTACACAGGTTTAACATAGGAGTTACATAGACATTACATAGGAGTAACACAGGTTTAACATAGGAGTTATATAGACATTACATAGGAGTAACACAGGTTTAACATAGGAGTTACATAGACATTACATAGGAGTTCCACAGGAGTTACATAGGAGTAACAGAGTAACACAGGAGTTCCACAGGCATTAGGTAAGTGTAACATAGAAGTTACACAGCAGTTACATAGACATTATATAGGACTTACATAGACATTACATAGGAGTAACAGGTTTAACATAGGAGTTACACAGGAGTAACATAGAAGTTACATAAACATTTCATAGGAGTTACACAGGAGTAACAGTGTTAACATAGGAGTTGCATAGACATTACATAGGCGTTACACAATGGTTACATAGACATTACATAGGAGTTACACAGGAGTAACACAGGTTTAACATAGGAGTAACACAGGTTTAACATAGGAATTACATAGGAGTAACATAGAAATTACACAGGTGTAACATAGGAGTTACACAGGAATTATATAGACATTACATAGGAGTTACATAGGAGTAACAGAGTAACACAGGAGTTCCACAGGCATTAGACAGGTGTAACATAGGAGTTACACAGGAGTTACATAGACATTACATAATAGTTACACAGGAGTAACAGGAGTTACACAGGCATTAGACAGGTGTAACAGAAGTTACACATGAGTTACATAGGCATTACAGAGGAGTAACATAGACATTACATAGGAGTTACACAGGCATTAGACAGGTGTAACATAGAAGATACACAGAAGTAACAGGAATTACACAGGAGCAACACAGGAGCTACACGGGAGTTACACAGGAGTAACATAGAAGATACACTGAAGTAACACAGGAGTTACACAGGAGTTACACAGGAGTAACACAGGAGTAACATAGACCTTACATAGGAGTTACATAGGCCTTACATAGGAGTACCATAGACATTACATAGGAATTACACAGGAGTTCCACAGGCATTAGACAGGTGTAACACAGGAGTTCCACAGGCATTAGACATTACATAGCAGTTACGTAGACATTTAATAGGAGTTACACAAGAGTAACAGAAGTTACACAGACATTACACAGGAGTTATAGAGGAGTTACACTGGCTGTACACACTCACATCCAACACACCTAGGGTCCTCACACCCTCACACCTAGGGTCTACACACACATCCAACACACCTAGGGTCCACACACACATCCAACACACCTAGTGTCCACACACACTCACCTCCAACACACCTAGGGTCCACACACACTCACCTCCAACACACCTAGGGTCCACACACACTCACCTCCAACACACCTAGGGTCCACACACACTCACATGCAACACACCTAGGCTAGGGTCCATACACACTCACATCCAACACACCTAGGGTCCACACACACTCACATCCAACACACCTAGGGTCCACACACCCTCACCTCCAACACACCTAGGGTCCACACACACTCACCTCCAACACACCTAGGGTCCACACACACTCACCTCCAACACACCTAGGGTCCACACACACTCACATGCAACACACCTAGGCTAGGGTCCATACACACTCACATCCAACACACCTAGGGTCCACACACACTCACATCCAACACACCTAGGGTCCACACACCCTCACCTCCAACACACCTAGGGTCCACACACACTCACCTCCAACACACCTAGGGTCCACACACACTCACCTCCAACACCACCTAGGGTCCACACACACTCACCTCCAACACACCTAGGGTCCACACACACTCACATCCAACACATCTAGGGTCCATACACCCTCACCTCCAACACATCTAGGGTCCACACACCCTCACCTCCAGCACACCTAGGGTCCACAAACCCTCACCTCCAAAACACTGAGGGTCCACACACACTCACATCCAACACATCTAGGGTCCACACACACTCACATCCAACACATCTTGGGTCCACACACCCTCACCTCCAACAAACCTAGGGTCCACACACCCTCACCTCCAACACACCTAGGGTCCACACACAGTCACCTCCAACACACCTAGGGTCCACACACACTCACATCCAACACACCTAGGGTCCACACACACTCACATCCAACACACCTAGGGTCCACACACCCTCACCTCCAACACACCTAGGGTCCACACACACTCACCTCCAACACACCAAGGGTCCACACACACTCACCTCCAACACACTTAGGGTCCACACACACTCACCTCCAACACACCTAGGGTCCACACACACTCACATCCAACACATCTAGGGTCCACACACCCTCACCTCCAACACATCTAGGGTCCACACACCCTCACCTCCAACACACCTAGGGTCCACAAACCCTCACCTCCAAAACACTGAGGGTCCACACACACTCACATCCAACACATCTAGGGTCCACACACTCACATCCAACACATCTAGGGTCCACACACCCTCACCTCCAACACACCTAGGGTCCACACACCCTCACCTCCAACACACCTAGGGTCCACACACAGTCACCTCCAACACACCTAGGGTCCACACACACTCACCTCCAACACACCTAGGGTCCACACACACTCACATCCAACACACCTAGGCTAGGGTCCATACACACTCACATCCAACACACCTAGGGTCCACACACACTCACATTCAACACACCTAGGGTCCACACACACTCACCTCCAACACACCTAGGGTCCACACACACTCACCTCCAACACACCTAGGGTCAACACACACTCACCTCCAATCCACCTAGGGTCCACACACACTCACCTCCAACACACCTAGGGTCCACACACACTCACCTCCAACACACCTAGGGTCCACACACAGTCACCTCCAACACACCTAGGGCCACACACACTCACATCCAACACACCTAGGGTCCACACACACTCACATCCAACACACCTAGGGTCCACACACCCTCACCTCCAACACACCTAGGGTCCACACACACTCACCTCCAACACACCTAGGGTCCACACACACTCACCTCCAACACACTTAGGGTCCACACACACTCACCTCCAACACACGTAGGGTCCACACACACTCACATCCAACACATCTAGGGTCCACACACCCTCACCTCCAACACATCTAGGGTCCACACACCCTCACCTCCAACACACCTAGGGTCCACAAACCCTCACCTCCAAAACACTGAGGGTCCACACACACTCACATCCAACACATCTAGGGTCCACACACACTCACATCCAACACATCTAGGGTCCACACACCCTCACCTCCAACACACCTAGGGTCCACACACCCTCACCTCCAACACACCTAGGGTCCACACACAGTCACCTCCAACACACCTAGGGTCCACACACACTCACCTCCAACACACCTAGGGTCCACACACACTCACATCCAACACACCTAGGCTAGGGTCCATACACACTCACATCCAACACACCTAGGGTCCACACACACTCACATTCAACACACCTAGGGTACACACACCCTCACCTCCAACACACCTAGGGTCCACACACACTCACCTCCAACACACCTAGGGTCCACACACACTCACCTCCAACACACCTAGGGTCCACACACACTCACCTCCAACACACCTAGGGTCCACACACACTCACCTCCAACACACCTAGGGTCCACACACACTCACCTCCAACACACCTAGGGTCCACACACACTCACCTCCAACACACCTAGGGTCCACACACACTCACCTCCAACACACCTAGGGTCCACACACACTCACCTTCAACACACCTAGGGTCCACACACACTCACATCCAACACATCTAGGGTCCATACACCCTCACCTCCAACACATCTAGGGTCCACACACCCTCACCTCCAGCACACCTAGGGTCCACAAACCCTCACCTCCAAAACACTGAGGGTCCACACACACTCACATCCAACACATCTAGGGTCCACACACACTCACATCCAACACACCTAGGGTCCACACACCCTCACCTCCAACACACCTAGGGTCCACACACACTCACCTCCAACACACCTAGGGTCCACACACACTCACCTCCAACACACCTAGGGTCCACACACACTCACCTCCAACACACCTATGGTCCACACACACTCACATCCAACACATCTAGGGTCCACACACCCTCACCTCCAACACATCTAGGGTCCACACACACTCACCTCCAACACACCTAGGGTCCACACACACTCACCTTCAACACACCTAGGGTCCACACACACTCACATCCAACACATCTAGGGTCCATACACCCTCACCTCCAACACATCTAGGGTCCACACACCCTCACCTCCAGCACACCTAGGGTCCACAAACCCTCACCTCCAAAACACTGAGGGTCCACACACACTCACATCCAACACATCTAGGGTCCACACACACTCACATCCAACACACCTAGGGTCCACACACCCTCACCTCCAACACACCTAGGGTCCACACACACTCACCTCCAACACACCTAGGGTCCACACACACTCACCTCCAACACACCTAGGGTCCACACACACTCACCTCCAACACACCTATGGTCCACACACCCTCACCTCCAACACATCTAGGGTCCACACACCCTCACCTCCAACACATCTAGGGTCCACACACCCTCACCTCCAACACACCTAGGGTCCACACACCCTCACCTCCAACACACCTAGGGTCCACACACAGTCACCTCCAACACACCTAGGGTCCACACACACTCACCTCCAACACACCTAGGGTCCACACACACTCACATCCAACACACCTAGGCTAGGGTCCATACACACTCACATCCAACACACCTAGGGTCCACACACACTCACCTCCAACACACCTATGGTCCACACACACTCACATCCAACACATCTAGGGTCCACACACCCTCACCTCCAACACATCTAGGGTCCACACACCCTCACCTCCAACACACCTAGGGTCCACACACCCTCACCTCCAACACACCTAGGGTCCACACACAGTCACCTCCAACACACCTAGGGTCCACACACACTCACCTCCAACACACCTAGGGTCCACACACACTCACATCCAACACACCTAGGCTAGGTTCCATACACACTCACATCCAACACACCTAGGGTCCACACACACTCACATCCAACACACCTAGGGTCCACACACCCTCACCTCCAACACACCTAGGGTCCACACACACTCACCTCCAACACACCTAGGGTCCACACACACTCACCTCCAACACACCTAGGGTCCACACACACTCACCTCCAACACACCTAGGGTCCACACACACTCACCTCCAACACACCTAGGGTCCACACACACTCACCTCCAACACACCTAGGGTCCACACACACTCACCTCCAACACACCTAGGGTCCACACACACTCACATCCAACACACCTAGGCTAGGGTCCATACACACTCACATCCAACACACCTAGGGTCCACACACACTCACATCCAACACACCTAGGGTCCACACACCCTCACCTCCAACACACCTAGGGTCCACACACACTCACCTCCAACACACCTAGGGTCCACACACACTCACCTCCAACACACCTAGGGCCCACACACACTCACCTCCAACACACCTAGGGTCCACACACACTCACATCCAACACATCTAGGGTCCATACACCCTCACCTCCAACACATCTAGGGTCCACACACCGTCACCTCCAGCACACCTAGGGTCCACAAACCCTCACCTCCAAAACACTGAGGGTCCACACACACTCACATCCAACACATCTAGGGTCCACACACACTCACATTCAACACACCTAGGGTCCACACACCCTCACCTCCAACACACCTAGGGTCCACACACACTCACCTCCAACACACCTAGGGTCCACACACACTCACCTCCAACACACCTAGGGTCCACACACACTCACCTCCAACACACCTAGGGTCCACACACACTCACCTCCAACACACCTAGGGTCCACACACACTCACCTCCAACACACCTAGGGCCACACACACTCACATCCAACACACCTAGGGTCCACACACACTCACATCCAACACACCTAGGGTCCACACACCCTCACCTCCAACACACCTAGGGTCCACACACACTCACCTCCAACACACCTAGGGTCCACACACACTCACCTCCAACACACTTAGGGTCCACACACACTCACCTCCAACACACCTAGGGTCCACACGCACTCACATCCAACACATCTAGGGTCCACACACCCTCACCTCCAACACATCTAGGGTCCACACACCCTCACCTCCAACACACCTAGGGTCCACAAACCCTCACCTCCAAAACACTGAGGGTCCACACACACTCACATCCAACACATCTAGGGTCCACACACACTCACATCCAACACATCTAGGGTCCACACACCCTCACCTCCAACACACCTAGGGTCCACACACCCTCACCTCCAACACACCTAGGGTCCACACACAGTCACCTCCAACACACCTAGGGTCCACACACACTCACCTCCAACACACCTAGGGTCCACACACACTCACATCCAACACACCTAGGGTCCACACACCCTCACCTCCAACACACCTCGGGTCCACACACACTCACCTCCAACACACCTAGGGTCCACACACACTCACCTCCAACACACCTAGGGTCCACACACACTCACCTCCAACACACCTAGGGTCCACACACACTCACATCCAACACATCTAGGGTCCACACACCCTCACCTCCAACACATCTAGGGTCCACACACCCTCACCTCCAACACACCTAGGGTCCACAAACCCTCACCTCCAAAACACTGAGGGTCCACACACACTCACATCCAACACATCTAGGGTCCACACACACTCACATCCAACACATCTAGGGTCCACACACCCTCACCTCCAACACACCTAGGGTCCACACACACTCACCTCCAACACACCTAGGGTCCACACACAGTCACCTCCAACACACCTAGGGTCCACACACACTCACATCCAACACATCTAGGGTCCACACACCCTCACCTCCAACACACCTAGGGTCCACACACAGTCACCTCCAACACACCTAGGGTCCACACACACTCACATCCAACACATCTAGGGTCCACACACCCTCACCTCCAACACACCTAGGGTCCACACACACTCAACTCCAACACACCTAGGGTCCACACACACTCACCTCCAACACACCTAGGGTCCACACACACTCACATCCAACACATCTAGGGTCCACACACCCTCACCTCCAACACACCTAGGGTCCACACACACTCACCTCCAACACACCTAGGGTCCACACACACTCACCTCCAACACACCTAGGGTCCACACACACTCACATCCAACACATCTAGGGTCCACACACCCTCACCTCCAACACACCTAGGGTCCACACACCCTCACCTCCAACACATCTAGGGTCCACACACCCTCACCTCCAACACACCTAGGGTCCACACACCCTCACCTCCAAAACACTGAGGGTCCACACACACATGTCTAACACTCCAAGGGTACACACTCACCTCCACTTTTCTAGGGATTACAGCAGGGGTCTCTGGCTGTGGCACCACTTTTTCTAGGCCTTGTTTGAGCCAGTTCAACACTGCAATGCTGGACCTGCAGAAAAACATGGCCACTGAGACACAATGCTCACTATCATTTGAGAAGCACAGAGCGTAGATCATGTTTTCAGAATTTCCCCATCTCAGAATAAGAAGGGAAATGACAGACAAAATGTACTAGTGCCCTCTTAGTGAGTAATGCCTATCCCTGGATGGTTTGGCCCTGCCAAGCTCTTTCTGACTCCTGTGGCTCCTTGCCAACCCCTGCTCCATAAAATACTGGGCCTGCTTCAGAGATGGCGCGGGACTGTGTGCAAAGAGGCAGCAGCGATGCTCACAGCACCCATCTCTGAACAGACGCAAGGGTAGTGGTATAAGGCATCGGGGAATCACCTGTATTAGGAGCTGGGGGTACAGATTTGTCTCTCATGGGGGGGGAAGCCCAGGTGCCCAAATCATCTAAACCTGCATGGGGACCTGTCACTGCTTCCCAAAATGGCACCACAATATGCCTGGCCCCACCAGCATGGGCAGTACAATAGGCCTGGCCCCACCAGCATGGGCAGCACAATAGGCCTGGCTCCACCAGCATGGGCAGCACAATAGGCCTGGCCCCACCAGCATGGGCAGCACAATAGGCCTGGCCCCACCAGCATGGGCAGTACAATAGGCCTGGCCCCACCAGCATGGGCAGTACAATACAATAGGCCTGGCCCCACCAGCATGGGCAGCACAATAGGCCTGGCTCCACCAGCATAGGCAGCACAATAGGCCTGGCCCCACCAGCATGGGCAGCACAATAGGCCTGGCCCCACTAGCATGGGCAGCACAATAGGCCTGGCCCCACCAGCATGGGCAGCACAATAGGCCTGGCCCCACCAGCATGGGCAGCACAATAGGCCTGGTCCCACCAGCATGGGCAGCACAATAGGCCTGGCCCGAACAGCATGGGCAGCACAATAGGCCTGGCCCGAACAGCATGGGCAGCACAATAGGCCTGGCTCCACCAGCATGGGCAGCACAATATTCCTGGCCCCACCAGCATGGGCAGCACAATAGGCCTGGCCCCACTAGCATGGGCAGCACAATAGGCCTGGCCCCACCAGCATGGGCAGCACAATAGGCCTGGCCCCACCAGCATGGGCAGCACAATAGGCCTGGCCCCACCAGCATGGGCAGCACAATAGGCCTGGTCCCACCAGCATGGGCAGCACAATAGGCCTGGCCCGAACAGCATGGGCAGCACAATAGGCCTGGCCCGAACAGCATGGGCAGCACAATAGGCCTGGCTCCACCAGCATGGGCAGCACAATATTCCTGGCCCCACCAGCATGGGCAGCACAATAGGCCTGGCCGTACCAACATGGGCAGCACAATAGGCCTGGTCGTACCAGCATGGGCAGCACGTAAGCTGTTATAGTCGGAGCTTATATGCACCAAGCATGTACACTGTGTCACATGTTCTGTTATATGTACCAACCATGTACACTGTCACATGTTCTGTTATATGTACCAACCATGTACACTGTCACATGTTCTGTTATATGTACCAACCATGTACACTGTCACATGTTCTGTTATATGCACCAAGCATGTACAGTGTGTTCATATCATACCCTTTGCCTGGAGCTGCAACCTCTCCTTCTGATGTGACCACTGGTAGTACCTCCACTGCGGCAGGTGGGGGCGCAGCTACCGGGGCTTGCACAGGGCTGTGTACAGCATATACGGGAGAGGCTGGAGGAATATTCACTTCTGCCATGTAAGAGGGAAAGGCATCAAATATGTACATTTATTCTGCTCCATCCTGTACCCATCACATGACACCCTATACACACCCTGTACCCGTCACATCACACCCTATACACACCCTGTACCCGTCACATCACACCGTATACCCGTCACATCACGCTCCTATGCACACCCTGTACCCGTCACATCACACCCTATACCCGTCACTTCACACCCTATACACACCCTGTACCTGTCACATCACACCCTATACACACCCTGTACCCGTCTCATCACGCCCTATACACACCCTGTACCCGTCACTTCATGCCCTATACACACCCTGTACCCGTCACTTCACACCCTATACACACCCTGTACCTGTCACATCACACCCTATACACACCCTATACCCGTCACATCACACCCTATACACACCCTGTACCCGTCACTTCACACCCTATACACACCCTGTACCCGTCACATCACACCCTATACACACCCTGTACCCGTCACATCACATCCTATCCACACCCTGTACCCGTCACATCACACCCTATACACACCCTGTACCCGTCACTTCACACCCTATACACACCCTGTACCCGTCACATCACACCCTATACACACCCTGTACCCGTCACATCACATCCTATCCACACCCTGTACCCGTCACATCACACCCTATACACACCCTGTACCCGTCACTTCACACCCTATACACACCCTGTACCCGTCACTTCACACCCTACACACGCCCTGTACCCGTCTCATCACACCCTATACCCGTCACTTCACACATTACACACCCTGTACCTGTCACTTCACGCCCTATACCCGTCACATCACGCCCTATACACACCCTGTACACATCACTTCACACCCTATACACACCCTGTACCCGTCACATCACACCCTATACACACCCTGTACCCGTCACATCACGCCCTATACACACCCTGTCCCAGTCACATCACGCCCTATACACACCCTGTCCCCGTCACATCACACCCTATACCCGTCACATCACGCCCTATACACACCCTGTACCCGTCACTTCACACCCTATACCCGTCACATCACGCCCTATACACACCCTGTACACATCACTTCACACCCTATACACACCCTGCACCCGTCACATCACACCCTATACACACCCTGTACCCGTCACACCACGCCCTATACACACCCTGTCCCAGTCACATCACGCCCTATACACACCCTGTACCCGTCACATCACACCCTATACCCGTCACATCATGCCCTATACACACCCTGTACCCGTCACTTCACACCCTATACACACCCTGTACCCGTCAATCACGCCCTATACACACCCTGTACACATCTCATCACACCCTATACACACCCTGTACCCGTCACTTCACACCCTATACACACCCTGTACCCGTCATATCACACCCTATACCCGTAACATCAAGCCCTATACACACCCTGTACCCGTCACATCACACCCTATACACACCCTGTACCCGTCACATCACACCCTATTGACACCCTGTACCCGTCACTTCACACGTTATACACACCCTGTACCCGTCACATCACACCCTATACACACCCTGTACCCGTCACATCACACCTTATACACACCGTGTACCTGTCACTTCAAGCCCTATACACGGCCTGTACCCGTCTCATCACACCCTATACACACCCTCTACCAGTCACATCACACCCTTTACCCGTCACATCACACATTACACCCTATACACACCCTGTACCCGTCACATCATGCTCCTATACACACCCTGTACCCGTCACATCACACCCTATACACACCCAATACCCATCACATCACACCCTATACACACCCTCTACCAGTCACATCACGCTCCTATACACACCCTGTACCCGTCACATCACGCTCCTATACACACCCTGTACCCGTCTCATTACTCCATATACAAACCCTGTACCCTTCACATCACACCCTATACACACCCTGTACCCGTCACATCACACCCTATACACACCCTATACCCGTCACATCACACCCTATACATACCCTGTACCCGTCACATCACACCCTATACATACCCTGTACCCATCACATCACACCCTATACACACCCTCTACCAGTCACATCACACCCTATACACACCCTGTACCCGTCACATCACACCCTATACACACCCTGTACCAGTCACATCACACCCTATACACACCCTGTACCCGTCACATCACACCCTATACACACCCTGTACCCGTCACTTCACACGTTATACACACCCTGTACCCGTCACATCACACCCTATACACACCCTGTACCCGTCACATCACACCCTATACACACCCTGTACCCGTCACATCACACCCTATACACACCCTGTACCCGTCACATCACGCCCTATACACACCCTGTCCCCGTCACATCACACCCTATACCCGTCACATCACGCCCTATACACACCGTGTACCCGTCACTTCACACCCTATACCCGTCACATCACGCCCTATACACACCCTGTACACATCACTTCACACCCTATACACACCCTGTACCCGTCACATCACGCCCTATACACACCCTGTCCCAGTCACATCACGCCCTATACACACCCTGTACCCGTCACATCACACCCTATACTCGTCACATCATGCCCTATACACACCCTGTACCCGTCACTTCACACCCTATACACACCCTGTACCCGTCACATCACGCCCTATACACACCCTGTACCCATCTCATCACACCCTATACACACCCTGTACCCGTCACTTCACACCATATACACACCCTGTACCCGTCATATCACACCCTATACCCGTAACATCAAGCCCTATACACACCCTGTACCCGTCACATCACACCCTATACACACCCTGTACCCGTCACATCACACCCTATACACACCCTGTACCCGTCACTTCACACGTTATACACACCCTGTACCCGTCACATCACACCCTATACACACCCTGTACCCGTCACATCACACCTTATACACACCGTGTACCTGTCACTTCACGCCCTATACACGGCCTGTACCCGTCTCATCACACCCTATACACACCCTCTACCAGTCACATCACACCCTGTACCCATCACATCACACATTACACCCTATACACACCCTGTACCCGCCACATCATGCTCCTATACACACCCTGTACCCGTCACATCACATCCTATACACACCCTGTACCCGTCACATCACACCCTACACACACCCTGTACCCGTCACATCACACCCTATACAAACCCTGTACCTGTCACATCACACCCTATACACACCCTGTACCCGTCACATCACACCCTATACACATCCTGTACCCGTCACATCACACCCTATACACACCCTGTACCCGTCACATCACACATTACACACACCCTGTACCCGTCACATCACACCCTATACACACCCTGTACCCGTCACATCACACCCTATACCCGTCACATCACACCCTATACACACCCTATATCTGTCACATCACACATTACACACCCTGTACCCGTCACATCACACCCTATACACACCTTGTACCCATCACATCACACCCTATACACACCCTGTACCCGTCACATCACGCTCCTATACACACCCTGTACCCGTCACATCACGCTCCTATACACACCATGTACCCGTCTCATTACACCCTACACACACCCTGTACCCGTCACATCACACCCTATACACACCCTCTACCAGTCACATCACGCTCCTATACACACCCTGTACCCGTCTCATTACACCCTATACACACCCTGTACCCGTCACATCACACCCTATACACACCCTCTACCAGTCACATCACGCTCCTATACACACCCTGTACCCGCCACATCATGCTCCTATACACACCCTGTACCCGTCACATCACATCCTATACACACCCTGTACCCGTCACATCACACCCTACACACACCCTGTACCCGTCACATCACACCCTATACAAACCCTGTACCTGTCACATCACACCCTATACACACCCTGTACCCGTCACATCACACCCTATACACATCCTGTACCCGTCACATCACACCCTATACACACCCTGTACCCGTCACATCACACATTACACACACCCTGTACCCGTCACATCACACCCTATACACACCCTGTACCCGTCACATCACACCCTATACCCGTCACATCACACCCTATACACACCCTATATCTGTCACATCACACATTACACACCCTGTACCCGTCACATCACACCCTATACACACCTTGTACCCATCACATCACACCCTATACACACCCTGTACCCGTCACATCACGCTCCTATACACACCCTGTACCCGTCACATCACGCTCCTATACACACCATGTACCCGTCTCATTACACCCTACACACACCCTGTACCCGTCACATCACACCCTATACACACCCTCTACCAGTCACATCACGCTCCTATACACACCCTGTACCCGTCTCATTACACCCTATACACACCCTGTACCCGTCACATCACACCCTATACACACCCTCTACCAGTCACATCACGCTCCTATACACACCCTGTACCCGTCACATCACACCCTATACCCGTCACATCACGCCCTATACATACCCTGTACCCGTCACATCACACCCTATACACACCCTCTACCAGTCACATCACGCTCCTATACACACCCTGTACCCGTCACATCACACCCTATACACACCCTGTACCCGTCACTTCACATCCTATACACACCCTGTACCCGTCACATCACACCCTACACACACCCTGTACCCGTCACATCACACCCTATACACACCCTGTACCCGTCACATCACACCCTATACACACCCTGTACCCGTCACATCACACCCTATACACATCCTGTACCCGTCACATCACACCCTATACACACCCTGTACCCGTCACATCACACATTACACACACCCTGTACCCGTCACATCACACCCTATACACACCCTGTACCCGTCACATCACACCCTATACCCGTCACATCACACCCTATACACACCCTATATCTGTCACATCACACATTACACACCCTGTACCCGTCACATCACACCCTATACACACCTTGTACCCATCACATCACACCCTATACACACCCTGTACCCGTCACATCACGCTCCTATACACACCCTGTTCCCATCTCATTACACCCTATACACACCCTGTACCCGTCACATCACGCTCCTATACACACCCTGTACCCGTCACATCAAGCTCCTATACACACCCTGTACCCGTCATATCACACCCTATACCCGTAACATCAAGCCCTATACACACCATGTACCCGTCACATCACACCCTATACACACCCTGTACCCGTCACATCACACCCTATACACACCCTGTACCCGTCACTTCACACGTTATACACACCCTGTACCCGTCACATCACACCCTATACACACCCTGTAACCGTCACATCACACCTTATACACACCGTGTACCTGTCACTTCACGCCCTATACACGGCCTGTACCCGTCTCATCACACCCTATACACACCCTCTACCAGTCACATCACACCCTGTACCCGTCACATCACACATTACACCCTATACACACCCTGTACCCGCCACATCATGCTCCTATACACACCCTGCACCCGTCACATCACACCCTATACACACCCAATACCCGTCACATCACACCCTATACACACCCTCTACGAGTCACATCACGCTCCTATACACACCCTGTACCCGTCACATCACGCTCCTATACACACCCTGTACCCGTCTCATTACTCCCTATACAAACCCTGTACCCTTCACATCACACCCTATACACACCCTCTACCAGTCACATCACGCTCCTATACACACCCTGTACCCTTCACATCACACCCTATACACACCCTATACCCGTCACATCACACCCTATACATACCCTGTACCCGTCACATCACACCCTATACATACCCTGTACCCATCACATCACACCCTATACACACCCTCTACCAGTCACATCACACCCTATACACACCCTGTACCCGTGACATCACACCCTATACACACCCTGTACCCGTCACTTCACACCCTATACACACCCTGTACCCGTCACATCACACCCTATACACACCCTGTACCCGTCACATCACACCCTATACACACCCTGTACCAGTCACATCACACCCTATACACACCCTGTACCCATCACATCACACCTTATAAACACCCTGTACCCGTCACATCACACCCTATACACACCCTGTACCCGTCACTTCACACGTTATACACACCCTGTACCCGTCACATCACACCCTATACACACCCTGTACCCGTCACATCACACCCTATACACACCCAGTACCCGTCACATCACACCCTATACACAGCCTGTACCCGTCACTTCACACCCTATACACACCCTGTACCCGTCACATCACACTCTATACACACCCTGTACCCGTTACATCACACCCTATACACACCCTGTACCCGTCACATCACACCCTATACACACCCTGTACCCGTCACATCACATCCTATACACACCCTGTACCCGTCACATCACACCCTACACACACCCTGTACCCGTCACATCACACCCTATACACACCCTGTACCTGTCACATCACACCCTATACACACCCTGTACCCGTCACATCACACCCTATACACATCCTGTACCCGTCACATCACACCCTATACACACCCTGTACCCGTCACATCACACATTACACACACCCTGTACCCGTCACATCACACCCTATACACACCCTGTACCCGTCACATCACACCCTATACCCGTCACATCACACCCTATACACACCCTATATCTGTCACATCACACATTACACACCCTGTACCCGTCACATCACACCCTATACACACCTTGTACCCATCACATCACACCCTATACACACCCTGTACCCGTCACATCACGCTCCTATACACACCCTGTTCCCATCTCATTACACCCTATACACACCCTGTACCCGTCACATCACGCTCCTATACACACCCTGTACCCGTCACATCACGCTCCTATACACACCATGTACCCGTCTCATTACACCCTACACACACCCTGTACCCGTCACATCACACCCTATACACACCCTCTACCAGTCACATCACGCTCCTATACACACCCTGTACCCGTCTCATTACACCCTATACACACCCTGTACCCGTCACATCACACCCTATACACACCCTCTACCAGTCACATCACGCTCCTATACACACCCTGTACCCGTCACATCACACCCTATACCCGTCACATCACGCCCTATACATACCCTGTACCCGTCACATCACACCCTATACACACCCTCTACCAGTCACATCACGCTCCTATACACACCCTGTACCCGTCACATCACACCCTATACACACCCTGTACCCGTCACATCACATCCTATACACACCCTGTACCCGTCACATCACACCCTATACACACCCTGTACCCGTCACATCACACCCTACACACACCCTGTACCCGTCACATCACACCCTATACACACCCTGTACCCGTCACATCACACCCTATACACACCCTGTACCCGTCACATCACACCCTATACACATCCTGTACCCGTCACATCACACCCTATACACACCCTGTACCCGTCACATCACACATTACACACACCCTGTACCCGTCACATCACACCCTATACACACCCTGTACCCGTCACATCACACCCTATACCCGTCACATCACACCCTATACACACCCTATATCTGTCACATCACACATTACACACCCTGTACCCGTCACATCACACCCTATACACACCTTGTACCCATCACATCACACCCTATACACACCCTGTACCCGTCACATCACGCTCCTATACACACCCTGTTCCCATCTCATTACACCCTATACACACCCTGTACCCGTCACATCACGCTCCTATACACACCCTGTACCCGTCACATCACGCTCCTATACACACCATGTATCCGTCTCATTACACCCTATACACACCCTGTACCCGTCACATCACACCCTATACACACCCTCTACCAGTCACATCACGCTCCTATACACACCCTGTACCCGTCTCATTACACCCTATACACACCCTGTACCCGTCACATCACACCCTATACACACCCTCTACCAGTCACATCACGCTCCTATACACACCCTGTACCCGTCACATCACACCCTATACCCGTCACATCACGCCCTATACATACCCTGTACCCGTCACATCACACCCTATACACACCCTCTACCAGTCACATCACACCCTATACACACCCTGTACCCGTCACATCACACCCTATACACACCGTATACCTGTCACATCACACCCTATACACACCCTCTACCAGTCACATCACGCTCCTATACACACCCTGTACCCGTCACATCACACCCTATACCCGTCACATCACGCCCTATACATACCCTGTACCCGTCACATCACACCCTCTACCAGTCACATCACACCCTATACACACCCTCTACCTGTCACATCACACCCTATACACACCCTGTACCTGTCACATCACACCCTATACACACCCTGTACCTATCACATCACTCCCTATACACACCCTGTATCCGTCACATCACACATTACACACCCTGTACCCGTCACATCACACCCTGTACCCATCACATCACACCCTATACACACCCTGTACCCATCACATCACACCCTATACACACCCTGTACCCGTCTCATTACACCCTATACACACCCTGTACCCGTCACATCACACCCTATACACACCCTGTACCTGTCACTTCACACCCTGTACCCGTCACATCACGCCCTATACACACCCTGTACCTGTCACTTCACGCCCTATACACACCCTGTACCCGTCACATCACACCCTATACACACCCTCTACCAGTCACATCACACCGTATACACATCCTGTACCTGTCACTTCACACCCTATACACACCCTGTACCCGTCTCATTACACCCTATACACACCCTGTACCCGTCACTTCACACCCTATACACACCCTGTACCCGTCTCATTACACCCTATACACACCCTGTACCCGTCACATCACACACTATACACACCCTGTACCTGTCACTTCACACCCTATACCCGTCACATCACGCCCTATACACACCCTGTACCTGTCACTTCACGCCCTATACACACCCTGTACCCGTCACATCACACCCTACACACATCCTGTTCCCGTCACTTCACACCCTATACCCATCACATCACGCCCTATACACACCCTGTACACATCACTTCACACCCTATACACAACCTGTACCCGTCACATCACGCCCTATAGACACCCTGTACCCGTCACTTCACACCCTATACCCGTCACATCACGCCCTATACACACCCTGTACACATCACTTCACACCCTATACACACCCTGTACCCGTCACATCACGCCCTATACACACCCTGTACCCGTCACATCACACCCTATACACACCCTGTACCCGTCACAACACGCCCTATACACACCCTGTACCCGCCACATCACACCCTATACACACCCTGTACCCGTCACATCACACCCTATACCCATCACATCACGCCCTATACACACCCTGTACCTGTCACTTCACGCCCTATACACACCCTGTACCCGTCACATCACACCCTATACACACCCTCTACCAGTCACATCACACCGTATACACATCCTGTACCCGTCACTTCACACCCTATACCCATCACATCACGTCCTATACACACCCTGTACACATCACTTCACACCCTATACACAACCTGTACCCGTCACATCACGCCCTATAGACACCCTGTACCCATCACTTCACACCCTATACCCGTCACATCACGCCCTATACACACCCTGTACACATCACTTCACACCCTATACACACCCTGTACCCGTCAAATCACGCCCTATACACACCCTGTACCCGTCACATCACACCCTATACACACCCTGTACCCGTCACAACACGCCCTATGCACACCCTGTCCCAGTCACATCACGCCCTATACACACCCTGTACCCGTCACATCACGCCCTATACACACCCTGTACCCGTCACTTCACACCCTATACACACCCTGTACCTGTCACTTCACACCCTATACCCGTCACATCACGCCCTATACACACCCTGTACCTGTCACTTCACGCCCTATACACACCCTGTACCAGTCACATCACACCCTATACACACCCTCTACCAGTCACATCACACCGTATACACATCCTGTACCTGTCACTTCACACCCTATACACACCCTGTACCCGTCTCATTACACCCTATACACACCCTGTACCCGTCACTTCACACCCTATACACACCCTGTACCCGTCTCATTACACCCTATACACACCCTGTACCCGTCACATCACACTCTATACACACCCTGTACCTGTCACTTCACACCCTATACCCATCACATCACGCCCTATACACACCCTGTACCTGTCACTTCACGCCCTATACACACCCTGTACCCGTCACATCACACCCTATACACACCCTCTACCAGTCACATCACACCGTATACACATCCTGTACCCGTCACTTCACACCCTATACCCATCACATCACGCCCTATACACACCCTGTACACATCACTTCACACCCTATACACAACCTGTACCCGTCACATCACGCCCTATAGACACCCTGTACCCGTCACTTCACACCCTATACCCGTCACATCACGCCCTATACACACCCTGTACCCGTCACATCACACCCTATACACACCCTGTACCCGTCACAACACGCCGTATACACACCCTGTCCCAGTCACATCACGCCCTATACACACCCTGTACCCGTCACATCACGCCCTATACACACCCTGTACCCGTCACTTCACACCCTATACACACCCTGTACCCGTCACATCACACCCTATACACACCCTGTACCCGTCACATCACACCCTATACACACCCTGTACCCGTCACATCACAGCCTGTACCAGTCACATCACAGCCTATACACACCCTGTACCCGTCACATCACACCCTACACACACCCTGTACCCATCACATCACACCCTATACACACCCTGTACACGTCACATCACACCCTATACCCGTCACATCACGCTCCTATACACACCCTGTACCCGTCACATCACACCCTATACCCGTCACATCACGCTCCTATACACACCCTGTACCCGTCACATCACACCCTGTACCCGTCACATCACAGCCTGTACCAGTCACATCACAGCCTATACACACCCTGTACCCGTCACATCACACTCTCTACACACCCTGTACCCGTCACATCACACCCTATACCCGTCACATCACGCTCCTATACACACCCTGTACCCGTCACATCACACCCTATACCCGTCACATCACGCTCCTATACACACCCTGTACCCGTCACATCACACCCTCTACACACCCTGTACCCGTCACATCACACCCTATACCCGTCACATCACGCTCCTATACACACCCTGTACCCGTCACATCACACCCTATACCCGTCACATCACATCCTGTACCCGTCACATCACAGCCTATACACACCCTGTACCCGTCACATCACAGCCTGTACCAGTCGCCTTACGCACATTCTATACCATAAACCTCCCATTGTGAACTCACCTACAGTCTTCTCTGAATTCTCCTCTAACTGCGATTTCTGGAAAGACAGAATGTGAGTTATTTGCAGGGACAGAAGCTGTATGGTGTATGGGTACCTCCTAGGTGAGTCAGCTCTCGGCGTATACATGTGCTGTTAACATGCAGTGGGTGCTACTATTAGGTAGCAATAATTATTTTGGGGTGAGCGTTTGGGCGTGGGGCCCCCGGAGTGGCTCTGGCTGGGCCTTTTTCAGGGCATCACCACTTAATTCACATAGATACTTTTTCACCACCTGTCTATGTGTATGTTTATTATTTATATAATTGTAATTCTCTCTCATTATATTAACACTTATTGATTAACTTTTACACATCTATACTTTACACTTCACTATCATCTTTCTTCCCTTTTTTGTGTGATGCCCTGGGGATGGTCCTTGGCTGGATTCTTCTGGGGTTCCCTGCGCCTCGGATGTGAACCCCATAATGTTAGGGACGCTGGTATAGAGGAGCCTTGACGCTGGCCTGGCGCTTACTCATATATTTGCAAATGTATGTAACTAATACCTCTGAATTTCTATTATTATTATTATTATTATTATTATTATGTAGGAATCAAGTATTTTTGCTAATATTGCTGCAGTGTGCTGGGGGCAAATTCCTTTTTTCTGTGGTTCAGTGTAAACCCCGCCCTTTACAAGCACCTGAGCTATGTCATTAAGCTGATGTGAGTGACCACCATGAGGGGACACCAGGACTGTCTGTATTACATGTGTCCTCAGAGTGAGGGGACACCAGGACTGTCTGTATTACATGTGTCCTGAGAGTGAGGGGACTGTCTGTATTACGTGTCCTGAGAGTGAGGGGACTGTCTGTATTACACGTGTCCTGAGAGTGAGGGGACTGTCTGTATTACATGTGTCCTCAGAGTGAGGGGACTGTCTGTATTACATGTGTCCTCAGAGTGAGGGGACTGTCTGTATTACATGTGTCCTGAGAGTGAGGGGACTGTCTGTATTACATGTGTCCTCAGAGTGAGGGGACTGTCTGTATTACATGTGTCCTCAGAGTGAGGGGACTGTCTGTATTACATGTGTCCTGAGAGTGAGGGGACTGTCTGTATTACATGTCCTGAGAGTGAGGGGACTGTCTGTATTACATGTGTCCTGAGAGTGAGGGGACTGTCTGTATTACATGTGTCCTGAGAGTGAGGGGACTGTCTGTATTACATGTGTCCTGAGAGTGAGGGGACTGTCTGTATTACATGTGTCCTGAGAGTGAGGGGACACCGGGACTGTCATATTTTTTGCCCATATGTGCATATTTAAATTACACCGATTTACGCAATATTTTGTATGACCAAAGCATCAGGGCCCAGTTACCATCTTAGTATACCAGGAGCTGCACCTCACAGGGGCGTAAGTTCATTCCAGTCGCCCGGAGGCAATTTAGAGTTTGGCGCCCTCCCACAAAACAAATATACCCACGCAATCACACCTGGAAAGAATATATGAAGATGATTCAATGGGGCCCAGAGGTGTATGATAATTTACATATCAGGTATAAATGTATAAGAGAGTCTGTGCCTGTGCCTATTAGTTCATAGGTACAAACATATATATGTAATATTCACAATTTGTACATGAGGCATCGGATATACAGCAGGACACAGACATGCGTGTCACTGGGGCTTTTAGCCTTGGCAGCACCGAACCAGTCACAGATGCTCATATACCATTATACCTAATATATAGATTTAGTTCCACGACTCCAAGTGTTGGGTCAGTGTCAGACAGAATCACAAATTGTCAGTCACCTCTGCAGCAGCGCACTGTATGCGGTTACCAGTGTGTGGCTCTCTGTACTGGTGGTCCCTGGGATAGGTGTCTCAGGTCCCAGCACACTGTCCAGCAGCAGTGACGGGTGCACTCTCGCTTGCTGCAGCACAGGCTGAGGGGTATCAGATGGGAGCCTTCCTGTCCTCTATTACAGGTGTTAGCAGGGCTCCCAGGACAGAGCTAATCAATGCTGCAGCACAGGCTGAGGGGTATCAGATGGGAGCCTTCCTGGCCCCTATTACAGGAGTTAGCAGGGCTCCCAGGACAGAGCTAATCAATGCTGCAGCGCAGGCTGAGGGGTATCAGATGGGAGCCTTCCTGTCCCCTATTACAGGTGTTAGCAGGGCTCCCAGGACAGAGCTAATCAATGCTGCAGCACAGGCTGAGGGGTATCAGATGGGAGCCTTCCTGTCCCCTATTACAGGTGTTAGCAGGGCTCCCAGGACAGAGCTAATCAATGCTGCAGCACAGGCTGAGGGGTATCAGATGGGAGCCTTCCTGTCCCCTATTACAGGTGTTAGCAGGGCTCCCAGGACAGAGCTAATCAATGCTGCAGCGCAGGCTGAGGGGTATCAGATGGGAGCCTTCCTGTCCCCTATTACAGGAGTTATCAGGGCTCCCAGGACAGAGCTAATCAATGCTGCAGCGCAGGCTGAGGGGTATCAGATAGGAGCCTTCCTGTCCCCTATTACAGGTGATAGCAGGGCTCCCGGGACAGAGCTAATCAATGCTGCAGCACAGGCTGAGGGGTATCAGACGGGAGCCTTCCTGTCCCCTATTACAGGAGTTAGCAGGGCTCCCGGGACAGAGCTAATCAATGCTGCAGCGCAGGCTGAGGGGTATCAGACGGGAGCCTTCCTGTCCCCTATTACAGGAGTTAGCAGGGCTCCCAGGACAGAGCTAATCAATGCTGCAGCGCAGGCTGAGGGGTATCAGATGGGAGCCTTCCTGTCCCCTATTACAGGTGATAGCAGGGCTCCCAGGACAGAGCTAATCAATGCTGCAGCGCAGGCTGAGGGGTATCAGATGGGAGCCTTCCTGGCCCCTATTACAGGTGTTAGCAGGGCTCCCAGGACAGAGCTAATCAATGCTGCAGCACAGGCTGAGGGGTATCATACGGGAGCCTTCCTGTCCCCTATTACAGGAGTTAGCAGGGCTCCCAGGACAGAGCTAATCAATGCTGCAGCGCAGGCTGGGGGGTATCAGACGGGAGCCTTCCTGTCCCTATTACAGGAGTTAGCAGGGCTCCCAGGACAGAGCTAATCAATGCTGCAGCGCAGGCTGGGGGGTATCAGATGGGAGCCTTCCTGTCCCCTATTACAGGTGTTAGCAGGGCTCCCAGGACAGAGCTAATCAATGCTGCAGCGCAGGCTGGGGGGTATCAGATGGGAGCCTTCCTGTCCCCTATTACAGGTGTTAGCAGGGCTCCCAGGACAGAGCTAATCAATGCTGCAGCGCAGGCTGAGGGGTATCAGATGGGAGCCTTCCTGTCCCCTATTACAGGAGTTATCAGGGCTCCCAGGACAGAGCTAATCAATGCTGCAGCGCAGGCTGAGGGGTATCAGATGGGAGCCTTCCTGGCCCCTATTACAGGAGTTAGCAGGGCTCCCAGGACAGAGCTAATCAATGCTGCAGCGCAGGCTGAGGGGTATCAGATGGGAGCCTTCCTGTCCCCTATTACAGGAGTTAGCAGGGCTCCCAGGACAGAGCTAATCAATGCTGCAGCACAGGCTGAGGGGTATCAGACGGGAGCCTTCCTGTCCCCTATTACAGGTGTTAGCAGGGCTCCCAGGACAGAGCTAATCAATGCTGCAGCACAGGCTGAGGGGTATCAGACGGGAGCCTTCCTGTCCCCTATTACAGGTGTTAGCAGGGCTCCCGGGACAGAGCTAATCAATGCTGCAGCACAGGCTGAGGGGTATCAGACGGGAGCCTTCCTGTCCCCTATTACAGGTGTTAGCAGGGCTCCCGGGACAGAGCTAATCAATGCTGCAGCGCAGGCTGAGGGGTATCAGATGGGAGCCTTCCTGTCCCCTATTACAGGTGTTAGCAGGGCTCCCGGAACAGAGCTGATCAATGCTGCAGCGCAGGCTGAGGGGTATCAGACGGGAGCCTTCCTGTCCCCTATTACAGGTGATAGCAGGGCTCCCGGGACAGAGCTAATCAATGCTGCAGCGCAGGCTGAGGGGTATCAGATGGGAGCCTTCCTGTCCCCTATTACAGGTGTTAGCAGGGCTCCCGGGACAGAGCTAATCAATGCTGCAGCGCAGGCAGAGGGGTATCAGATGGGAGCCTTCCTGTCCCCTATTACAGGTGATAGCAGGGCTCCCGGGACAGAGCTAATCAATGCTGCAGCGCAGGCTGAGGGGTATCAGATGGGAGCCTTCCTGTCCCCTATTACAGGTGTTAGCAGGGCTCCCAGGACAGAGCTAATCAATGCTGCAGCACAGGCTGAGGGGTATCAGACGGGAGCCTTCCTGGCCCCTATTACAGGTGTTAGCAGGGCTCCCAGGACAGAGCTAATCAATGCTGCAGCGCAGGCTGAGGGGTATCAGATGGGAGCCTTCATGTCCCCTATTACAGGTGTTAGCAGGGCTCCCAGGACAGAGCTAATCAATGCTGCAGCACAGGCTGAGGGTATCGGATGGGAGCCTTCCTGTCCCCTATTACAGGTGTTAGCAGGGCTCCCAGGACAGAGCTAATCATTGCTGCAGCACAGGCTGAGGGGTATCGGATGGGAGCCTTCCTGTCCCCTATTACAGGTGTTAGCAGGGCTCCCAGGACAGAGCTAATCAATGCTGCAGCGCAGGCTGAGGGGTATCGGATGGGAGCCTTCCTGTCCCCTATTACAGGTGTTAGCAGGGCTCCCAGGACAGAGCTAATCAATGCTGCAGCGCAGGCTGAGGGGTATCAGATGGGAGCCTTCCTGTCCCCTATTACAGGTGTTAGCAGGGCTCCCAGGACAGAGCTAATCAATGCTGCAGCGCAGGCTGAGGGGTATCAGATGGGAGCCTTCCTGTCCCCTATTACAGGTGTTAGCAGGGCTCCCAGGACAGAGCTAATCAATGCTGCAGCGCAGGCTGAGGGGTATCAGATGGGAGCCTTCCTGTCCCCTATTACAGGTGTTAGCAGGGCTCCCAGGACAGAGCTAATCAATGCTGCAGCACAGGCTGAGGGGTATCAGACGGGAGCCTTCCTGTCCCCTATTACAGGAGTTAGCAGGGCTCCCAGGACAGAGCTAATCAATGCTGCAGCACAGGCTGAGGGGTATCAGACGGGAGCCTTCCTGTCCCCTATTACAGGAGTTAGCAGGGCTCCCAGGACAGAGCTAATCAATGCTGCAGCGCAGGCTGAGGGGTATCAGACGGGAGCCTTCCTGTCCCCTATTACAGGTGTTAGCAGGGCTCCCAGGACAGAGCTAATCAATGCTGCAGCGCAGGCTGAGGTGTATCGGATGGGAGCCTTCCTGTCCCCTATTACAGGTGTTAGCAGGGCTCCCGGGACAGAGCTAATCAATGCTGCAGCGCAGGCAGAGGGGTATCAGATGGGAGCCTTCCTGTCCCCTATTACAGGTGATAGCAGGGCTCCCGGGACAGAGCTAATCAATGCTGCAGCGCAGGCTGAGGGGTATCAGATGGGAGCCTTCCTGTCCCCTATTACAGGTGTTAGCAGGGCTCCCAGGACAGAGCTAATCAATGCTGCAGCACAGGCTGAGGGGTATCAGACGGGAGCCTTCCTGGCCCCTATTACAGGTGTTAGCAGGGCTCCCAGGACAGAGCTAATCAATGCTGCAGCGCAGGCTGAGGGGTATCAGATGGGAGCCTTCCTGTCCCCTATTACAGGTGTTAGCAGGGCTCCCAGGACAGAGCTAATCAATGCTGCAGCACAGGCTGAGGGTATCGGATGGGAGCCTTCCTGTCCCCTATTACAGGTGTTAGCAGGGCTCCCAGGACAGAGCTAATCATTGCTGCAGCACAGGCTGAGGGGTATCGGATGGGAGCCTTCCTGTCCCCTATTACAGGTGTTAGCAGGGTTCCCAGGACAGAGCTAATCAATGCTGCAGCGCAGGCTGAGGGGTATCGGATGGGAGCCTTCCTGTCCCCTATTACAGGTGTTAGCAGGGCTCCCAGGACAGAGCTAATCAATGCTGCAGCGCAGGCTGAGGGGGTATCAGATGGGAGCCTTCCTGTCCCCTATTACAGGTGTTAGCAGGGCTCCCAGGACAGAGCTAATCAATGCTGCAGCGCAGGCTGAGGGTATCAGATGGGAGCCTTCCTGTCCCCTATTACAGGTGTTAGCAGGGCTCCCAGGACAGAGCTAATCAATGCTGCAGCGCAGGCTGAGGGGTATCAGATGGGAGCCTTCCTGTCCCCTATTACAGGTGTTAGCAGGGCTCCCAGGACAGAGCTAATCAATGCTGCAGCACAGGCTGAGGGGTATCAGACGGGAGCCTTCCTGTCCCCTATTACAGGAGTTAGCAGGGCTCCCAGGACAGAGCTAATCAATGCTGCAGCACAGGCTGAGGGGTATCAGACGGGAGCCTTCCTGTCCCCTATTACAGGAGTTAGCAGGGCTCCCAGGACAGAGCTAATCAATGCTGCAGCGCAGGCTGAGGGGTATCAGACGGGAGCCTTCCTGTCCCCTATTACAGGTGTTAGCAGGGCTCCCAGGACAGAGCTAATCAATGCTGCAGCGCAGGCTGAGGTGTATCGGATGGGAGCCTTCCTGTCCCCTATTACAGGTGTTAGCAGGGCTCCCAGGAAAGAGCTAATCAATGCTGCTCGCAGGCTGAGGTGTATCGGATGGGAGCCTTCCTGTCCCCTATTACAGGTGTTAGCAGGGCTCCCAGGACAGAGCTAATCAATGCTGCAACGCAGGCTGAGGGGTATCAGACGGGAGCCTTCCTGTCCCCTATTACAGGAGTTAGCTGGGCTCCCAGGACAGAGCTAATCAATGCTGCAGCACAGGCTGAGGGGTATCAGATGGGAGCCTTCCTGTCCCCTATTACAGGTGTTAGCAGGGCTCCCAGGACAGAGCTAATCAATGCTGCAGCACAGGCTGAGGGGTATCAGACGGGAGCCTTCCTGTCCCCCTATTACAGGAGTTAGCAGGGCTCCCGGGACAGAGCTAATCAATGCTGCAGCGCAGGCTGAGCGGTATCAGATAGGAGCCTTCCTGTCCCCTATTACAGGTGATAGCGGGGCTCCCGTGACAGAGCTAATCAATGCTGCAGCGCAGGCTGAGGGGTATCAGATGGGAGCCTTCCTGTCCCCTATTACAGGTGTTAGCAGGGCTCCCAGGACAGAGCTAATCAATGCTGCAGCACAGGCTGAGGGGTATCAGATGGGAGCCTTCCTGTCCCCTATTACAGGTGTTAGCGGGGCTCCCAGGACAGAGCTAATCAATGCTGCAGCGCAGGCTGAGGGGTATCAGATGGGAGCCTTCCTGTCCCCTATTACAGGTTTAGCAGGGCTCCCAGGACAGAGCTAATCAATGCTGCAGCACAGGCTGACGGTATCAGACGGGAGCCTTCCTGTCCCCTATTACAGGTGTTAGCAGGGCTCCCAGGACAGAGCTAATCAATACTGCAGCACAGGCTGAGGGTATCAGACGGGAGCCTTCCTGTCCCCTATTACAGGTGTTAGCAGGGCTCCCAGGACAGAGCTAATCAATGTTGCAGCACAGGCTGAGGGGTATCAGATGGGAGCCTTCCTGTCCCCTATTACAGGAGTTAGCGGGGCTCCCAGGACAGAGCTAATCAATGCTGCAGCGCAGGCTGAGGGGTATCAGATGGGAGCCTTCCTGTCCCCTATTACAGGAGTTAGCGGGGCTCCCAGGACAGAGCTAATCAATGCTGCAGCACAGGCTGAGGGGTATCAGATGGGAGCCTTCCTGGCCCCTATTACAGGTGTTAGCAGGGCTCCCAGGACAGAGCTAATCAATGCTGCAGCGCAGGCTGAGGGGTATCAGATGGGAGCCTTCCTGTCCCCTATTACAGGTGTTAGCAGGGCTCCCAGGACAGAGCTAATCAATGCTGCAGCACAGGCTGAGGGGTATCAGATGGGAGCCTTCCTGTCCCCTATTACAGGTGTTAGCAGGGCTCCCAGGACAGAGCTAATCAATGCTGCAGCACAGGCTGAGGGGTATCAGACGGGAGCCTTCCTGTCCCCTATTACAGGTGTTAGCAGGGCTCCCAGGACAGAGCTAATCAATGCTGCAGCACAGGCTGAGGGGTATCAGACGGGAGCCTTCCTGTCCCCTATTACAGGTGTTAGCAGGGCTCCCAGGACAGAGCTAATCAATGCTGCAGCACAGGCTGAGGGTATCAGACGGGAGCCTTCCTGTCCCCTATTACAGGTGTTAGCAGGGCTCCCAGGACAGAGCTAATCATTGCTGCAGCACAGGCTGGGGGGTATCAGACGGGAGCCTTCCTGTCCCCTATTACAGGTGTTAGCAGGGCTCCCAGGACAGAGCTAATCAATGCTGCAGCAAAGGCTGAGGGTATCAGACGGGAGCCTTCCTGTCCCCTATTACAGGTGTTAGCAGGGCTCCCAGGACAGAGCTAATCAATGCTGCAGCGCAGGCTGAGGGGTATCAGATGGGAGCCTTCCTGGCCCCTATTACAGGTGTTAGCAGGGCTCCCAGGACAGAGCTAATCAATGCTGCAGCACAGGCTGAGGGGTATCAGATGGGAGCCTTCCTGTCCCCTATTACAGGTGTTAGCAGGGCTCCCAGGACAGAGCTAATCAATGCTGCAGCACAGGCTGAGGGGTATCAGACGGGAGCCTTCCTGTCCCCTATTACAGGTGTTAGCAGGGCTCCCAGGACAGAGCTAATCAATGCTGCAGCGCAGGCTGAGGGGTATCAGATAGGAGCCTTCCTGTCCCCTATTACAGGTGATAGCGGGGCTCCCGTGACAGAGCTAATCAATGCTGCAGCACAGGCTGAGGGGTATCAGATGGGAGCCTTCCTGTCCCCTATTACAGGTGTTAGCGGGGCTCCCAGGACAGAGCTAATCAATGCTGCAGCGCAGGCTGAGGGGTATCAGATGGGAGCCTTCCTGTCCCCTATTACAGGTGTTAGCAGGGCTCCCAGGACAGAGCTAATCAATGCTGCAGCAAAGGCTGAGGGTATCAGACGGGAGCCTTCCTGTCCCCTATTACAGGTGTTAGCAGGGCTCCCAGGACAGAGCTAATCAATGCTGCAGCGCAGGCTGAGGGGTATCAGATGGGAGCCTTCCTGGCCCCTATTACAGGTGTTAGCAGGGCTCCCAGGACAGAGCTAATCAATGCTGCAGCACAGGCTGAGGGGTATCAGATGGGAGCCTTCCTGTCCCCTATTACAGGTGTTAGCAGGGCTCCCAGGACAGAGCTAATCAATGCTGCAGCACAGGCTGAGGGGTATCAGACGGGAGCCTTCCTGTCCCCTATTACAGGTGTTAGCAGGGCTCCCAGGACAGAGCTAATCAATGCTGCAGCACAGGCTGAGGGGTATCAGATAGGAGCCTTCCTGTCCCCTATTACAGGTGATAGCGGGGCTCCCGTGACAGAGCTAATCAATGCTGCAGCACAGGCTGAGGGGTATCAGATGGGAGCCTTCCTGTCCCCTATTACAGGTGTTAGCGGGGCTCCCAGGACAGAGCTAATCAATGCTGCAGCGCAGGCTGAGGGGTATCAGATGGGAGCCTTCCTGCCCCCTATTACAGGAGTTAGCAGGGCTCCCAGGACAGAGCTAATCAATGCTGCAGCGCAGGCTGAGGGGTATCAGACGGGAGCCTTCCTGTCCCCTATTACAGGTGTTAGCAAGGCTCCCAGGACAGAGCTAATCAATGCTGCAGCACAGGCTGAGGGGTATCAGATGGGAGCCTTCCTGTCCCCTATTACAGGAGTTAGCGGGGCTCCCAGGACAGAGCTAATCAATGTTGCAGCACAGGCTGAGGGGTATCAGATGGGAGCCTTCCTGTCCCCTATTACAGGTGTTAGCAGGGCTCCCGGGACAGAGCTAATCAATGCTGCAGCACAGGCTGAGGGGTATCAGATGGGAGCCTTCCTGTCCCCTATTACAGGTGTTAGCAGGGCTCCCGGGACAGAGCTAATCAATGCTGCAGCACAGGCTGAGGGGTATCAGATGGGAGCCTTCCTGGCCCCTATTACAGGTGTTAGCAGGGCTCCCAGGACAGAGCTAATCAATGCTGCAGCGCAGGCTGAGGGGTATCAGATGGGAGCCTTCCTGCCCCCTATTACAGGAGTTAGCAGGGCTCCCAGGACAGAGCTAATCAATGCTGCAGCGCAGGCTGAGGGGTATCAGACGGGAGCCTTCCTGTCCCCTATTACAGGTGTTAGCAGGGCTCCCAGGACAGAGCTAATCAATGCTGCAGCACAGGCTGAGGGGTATCAGACGGGAGCCTTCCTGTCCCCTATTACAGGAGTTAGCGGGGCTCCCAGGACAGAGCTAATCAATGTTGCAGCACAGGCTGAGGGGTATCAGATGGGAGCCTTCCTGTCCCCTATTACAGGTGTTAGCAGGGCTCCCAGGACAGAGCTAATCAATGCTGCAGCACAGGCTGAGGGGTATCAGATGGGAGCCTTCCTGTCCCCTATTACAGGTGTTAGCAGGGCTCCCGGGACAGAGCTAATCAATGCTGCAGCACAGGCTGAGGGGTATCAGATGGGAGCCTTCCTGGCCCCTATTACAGGTGTTAGCAGGGCTCCCAGGACACAGCTAATCAATGCTGCAGCGCAGGCTGAGGGGTATCAGATGGGAGCCTTCCTGTCCCCTATTACAGGAGTTAGCAGGGCTCCCAGGACAGAGCTAATCAATGCTGCAGCACAGGCTGAGGGGTATGAGATGGGAGCCTTCCTGTCCCCTATTACAGGTGTTAGCAGGGCTCCCAGGACAGAGCTAATCAATGCTGCAGCGCAGGCTGAGGGGTATCAGATGGGAGCCTTCCTGTCCCCTATTACAGGTGATAGCAGGGCTCCCGGGACAGAGCTAATCAATGCTGCAGCACAGGCTGAGGGGTATCAGATGGGAGCCTTCCTGTCCCCTATTACAGGTGTTAGCAGGGCTCCCAGGACAGAGCTAATCAATGCTGCAGCACAGGCTGAGGGGTATCAGACGGGAGCCTTCCTGTCCCCTATTACAGGTGTTAGCAGGGCTCCCAGGACAGAGCTAATCAATGCTGCAGCACAGGCTGAAGGGTATCAGATGGGAGCCTTCCTGTCCCCTATTACAGGTGTTAGCAGGGCTCCCAGGACAGAGCTAATCAATGCTGCAGCGCAGGCTGAGGGGTATCAGATGGGAGCCTTCCTGTCCCCTATTACAGGTGTTAGCAGGGCTCCCAGGACAGAGCTAATCAATGCTGCAGCACAGGCTGAGGGTATCAGACGGGAGCCTTCCTGTCCCCTATTACAGGTGTTAGCAGGGCTCCCAGGACAGAGCTAATCAATGCTGCAGCACAGGCTGAGGGTATCAGACGGGAGCCTTCCTGTCCCCTATTACAGGTGTTAGCAGGGCTCCCAGGACAGAGCTAATCAATGCTGCAGCACAGGCTGAGGGTATCAGACGGGAGCCTTCCTGTCCCCTATTACAGGTGTTAGCAGGGCTCCCAGGACAGAGCTAATCAATGCTGCAGCGCAGGCTGAGGGGTATCAGATGGGAGACTTCCTGTCCCCTATTACAGGTGTTAGCAGGGCTCCCAGGACAGAGCTAATCAATGCTGCAGCGCAGGCTGAGGGGTATCAGATGGGAGCCTTCCTGGCCCCTATTACAGGTGTTAGCAGGGCTCCCAGGACAGAGCTAATCAATGCTGCAGCACAGGCTGAGGGGTATCAGATGGGAGCCTTCCTGTCCCCTATTACAGGTGTTAGCAGGGCTCCCAGGACAGAGCTAATCAATGCTGCAGCACAGGCTGAGGGGTATCAGATGGGAGCCTTCCTGTCCCCTATTACAGGAGTTAGCAGGGCTCCCGGGACAGAGCTAATCAATGCTGCAGCGCAGGCTGAGCGGTATCAGATAGGAGCCTTCCTGTCCCCTATTACAGGTGATAGCGGGGCTCCCGGGACAGAGCTAATCAATGCTGCAGCACAGGCTGAGGGGTATCAGATGGGAGCCTTCCTGTCCCCTATTACAGGTGTTAGCGGGGCTCCCAGGACAGAGCTAATCAATGCTGCAGCGCAGGCTGAGGGGTATCAGGTGGGAGCCTTCCTGTCCCCTATTACAGGAGTTAGCAGGGCTCCCAGGACAGAGCTAATCAATGCTGCAGCGCAGGCTGAGGGGTATCAGACGGGAGCCTTCCTGTCCCCTATTACAGGTGTTAGCAGGGCTCCCAGGACAGAGCTAATCAATGCTGCAGCACAGGCTGAGGGGTATCAGATGGGAGCCTTCCTGTCCCCTATTACAGGAGTTAGCGGGGCTCCCAGGACAGAGCTAATCAATGTTGCAGCACAGGCTGAGGGGTATCAGATGGGAGCCTTCCTGTCCCCTATTACAGGTGTTAGCAGGGCTCCCAGGACAGAGCTAATCAATGCTGCAGCACAGGCTGAGGGGTATCAGATGGGAGCCTTCCTGTCCCCTATTACAGGTGTTAGCAGGGCTCCCGGGACAGAGCTAATCAATGCTGCAGCACAGGCTGAGGGGTATCAGATGGGAGCCTTCCTGTCCCCTATTACAGGTGTTAGCAGGGCTCCCAGGACAGAGCTAATCAATGCTGCAGCACAGGCTGAGGGGTATCAGATGGGAGCCTTCCTGTCCCCTATTACAGGAGTTAGCGGGGCTCCCAGGACAGAGCTAATCAATGTTGCAGCACAGGCTGAGGGGTATCAGATGGGAGCCTTCCTGTCCCCTATTACAGGTGTTAGCAGGGCTCCCAGGACAGAGCTAATCAATGCTGCAGCACAGGCTGAGGGGTATCAGATGGGAGCCTTCCTGTCCCCTATTACAGGTGTTAGCAGGGCTCCCGGGACAGAGCTAATCAATGCTGCAGCACAGGCTGAGGGGTATCAGATGGGAGCCTTCCTGGCCCCTATTACAGGTGTTAGCAGGGCTCCCAGGACAGAGCTAATCAATGCTGCAGCGCAGGCTGAGGGGTATCAGATGGGAGCCTTCCTGTCCCCTATTACAGGAGTTAGCAGGGCTCCCAGGACAGAGCTAATCAATGCTGCAGCACAGGCTGAGGGGTATCAGATGGGAGCCTTCCTGTCCCCTATTACAGGTGTTAGCAGGGCTCCCAGGACAGAGCTAATCAATGCTGCAGCGCAGGCTGAGGGGTATCAGATGGGAGCCTTCCTGTCCCCTATTACAGGTGATAGCAGGGCTCCCGGGACAGAGCTAATCAATGCTGCAGCACAGGCTGAGGGGTATCAGATGGGAGCCTTCCTGTCCCCTATTACAGGTGTTAGCAGGGCTCCCAGGACAGAGCTAATCAATGCTGCAGCACAGGCTGAGGGGTATCAGACGGGAGCCTTCCTGTCCCCTATTACAGGTGTTAGCAGGGCTCCCAGGACAGAGCTAATCAATGCTGCAGCACAGGCTGAAGGGTATCAGATGGGAGCCTTCCTGTCCCCTATTACAGGTGTTAGCAGGGCTCCCAGGACAGAGCTAATCAATGCTGCAGCACAGGCTGAGGGTATCAGACGGGAGCCTTCCTGTCCCCTATTACAGGTGTTAGCAGGGCTCCCAGGACAGAGCTAATCAATGCTGCAGCACAGGCTGAGGGTATCAGACGGGAGCCTTCCTGTCCCCTATTACAGGTGTTAGCAGGGCTCCCAGGACAGAGCTAATCAATGCTGCAGCACAGGCTGAGGGTATCAGACGGGAGCCTTCCTGTCCCCTATTACAGGTGTTAGCAGGGCTCCCAGGACAGAGCTAATCAATGCTGCAGCGCAGGCTGAGGGGTATCAGATGGGAGACTTCCTGTCCCCTATTACAGGTGTTAGCAGGGCTCCCAGGACAGAGCTAATCAATGCTGCAGCGCAGGCTGAGGGGTATCAGATGGGAGCCTTCCTGGCCCCTATTACAGGTGTTAGCAGGGCTCCCAGGACAGAGCTAATCAATGCTGCAGCACAGGCTGAGGGGTATCAGATGGGAGCCTTCCTGTCCCCTATTACAGGTGTTAGCAGGGCTCCCAGGACAGAGCTAATCAATGCTGCAGCACAGGCTGAGGGGTATCAGATGGGAGCCTTCCTGTCCCCTATTACAGGAGTTAGCAGGGCTCCCGGGACAGAGCTAATCAATGCTGCAGCGCAGGCTGAGCGGTATCAGATAGGAGCCTTCCTGTCCCCTATTACAGGTGATAGCGGGGCTCCCGGGACAGAGCTAATCAATGCTGCAGCACAGGCTGAGGGGTATCAGATGGGAGCCTTCCTGTCCCCTATTACAGGTGTTAGCGGGGCTCCCAGGACAGAGCTAATCAATGCTGCAGCGCAGGCTGAGGGGTATCAGATGGGAGCCTTCCTGTCCCCTATTACAGGAGTTAGCAGGGCTCCCAGGACAGAGCTAATCAATGCTGCAGCGCAGGCTGAGGGGTATCAGATGGGAGCCTTCCTGTCCCCTATTACAGGTGTTAGCAGGGCTCCCAGGACAGAGCTAATCAATGCTGCAGCACAGGCTGAGGGGTATCAGATGGGAGCCTTCCTGTCCCCTATTACAGGAGTTAGCGGGGCTCCCAGGACAGAGCTAATCAATGTTGCAGCACAGGCTGAGGGGTATCAGATGGGAGCCTTCCTGTCCCCTATTACAGGAGTTAGCAGGGCTCCCAGGACAGAGCTAATCAATGCTGCAGCACAGGCTGAGGGGTATCAGATGGGAGCCTTCCTGTCCCCTATTACAGGTGTTAGCAGGGCTCCCAGGACAGAGCTAATCAATGCTGCAGCACAGGCTGAGGGGTATCAGATGGGAGCCTTCCTGTCCCCTATTACAGGTGTTAGCAGGGCTCCCGGGACAGAGCTAATCAATGCTGCAGCACAGGCTGAGGGGTATCAGATGGGAGCCTTCCTGGCCCCTATTACAGGTGTTAGCAGGGCTCCCAGGACAGAGCTAATCAATGCTGCAGCGCAGGCTGAGGGGTATCAGATGGGAGCCTTCCTGTCCCCTATTACAGGAGTTAGCAGGGCTCCCAGGACAGAGCTAATCAATGCTGCAGCACAGGCTGAGGGGTATCAGATGGGAGCCTTCCTGTCCCCTATTACAGGTGTTAGCAGGGCTCCCGGGACAGAGCTAATCAATGCTGCAGCACAGGCTGAGGGGTATCAGACGGGAGCCTTCCTGTCCCCTATTACAGGTGTTAGCAGGGCTCCTAGGACAGAGCTAATCAATGCTGCAGCGCAGGCTGAGGGGTATCAGATAGGAGCCTTCCTGGCCCCTATTACAGGTGTTAGCAGGGCTCCCAGGACAGAGCTAATCAATGCTGCAGCACAGGCTGAGGGGTATCAGATGGGAGCCTTCCTGTCCCCTATTACAGGTGTTAGCAGGGCTCCCGGGACAGAGCTAATCAATGCTGCAGCACAGGCTGAGGGGTATCAGATGGGAGCCTTCCTGTCCCCTATTACAGGTGTTAGCAGGGCTCCCAGGACAGAGCTAATCAATGCTGCAGCGCAGGCTGAGGGGTATCAGACGGGAGCCTTCCTGTCCCCTATTACAGGAGTTAGCAGGGCTCCCAGGACAGAGCTAATCAATGCCGCAGCGCAGGCTGAGGGGTATCAGATGGGAGCCTTCCTGTCCCCTATTACAGGTGTTAGCAGGGCTCCCAGGACAGAGCTAATCAATGCTGCAGCACAGGCTGAGGGGTATCAGATGGGAGCCTTCCTGTCCCCTATTACAGGTGTTAGCAGGGCTCCCAGGACAGAGCTAATCAATGCTGCAGCGCAGGGTGAGGGGTATCAGATGGGAGCCTTCCTGTCCCCTATTACAGGTGTTAGCAGGGCTCCCGGGACAGAGCTAATCAATGCTGCAGCACAGGCTGAGGGGTATCAGATGGGAGCCTTCCTGTCCCCTATTACAGGTGTTAGCAGGGCTCCCAGGACAGAGCTAATCAATGCTGCAGCACAGGCTGAGGGTATCAGACGGGAGCCTTCCTGTCCCCTATTACAGGTGTTAGCAGGGCTCCCAGGACAGAGCTAATCAATGCTGCAGCGCAGGCTGAGGGGTATCAGATGGGAGCCTTCCTGTCCCCTATTACAGGTGTTAGCAGGGCTCCCAGGACAGAGCTAATCAATGCTGCAGCGCAGGCTGAGGGGTATCAGATGGGAGCCTTCCTGTCCCCTATTACAGGTGTTAGCAGGGCTCCCAGGACAGAGCTAATCAATGCTGCAGCGCAGGCTGAGGGGTATCAGATGGGAGCCTTCCTGTCCCCTATTACAGGTGTTAGCAGGGCTCCCAGGACAGAGCTAATCAATGCTGCAGCACAGGCTGAGGGGTATCAGATGGGAGCCTTCCTGTCCCCTATTACAGGAGTTAGCAGGGCTCCCGGGACAGAGCTAATCAATGCTGCAGCGCAGGCTGAGCGGTATCAGATAGGAGCCTTCCTGTCCCCTATTACAGGTGATAGCGGGGCTCCCGTGACAGAGCTAATCAATGCTGCAGCACAGGCTGAGGGGTATCAGATGGGAGCCTTCCTGTCCCCTATTACAGGTGTTAGCGGGGCTCCCAGGACAGAGCTAATCAATGCTGCAGCGCAGGCTGAGGGGTATCAGATGGGAGCCTTCCTGTCCCCTATTACAGGAGTTAGCAGGGCTCCCAGGACAGAGCTAATCAATGCTGCAGCGCAGGCTGAGGGGTATCAGACGGGAGCCTTCCTGTCCCCTATTACAGGTGTTAGCAGGGCTCCCAGGACAGAGCTAATCAATGCTGCAGCACAGGCTGAGGGGTATCAGATGGGAGCCTTCCTGGCCCCTATTACAGGTGTTAGCAGGGCTCCCAGGACAGAGCTAATCAATGCTGCAGCGCAGGCTGAGGGGTATCAGATGGGAGCCTTCCTGTCCCCTATTACAGGAGTTAGCAGGGCTCCCAGGACAGAGCTAATCAATGCTGCAGCACAGGCTGAGGGGTATCAGATGGGAGCCTTCCTGTCCCCTATTACAGGTGTTAGCAGGGCTCCCGGGACAGAGCTAATCAATGCTGCAGCGCAGGCTGAGGGGTATCAGATGGGAGCCTTCCTGTCCCCTATTACAGGTGATAGCAGGGCTCCCGGGACAGAGCTAATCAATGCTGCAGCACAGGCTGAGGGGTATCAGACGGGAGCCTTCCTGTCCCCTATTACAGGTGTTAGCAGGGCTCCTAGGACAGAGCTAATCAATGCTGCAGCGCAGGCTGAGGGGTATCAGATAGGAGCCTTCCTGGCCCCTATTACAGGTGTTAGCAGGGCTCCCAGGACAGAGCTAATCAATGCTGCAGCACAGGCTGAGGGGTATCAGATGGGAGCCTTCCTGTCCCCTATTACAGGTGTTAGCAGGGCTCCCAGGACAGAACTAATCAATGCTGCAGCACAGGCTGAGGGGTATCAGATGGGAGCCTTCCTGGCCCCTATTACAGGTGTTAGCAGGGCTCCCAGGACAGAGCTAATCAATGCTGCAGCACAGGCTGAGGGGTATCAGATGGGAGCCTTCCTGTCCCCTATTACAGGTGTTAGCAGGGCTCCCAGGACAGAGCTAATCAATGCTGCAGCGCAGGCTGAGGGGTATCAGACGGGAGCCTTCCTGTCCCCTATTACAGGAGTTAGCAGGGCTCCCAGGACAGAGCTAATCAATGCCGCAGCGCAGGCTGAGGGGTATCAGATGGGAGCCTTCCTGTCCCCTATTACAGGTGTTAGCAGGGCTCCCAGGACAGAGCTAATCAATGCTGCAGCACAGGCTGAGGGGTATCAGTTGGGAGCCTTCCTGTCCCCTATTACAGGTGTTAGCAGGGCTCCCAGGACAGAGCTAATCAATGCTGCAGCGCAGGCTGAGGGGTATCAGATGGGAGCCTTCCTGTCCCCTATTACAGGTGTTAGCAGGGCTCCCAGGACAGAGCTAATCAATGCTGCAGCGCAGGCTGAGGGGTATCAGATGGGAGCCTTCCTGGCCCCTATTACAGGTGTTAGCAGGGCTCCCAGGACAGAGCTAATCAATGCTGCAGCGCAGGCTGAGGGGTATCAGATGGGAGCCTTCCTGTCCCCTATTACAGGTGTTAGCAGGGCTCCCAGGACAGAGCTAATCAATGCTGCAGCGCAGGCTGAGGGGTATCAGGTGGGAGCCTTCCTGTCCCCTATTACAGGAGTTAGCAGGGCTCCCGGGACAGAGCTAATCAATGCCGCAGCAGCAGCGGGTACGTCGCTGCAGAGCTACAATGGAAGATCAGCGGTCACACTCGTTTTCCTCTGTGAATCACACTATTGCTGCTGTACATGCTATAGATCGAGGAGCCCCTTCAGGGCTTGGCGGCCGGAGGCAGGCGCCTACATTGCCTCTGGGAGTTACGCCCCTGGCACCTCATACCCTTACAGACATGGGAGAGTAATGTGCCCTCCTGCTGGGCAGAGCTCGCTGTATATGCAGAGACACTTACCTGCTCAACAGCACTGGATTCAGAGATTGTCCTGTGGCTCCTAGCTGGCTGAGGGACAACCTTTCCCAAGCCCTGAGATAACCATGACAGGACTCCCAGAGCAGGACCACTGGAAAAGGGACAATATTACAGCTTAATATGTGAATATAACATGTTATATAATACACAGGTAGAGGACAGGTGATATGGTGGCAATACACAGGTAGAGGACAGGTGATAGGTGGCATACACAGGTAGAGGACAGGTGATAGGTGGCATACACAGGTAGAGGACAGGTGATATGGTGGCATACACAGGTAGAGGACAGGTGATATGGTGGCATACACAGGTAGAGTACAGGTGATATGGTGGCAATACACAGAGGACAGGTGATAGGTGGCATACACCGGTACAGGACAGGTGATATGGTGGCAATACACAGGTAGAGGACAGGTGATATGGTGGCAATACACAGGTAGAGGACAGGTGATAGGTTGCATACACAGATAGAGGACAGGTGATAGGTGGCATACACAGGTAGAGGACAGGTGATAGGTGGCATACACAGATAGAGGACAGGTGATAGGTGGCAATACACAGGTAGAGGACAGGTGATAGGTGGCATACACAGGTAGAGGACAGGTGATAGGTGGCATACACAGGTAGAGGACAGGTGATAGGTGTCATACACAGGTAGAGGACAGGTGATAGGTGGCATACACAGGTAGAGGACAGGTGATATGGTGGCATTACACAGAGGACAGGTGAGAGGTGGCATACACAGGTAGAGGACAGGTGATATGGTGGCAATACACAGGTAGAGGACAGGTGATACGGTGGCAATACACAGGTAGAGGACAGGTGATATGGTGGCATACACCGGTAGAGGACAGGTGATAGGTGGCATACACCGGTAGAGGACAGGTGATATGGTGGCAATACACCGGTAGAGGACAGGTGATATGGCGGCAATACACAGGTAGAGGACAGGTGATATGGTGGCAATACACAGGTAGAGGACAGGTGATATGGTGGCATACACAGGTAGAGGACAGGTGATATGGTGGCAATACACAGGTAGAGGACAGGTGATAGGTGGCATACACAGGTAGAGGACAGGTGATAGGTGGCAATACACAGGTAGAGGACAGGTGATATGGTGGCAATACACAGGTAGAGGACAGGTGATAGGTGAAAATACACAGGTAGAGGACAGGTGATAGGTGGCATACACAGGTAGAGGACAGGTGATAGGTGGCAATACACAGGTAGAGGACAGGTGATAGGTGGCAATACACAGGTAGAGGACAGGTGATATGGTGGCAATACACAGGTAGAGGACAGGTGATAGGTGGCATACACAGGTAGAGAACAGGTGATATGGTGGCAATACACAGGTAGAGAACAGGTGATATGGTGGCATACACAGGTAGAAGACAGGTGATATGGTGGCATACACAGGTAGAGGAAAGGTGATATGGTGGCAATACACAGGTAGAGGACAGGTGATAGGTGGCATACACAGGTAGAGGACAGGTGATAGGTGGCAATACACAGGTAGAGGACAGGTGATATGGTGGCAATACACAGGTAAAGGACAGGTGATATGGTGGCATACACAGGTAGAGGACAGGTGATAGGTGGCAATACACAGGTAGAGGACAGGTGATAGGTGACATACACAGGTAGAGGACAGGTGATAGGTGGCATACACAGATAGAGGACAGGTGATAGGTGGCATACACAGGTAGAGGACAGGTGATAGGTGGCATACACAGGTAGAGGACAGGTGATAGGTGGCATACACAGGTAGAGGACAGGTGATAGGCGGCATACACAGGTAGAGGACAGGTGATATGGTGGCAATACACAGAGGACAGGTGATATGGTGGCGTATCAGGCCCCCGGAATCATTTGGCCTGGCCCTCAGAGCTTTATTCTGCTAGACTCATCTGCCTATAATGTCCCCCTGCAGCCAGAATCTATGCGGCAGTGCTGCCTGGAGTGTCCCAGGTATGGTAACACCGCTGCCCTTATAGCTCCTCAGGAAGCTCCGGGCATTGTGGGCGATTGTGGGCCCGTCCCCCCATGTGACATCACACTGAGGGGGCGTGGCTTGCACCGTGCCCGCAAATAATAATGTATATATCAAAATGTCCCACAACAGAAAAAAAAGGGGACATGTTACAGAGGGTGACAGAGAATTAAAGGAGCCAGCAATATCACACATCAAATATCAGGTGTGAGAGAGAGTTTATCCTCCACCACGTAGAGGAAGCGAGCACACGGGTATATGTCAGACTCCATAGAGCAGCATTAATCCTGATTACAGCGCAGAATGTAGAGATAATGGGGTATCACAGCGTGTGCACCCATTCCAGGCAGCCAATCGCAGGGCTAGAAAGCACAATTCCAACATACCAGACAAAGTGCAACGAGAGGGCCCTATTGTACCGTATCAGCAGGATGAGGGGCCCAGGAATTATCACCCACCTGTCATTCCTATAAGTCACTATTAACATTGGAATAGGTCTATGGTTCTGGCAGATGGCTGGTTGTTCTTCTGGGGTATACACGTCCTGTGTGATGGGGAGAGGCCTATGTAATGTGTATACACGTCCTGTGTGATGGGGAGAGGCCTATGTAATGTGTATACACGTCCTGTGTGATGGGGAGAGGCCTATGTAATGTGTATACACGTCCTGTGTGATGATGATGGGGAGAGGCCTATGTAATGTGTATACACGTCCTGTGTGATGATGATGGGGAGAGACCTATGTAATGTGTATACACATCCTGTGATGATGATGGGGAGAGGCCTATGTAATGTGTATACACATCCTGTGTGATGATGATGGGGAGAGACCTATGTAATGTGTATACACGTCCTGTGTGATGATGATGGGGAGAGGCCTATGTAATGTGTATACACGTCCTGTGTGATGATGATGGGGAGAGGCCTATGTAATGTGTATACACGTCCTGTGTGATGATGATGGGGAGAGACCTATGTAATGTGTATACACGTCCTGTGTGATGATGATGGGGAGAGACCTATGTAATGTGTATACACGTCCTGTGTGATGATGATGGGGAGAGACCTATGTAATGTGTATACACGTCCTGTGTGATGATGGGGAGAGACCTATGTAATGTGTATACACGTCCTGTGTGATGATGGGGAGAGAACTATGTAATGTGTATACACGTCCTGTGTGATGATGATGGGGAGAGACCTATGTAATGTGTATACACGTCCTGTGTGATGATGATGGGGAGAGATCTATGTAATGTGTATACACGTCCTGTGTGATGATGATGGGGAGAGACCTATGTAATGTGTATACACGTCCTATGTGATGATGGGGAGAGACCTATGTAATGTGTATACACGTCCTGTGTGATGATGATGGGGAGAGGCCTATGTAATGTGTATACACGTCCTGTGTGATGATGATGGGGAGAGGCCTATGTAATGTGTATACACGTCCTGTGTGATGGGGAGAGGCCTATGTAATGTGTATACACGTCCTGTGTGATGATGATGATGGGGAGAGACCTATGTAATGTGTATACACGTCCTGTGTGATGATGATGGGGAGAGACCTATGTAATGTGTATACACGTCCTATGTGATGATGGGGAGAGACCTATGTAATGTGTATACACGTCCTGTGTGATGATGATGGGGAGAGACCTATGTAATGTGTATACACGTCCTGTGTGATGATGATGGGGAGAGGCCTATGTAATGTGTATACACGTCCTGTGTGATGATGGGGAGAGGCCTATGTAATGTGTATACACGTCCTGTGTGATGATGGGGAGAGGCCTATGTAATGTGTATACACGTCCTGTGTGATGATGATGGGAGAGACCTATGTAATGTGTATACACGTCCTGTGTGATGATGATGGGGAGAGACCTATGTAATGTGTATACACGTCCTGTGTGATGATGATGGGGAGAGACCTATGTAATGTGTATACACGTCCTGTGTGATGATGATGATGGGGAGAGACCTATGTAATATGTATACACGTCCTGTGTGATGATGATGATGGGGAGAGACATATGTAATGTGTATACACGTCCTGTGTGATGATGATAATGGGGAGAGGCCTATGTAATGTGTATACACGTCCTGTGTGATGATGATGGGGAGAGACCTGTGTAATGTGAATACACGTCCTGTGTGATGATGATGGGGAGAGGCCTATGTAATGTGTATACACGTCCTGTGTGATGATGGGGAGAGGCCTATGTAATGTGTATACACGTCCTGTGTGATGATGATGGGGAGAGACCTATGTAATGTGTATACACGTCCTGTGTGATGATGATAATGGGGAGAGGCCTATGTAATGTGTATACACGTCCTGTGTGATGATGATGGGGAGAGACCTATGTAATGTGTATACACGTCCTGTGTGATGATGATGGGGAGAGACCTATGTAATGTGTATACACGTCCTGTGTGATGATGATGGGGAGAGACCTATGTAATGTGTATACACGTCCTGTGTGATGATGATGGGGAGAGACCTATGTAATGTGTATACACGTCCTGTGTGATGATGATGGGGAGAGGCCTATGTAATGTGTATACACGTCCTGTGTGATGATGATGGGGAGAGGCCTATGTAATGTGTATACACGTCCTGTGTGATGATGATGGGGAGAGGCCTGTGTAATGTGTATACACGTCCTGTGTGATGATGATGGGGAGAGGCCTGTGTAATGTGTATACACATCCTGTGTGATGATGATGGGGAGAGGCCTATGTAATGTGTATACACGTCCTGTGTGATGATGATGGGGAGAGGCCTATGTAATGTGTATACACGTCCTGTGTGATGATGATGGGGAGAGACCTATGTAATGTGTATACACGTCCTGTGTGATGATGATGGGGAGAGGCCTATGTAATGTGTATACACATCCTGTGTGATGATGATGGGGAGAGGCCTATGTAATGTGTATACACGTCCTGTGTGATGATGATGGGGAGAGGCCTATGTAATGTGTATACACGTCCTGTGTGATGATGATGGGGAGAGACCTGTGTAATGTGTATACACGTCCTGTGTGATGATGATGGGGAGAGACCTATGTAATGTGTATAAACGTCCTGTGTGATGATGATGGGGAGAGGCCTATGTAATGTGTATACACATCCTGTGTGATGATGATGTGGAGAGGCCTATGTAATGTGTATACACATCCTGTGTGATGATGATGGGGAGAGGCCTATGTAATGTGTATACACATCCTGTGTGATGATGATGGGGAGAGGCCTATGTAATGTGTATACACGTCCTGTGTGATGATGATGTGGAGAGGCCTATGTAATACACGTCCTGTGTGATGATGATGATGGGGAGAGACCTATGTAATGTGTATACACATCCTGTGTGATGGTGATGATGGGGAGAGACCTATGTAATGTGTATACCCATCCTGTGTGATGGTGATGATGGGGAGAGACCTATGTAATGTGTATACACGTCCTGTGTGATGATGATGGGGAGAGGCCTATGTAATGTGTATACACGTCCTGTGTGATGATGATGGGGAGAGGCCTATGTAATGTGTATACACGTCCTGTGTGATGATGATGGGGAGAGACCTATGTAATGTGTATACACGTCCTGTGTGATGATGATGGGGAGAGGCCTATGTAATGTGTATACACGTCCTGTGTGATGGTGATGATGGGGAGAGACCTATGTAATGTGTATACACGTCCTGTGTGATGATGATGGGGAGAGACCTATGTAATGTGTATACATGTCCTGTGTGATGATGATGGGGAGAGGCCTATGTAATGTGTATACACATCCTGTGTGATGATGATGGGGAGAGACCTATGTAATGTGTATACACGTCCTGTGTGATGATGATGGGGAGAGACCTATGTAATGTGTATACACGTCCTGTGTGATGATGATGGGGAGAGATCTATGTAATGTGTATACCCGTCCTGTGTGATGATGATGATGGGGAGAGGCCTATGTAATGTGTATACACGTCCTGTGTGATGATGATGGGGAGAGACCTATGTAATGTGTATACACGTCCTGTGTGATGATGGGGAGAGACCTATGTAATGTGTATACACGTCCTGTGTGATGATGGTAATAGGGAGAGGCCTATGTAATGTGTATACACATCCTGTGTGATGATGGGGAGAGACCTATGTAATGTGTATACACGTCCTCTGTGATGATAATAATGGGGAGAGGCCTATGTAATGTGTATACACGTCCTGTGTGATGATGATGGGGAGAGACCTATGTAATGTGTATACACGTCCTGTGTGATGATGGGGAGAGACCTATGTAATGTGTATTCGCGTCCTGTGTGATGATGATGGGGAGAGACCTATGTAATGTGTATACACATCCTGTGATGATGATGGGGAGAGGCCTATGTAATGTGTATACACGTCCTGTGTGATGATGATGGGGAGAGACCTATGTAATGTGTATACACGTCCTGTGTGATGATGGTAATAGGGAGAGGCCTATGTAATGTGTATACACGTCCTGTGTGATGATGGGGAGAGACCTATGTAATGTGTATACACGTCCTGTGTGATGATGATAATGGGGAGAGGCCTATGTAATGTGTATACACGTCCTGTGTGATGATGATGGGGAGAGACCTATGTAATGTGTATACACGTCCTGTGTGATGATGGGGAGAGACCTATGTAATGTGTATACACGTCCTGTGTGATGATGATGGGGAGAGACCTATGTAATGTGTATACACGTCCTGTGTGATGATGGGGAGAGGCCTATGTAATGTGTATACACGTCCTGTGTGATGATGATGGGGAGAGGCCTATGTAATGTGTATACACGTCCTGTGTGATGATGATGGGGAGAGGCCTATGTAATGTGTATACACGTCCTGTGTGATGATGATGGGGAGAGGCCTATGTAATGTGTATACACGTCCTGTGTGATGATGATGGGGAGAGGCCTATGTAATGTGTATACACGTCCTGTGTGATGATGATGGGGAGAGACCTATGTAATGTGTATACACGTCCTGTGTGATGATGATGGGGAGAGACCTATGTAATGTGTATACACGTCCTGTGTGATGATAATGGGGAGAGGCCTATGTAATGTGTATACACGTCCTGTGTGATGATGATGGGGAGAGGCCTATGTAATGTGTATACACGTCCTGTGTGATGATGATGGGGAGAGACCTATGTAATGTGTATACACGTCCTGTGTGATGATGATGGGGAGAGACCTATGTAATGTGTATACACGTCCTGTGTGATGATGATGGGGAGAGGCCTATGTAATGTGTATACACGTCCTGTGTGATGATGATGGGGAGAGACCTATGTAATGTGTATACACGTCCTGTGTGATGATGATGGGGAGAGGCCTATGTAATGTGTATACACGTCCTGTGTGATGATGATGGGGAGAGGCCTGTGTAATGTGTATACACGTCCTGTGTGATGATGATGGGGAGAGGCCTATGTAATGTGTATACACATCCTGTGTGATGATGATGGGGAGAGGCCTAAGTAATGTGTATACACGTCCTGTGTGATGATGATGGGGAGAGGCCTATGTAATGTGTATACACGTCCTGTGTGATGATGATGGGGAGAGACCTGTGTAATGTGAATACACGTCCTGTGTGATGATGATGGGGAGAGACCTGTGTAATGTGAATACACGTCCTGTGTGATGATGATGGGGAGAGACCTGTGTAATGTGTATACACGTCCTGTGTGATGATGATGGGGAGAGACCTATGTAATGTGTATAAACGTCCTGTGTGATGATGATGGGGAGAGGCCTATGTAATGTGTATACACATCCTGTGTGATGATGATGTGGAGAGGCCTATGTAATACACGTCCTGTGTGATGATGATGATGGGGAGAGACCTATGTAATGTGTATACACATCCTGTGTGATGGTGATGATGGGGAGAGACCTATGTAATGTGTATACACGTCCTGTGTGATGGTGATGATGGGGAGAGACCTATGTAATGTGTATACACATCCTGTGTGATGGTGATGATGGGGAGAGACCTATGTAATGTGTATACACGTCCTGTGTGATGATGATGGGGAGAGGCCTATGTAATGTGTATACACGTCCTGTGTGATGGTGATGATGGGGAGAGACCTATGTAATGTGTATACACGTCCTGTGTGATGATGATGGGGAGAGACCCATGTAATGTGTATACATGTCCTGTGTGATGATGATGGGGAGAGGCCTATGTAATGTGTATACACATCCTGTGTGATGATGATGGGGAGAGACCTATGTAATGTGTATACACGTCCTGTGTGATGATGATGGGGAGAGACCTATGTAATGTGTATACACGTCCTGTGTGATGATGATGGGGAGAGATCTATGTAATGTGTATACCCGTCCTGTGTGATGATGATGATGGGGAGAGGCCTATGTAATGTGTATACACGTCCTGTGTGATGATGATGGGGAGAGACCTATGTAATGTGTATACACGTCCTGTGTGATGATGGGGAGAGACCTGTGTAATGTGTATACACGTCCTGTGTGATGATGGTAATAGGGAGAGGCCTATGTAATGTGTATACACGTCCTGTGTGATGATGGGGAGAGACCTATGTAATGTGTATACACGTCCTCTGTGATGATGATAATGGGGAGAGGCCTATGTAATGTGTATACACGTCCTGTGTGATGATGATGGGGAGAGACCTATGTAATGTGTATACACGTCCTGTGTGATGATGGGGAGAGACCTATGTAATGTGTATTCGCGTCCTGTGTGATGATGATGGGGAGAGACCTATGTAATGTGTATACACATCCTGTGATGATGATGGGGAGAGGCCTATGTAATGTGTATACACGTCCTGTGTGATGATGATGGGGAGAGACCTATGTAATGTGTATACACGTCCTGTGTGATGATGGTAATAGGGAGAGGCCTATGTAATGTGTATACACGTCCTGTGTGATGATGGGGAGAGACCTATGTAATGTGTATACACGTCCTGTGTGATGATGATAATGGGGAGAGGCCTATGTAATGTGTATACACGTCCTGTGTGATGATGATGGGGAGAGACCTATGTAATGTGTATACACGTCCTGTGTGATGATGGGGAGAGACCTATGTAATGTGTATACACGTCCTGTGTGATGATGATGGGGAGAGACCTATGTAATGTGTATACACGTCCTGTGTGATGATGGGGAGAGGCCTATGTAATGTGTATACACGTCCTGTGTGATGATGATGGGGAGAGGCCTATGTAATGTGTATACACGTCCTGTGTGATGATGATGGGGAGAGGCCTATGTAATGTGTATACACGTCCTGTGTGATGATGATGGGGAGAGGCCTATGTAATGTGTATACACGTCCTGTGTGATGATGATGGGGAGAGACCTATGTAATGTGTATACACGTCCTGTGTGATGATGATGGGGAGAGACCTATGTAATGTGTATACACGTCCTGTGTGATGATAATGGGGAGAGGCCTATGTAATGTGTATACACGTCCTGTGTGATGATGATGGGGAGAGGCCTATGTAATGTGTATACACGTCCTGTGTGATGATGATGGGGAGAGACCTATGTAATGTGTATACACGTCCTGTGTGATGATGATAGGGAGAGGCCTATGTAATGTGTATACACGTCCTATGTGATGATGATGGGGAGAGACCTATGTAATGTGTATACACGTCCTGTGTGATGATGATGGGGAGAGGCCTATGTAATGTGTATACACGTCCTGTGTGATGATGATGGGGAGAGACCTATGTAATGTGTATACACGTCCTGTGTGATGATGATGGGGAGAGGCCTATGTAATGTGTATACACGTCCTGTGTGATGATGATGGGGAGAGGCCTATGTAATGTGTATACACGTCCTGTGTGATGATGATGGGGAGAGACCTATGTAATGTGTATACACGTCCTGTGTGATGATGATGGGGAGAGGCCTATGTAATGTGTATACACGTCCTGTGTGATGATGATGGGGAGAGACCTATGTAATGTGTATACACGTCCTGTGTGATGATGATGGGGAGAGGCCTATGTAATGTGTATACACGTCCTGTGTGATGATGATGGGGAGAGGCCTATGTAATGTGTATACACGTCCTGTGTGATGATGATGGGGAGAGGCCTCTGTAATGTGTATACACGTCCTGTGTGATGGTGATGGGGAGAGACCTATGTAATGTGTATACACATCCTGTGTGATGATGGGGAGAGACCTATGTAATGTGTATACGCGTCCTGTGTGATGATGATGGGGAGAGGCCTATGTAATGTGTATACACGTCCTGTGTGATGATGATGGGGAGAGGCCTATGTAATGTGTATACACGTCCTGTGTGATGATGATGGGGAGAGACCTATGTAATGTGTATACACGTCCTGTGTGATGATGATGGGGAGAGACCTATGTAATGTGTATACACGTCCTGTGTGATGATGATGGGGAGAGGCCTATGTAATGTGTATACACGTCCTGTGTGATGATGATGGGGAGAGGCCTATGTAATGTGTATACACGTCCTGTGTGATGATGATGGGGAGAGGCCTATGTAATGTGTATACACGTCCTGTGTGATGATGATGGGGAGAGACCTATGTAATGTGTATACACGTCCTGTGTGATGATGATGGGGAGAGACCTATGTAATGTGTATTCACGTCCTGTGTGATGATGATGGGGAGAGACCTATGTAATGTGTATACACGTCCTGTGTGATGATGATGGGGAGAGGCCTATGTAATGTGTATACACGTCCTGTGTGATGATGATGGGGAGAGACCTATGTAATGTGTATACACGTCCTGTGTGATGGTGATGGGGAGAGACCTATGTAATGTGTATACACGTCCTGTGTGATGATGATGGGGAGAGGCCTATGTAATGTGTATACACGTCCTGTGTGATGATGATGGGGAGAGGCCTATGTAATGTGTATACACGTCCTGTGTGATGATGATGGGGAGAGGCCTATGTAATGTGTATACACGTCCTGTGTAATGATGGGGAGAGGCCTATGTAATGTGTATACACGTCCTGTGTGATGATGATGGGGAGAGGCCTATATAATGTGTATACACGTCCTGTGTGATGATGATGGGGAGAGACCTATGTAATGTGTATACACGTCCTGTGTGATGATGATGGGGAGAGACCTATGTAATGTGTATACACGTCCTGTGTGATGATGATGGGGAGAGGCCTATGTAATGTGTATACACGTCCTGTGTGATGATGATGGGGAGAGACCTATGTAATGTGTATACACATCCTGTGTGATGATGATGGGGAGAGGCCTATGTAATGTGTATACACGTCCTGTGTGATGATGATGGGGAGAGGCCTATGTAATGTGTATACACGTCCTGTGTGTGATGATGGGGAGAGACCTATGTAATGTGTATACACGTCCTGTGTGATGATGATGATGGGGAGAGACCTATGTAATGTGTATACACGTCCTGTGTGATGGGGAGAGGCCTATGTAATGTGTATACACGTCCTGTGTGATGATGATGGGGAGAGGCCTATGTAATGTGTATACACGTCCTGTGTGATGATGATGGGGAGAGACCTATGTAATGTGTATACACGTCCTGTGTGATGATGATGGGGAGAGACCTATGTAATGTGTATACACGTCCTGTGTGATGATGATGGGGAGAGGCCTATGTAATGTGTATACACGTCCTGTGTGATGATGATGGGGAGAGGCCTATGTAATGTGTATACACGTCCTGTGTGATGATGATGGGGAGAGGCCTATGTAATGTGTATACACGTCCTGTGTGATGATGATGGGGAGAGGCCTATGTAATGTGTATACACGTCCTGTGTGATGATGATGGGGAGAGGCCTATGTAATGTGTATACACGTCCTGTGTGATGATGATGGGGAGAGACCTATGTAATGTGTATACACGTCCTGTGTGATGATGATGGGGAGAGGCCTATGTAATGTGTATACACGTCCTGTGTGATGATGATGGGGAGAGACCTATGTAATGTGTATACACGTCCTGTGTGATGATGATGGGGAGAGATCTATGTAATGTGTATACACGTCCTGTGTGATGATGATGGGGAGAGACCTATGTAATGTGTATACACATCCTGTATGATGATGATGGGGAGAGACCTATGTAATGTGTATACACATCCTGTGTGATGATGATGGGGAGAGGCCTATGTAATGTGTATACACGTCCTGTGTGATGATGGGGAGAGACCTATGTAATGTGTATACACGTCCTGTGTGATGATGATGGGGAGAGGCCTATGTAATGTGTATACACGTCCTGTGTGATGATGATGGGGAGAGACCTATGTAATGTGTATACACGTCCTGTGTGATGATGATGGGGAGAGACCTATGTAATGTGTATACACGTCCTGTGTGATGATGATGGGGAGAGGCCTATGTAATGTGTATACACGTCCTGTGTGATGATGATGGGGAGAGGCCTATGTAATGTGTATACACGTCCTGTGTGATGATGATGGGGAGAGGCCTATGTAATGTGTATACACGTCCTGTGTGATGATGATGGGGAGAGGCCTATGTAATGTGTATACACGTCCTGTGTGATGATGATGGGGAGAGGCCTATGTAATGTGTATACACGTCCTGTGTGATGATGATGGGGAGAGACCTATGTAATGTGTATACACGTCCTGTGTGATGATGATGGGGAGAGGCCTATGTAATGTGTATACACGTCCTGTGTGATGATGATGGGGAGAGACCTATGTAATGTGTATACACGTCCTGTGTGATGATGATGGGGAGAGGCCTATGTAATGTGTATACACGTCCTGTGTGATGATGATGGGGAGAGGCCTTTGTAATGTGTATACACGTCCTGTGTGATGATGATGGGGAGAGGCCTCTGTAATGTGTATACACGTCCTGTGTGATGATGGGGAGAGACCTATGTAATGTGTATACGCGTCCTGTGTGATGATGATGGGGAGAGGCCTATGTAATGTGTATACACGTCCTGTGTGATGATGATGGGGAGAGGCCTTTGTAATGTGTATACACGTCCTGTGTGATGATGATGGGGAGAGGCCTATGTAATGTGTATACACGTCCTGTGTGATGGTGATGATGGGGAGAGACCTATGTAATGTGTATACACGTCCTGTGTGATGATGATGGGGAGAGGCCTATGTAATGTGTATACACGTCCTGTGTGATGATGATGGGGAGAGGCCTATGTAATGTGTATACACATCCTGTGTGATGATGATGGGGAGAGGCCTATGTAATGTGTATACACGTCCTGTGTGATGATGATGGGGAGAGGCCTATGTAATGTGTATACACGTCCTGTGTGATGATGATGGGGAGAGGCCTATGTAATGTGTATACACGTCCTGTGTGATGATGATGGGGAGAGGCCTATGTAATGTGTATACACGTCCTGTGTGATGATGATGGGGAGAGACCTATGTAATGTGTATACACATCCTGTGTGATGATGATGGGGAGAGGCCTATGTAATGTGTATACACGTCCTGTGTGATGATGGGGAGAGACCTATGTAATGTGTATACACGTCCTGTGTGATGATGATGGGGAGAGGCCTATGTAATGTGTATACACGTCCTGTGTGATGATGATGGGGAGAGACCTATGTAATGTGTATACACGTCCTGTGTGATGATGATGGGGAGAGGCCTATGTAATGTGTATACACGTCCTGTGTGATGATGATGGGGAGAGGCCTATGTAATGTGTAGGGGACTCTAGGCCAGGTGTTGATTCATTATTGGTTAGTAAATGGAATTGTTAGGCAGGGTGGATTCTGGCATTAATTCCACATCCGGACGATGACGTCTGTGTCCATGTCACCAGTTGCCATCAGCAGTGGCCATTAGGGGTCTTCACTTCTGATCCAGCCGAGAGCTTCACTCTGAGGACCTCATTCAGAGTCGGTCGTTGCGGCCGCACGGTCGTAGGGGAAAGGGGCCGGATATGCAAATGAAGCGATCACAAGTTGCAGTCCTAAGAAGAGATCGTTAGCTGAACGACCGAGGGTAAGAAGCAGTCGTAAGACTACATCACGCCCCCTTCTCGTTCACCACACACGTCATCTCCTGGGATATAAGGATTAATCGCGACCATCGGAACTGGTCGTAGAGCTTAAGGTTGACCATACCCTCTCTTAAGCACTACGATCAGGTCAGTGTTCAAACCTCCCATGTCACATTTGCCATGTCACTACTTTTTTAATTATGCACTCCCATTAAACGCCGTTCGCATAATTAGGCACGCCTGCGTTCGGATCTCCACTCCCCCGTTTTCAAGCACCTTCCCCTGTTACCACCCACAAACGGTTCAATCTGTCACTCAAACTAACGACCTGGCTGTGTTCAAGGAGAGAGAAATTTCTGATCGTAGCAGCTAGTTTGCGCACGCGCATTGCTAACTTTACGCATGCGCAGTTTAGCGAACATCGGTGGCGTACGACCGAGCGGCCGCAACGACCGACTCTGAATGAGGTCCTGACACTCTGAGCCATCTAGTCAGCTGTGGTTCTGTGTAGAATAGGGGATCCAGACACTGACCGCTGTGTATGGGGGGGAGTAGTGCCAGCACAATGTCTGACAACACCACCAGGGTATGAGGCCATAATACATTCTCATCTCTATAATATAGGTCCAATGTATAACGTGACGGGCACATAACGGTGTTACAGGGCTCACCTTGCCGTCTGCTCCGTGGGTCCATTCTCCGTTCTTTTTTCCACTACAGAGAATACAATTATTAATAACCATAAACACACAAAGCGATTACAGTATCTTATGTTACAGCAGTTGTGCAAGTAAGGTAGTGCGGGCGATATGGCGTAGCATTAGGAAATTAGTAGCCAGTACACTGTAGACCCCAACACACATGACTTCCCATGAGTAAGAGGGCGAGACAAACCCTGGAGAACTGGGCATGCCCCAGAGTACGGAAAAATAGGGGCGAGTCACGTGGACAAGCACCTGCTGTATGACCACACCCATTCTGTGTACCACTGCCCAGTAGGTGGTGAGTATAGAAGTACACTGAGCATGCTCCTGCCAGTACATGGGCTGTTCTCTATCTCATTATACTCATGAATATTCATATCTGCCCAGTCGGTGGTGACTCCATGTAATAAGGTGACTATAGAATTACACTGAGCATGCTTCTGCCAGTACATGGGCTGTTCCCTATCTCATTATACTCATGAATATTCATATCTGCCCAGTAGGTGGTGACTCCATGTAATAAGGTGACTATAGAAGTACACTGAGCATGCTCCAGCCTGTACATGGGCTGTTCCCTATCTCATTATACTCATGAATACTCATATCTGCCCAGTAGGTGGTGACTCCATGTAATAAGGAGACTATAGAAGTACACTGAGCATGCTCCTGCCAGTACATGGGCTGTTCCTTATCTCATTATACTCATGAATATTCATATCTGCCCAGTAGGTGGTGACTCCATGTAATAAGGTGACTATAGAAGTACACTGAGCATGCTCCTGCCAGTACATGGGCTGTTCCCTATCTCATTATACTCATGAATATTCATATCTGCCCAGTAGGTGGTGACTCTATGTAATAAGGAGACTATAGAAGTACACTGAGCATGCTCCTGCCAATACATGGGATGTTCTCTATCTCATTATACTCATGAATATTCATATCTGCCCAGTAGGTGGTGACTCCATGTAATAAGGTGACTATAGAAGTACACTGAGCATGCTCCTGCCAGTACATGGGATGTTCTCTATCTCATTATACTCATGAATATTCATATCTGCCCAGTCGGTGGTGACTCCATGTAATAAGGTGACTATAGAAGTACACTGAGCAAGCTCCTGCCAGTACATGGGCTGTTCACTATCTCATTATACTCATGAATATTCATATCTGCCCAGTAGGTGGTGACTCCATGTAATAAGGTGACTATAGAAGTACACTGAGCATGCTCCTGCCAGTACATGGGCTGTTCCCTATCTCATTATACTCATGAATATTCATATCTGCCCAGTAGGTGGTGACTCCATGTAATAAGGTGACTGTAGAAGTACACTGAGCATGCTCCTGCCAGTACATGGGATGTTCTCTATCTCATTATACTCATGAATATTCATATCTGCCCAGTAGGTGGTGACTCCATGTAATAAGGTGACTATAGAAGTACACTGAGCATGCTCCTGCCAGTACATGGGCTGTTCACTATCTCATTATACTCATGAATATTCATATCTGCCCAGTAGGTGGTGACTCCATGTAATAAGGTGACTATAGAAGTACACTGAGCATGCTCCTGCCAGTACATGGGCTGTTCTCTATCTCATTATACTCATGAATATTCATATCTGCCCAGTAGGTGGTGACTCCATGTAATAAGGTGACTATAGAAGTACACTGAGCATGCTCCTGCCAGTACATGGGCTGTTCTCTATCTCATTATACTCAGGAATATTCATATCTGCCCAGTAGGTGATGACTCCATGTAATAAGGTGACTATAGAAGTACACTGAGCATGCTCCTGCCAGTACATGGGCTGTTCCCTATCTCATTATACTCATGAATATTCATATCTAACCAGTAGGTGGTGACTCCATGTAATAAGGTGACTATAGAAGTACACTGAGCATGCTCCTGCCAGTACATGGGCTGTTCTCTATCTCATTATACTCATGAATATTCATATCTGCCCAGTAGGTGGTGACTCCATGTAATAAGGTGACTATAGAAGTGCACTGAGCATGCTCCTGCCAGTACATGGGCTGTTCCCTATCTCATTATACTCATGAATATTCATATCTGCCCAGTAGGTGGTGACTCCATGTAATAAGGTGACTATAGAAGTACACTGAGCATGCTCCTGCCAGTACATGGGCTGTTCTCTATCTCATTATACTCATGAATATTCATATTGGTGTGGGGGTAATGTGTTACTACAGAAGTGAGCGAGGGAAATGTGTTACTACAGAGGTGAGGGAGGGGAATGTGTTACTACAGGTGTGAGGGAGGGATTGTATTTCTACACAGGTGAGGGAGGGGAATGTTGAATGTGTTACAACACGAGCGAGGGAGGGTAATGTGTTATTACAGAGATGAGTGAGGATAACGTGTTACCTCGTACAGAGGTGAAGGAGTGGAATGTGTTAGTACACAGGTGAGGGAGGGTAATGTGTTACTATGTACAGAGGTGAGGGAGTGGAATGTGTTAGTACACAGGTGAGGGAGGGTAATGTATTAGTACACAGGTGAGGGAGTGGAATGTGTTAGTACAGAGATGACTGAGGATAGATACTATGTACTGAGGTGAGGGAGTGGAATGTGTTAGTACACAGGTGAGGGAGTGGAATGTGTTAGTACAGAGGTGAGTGAGGATTGTTACTATGTACAGAGGTGAGGGAGGGTAATGTGTTAGTACAGGGGTGAGTGAGGATAGGTACTATGTACTGAGGTGAGGGAGTGGAATGTGTTAGTACACAGGTGCGGGAGTGGAATGTGTTAGTACACAGGTGAGGGAGGGTAATGTATTACTATAGCAGTGGTGCATTACTATAGAGGTGAATTATTAATGTGTTACAGGAGTGGTGAGATGGAAATGGTAACACTTAGGGCCTCATTCATCACTGACAGTCAGTGATAAAACTCGTTGCATATGATAATTGGTGCTCCAGCCAATCAGCTCCCAACTGTAATTTTTGCAAACAGATGACAGCTGGGAGCTGATTGGCTGAAGCACCAATTATCATATGCAACGAGTGTTATCACTGGCTGTCAGTGATGAATGAGGCCCTAAATATCTAAGGTGTGCGCAGGTGACAGCGGGTACATCAGCGAGTGGTAATTTACGCATACTCGCTTACTTTATAAACCTCCGCCCCGGGAAAAGCCCGGGGAGGAGATTCTGGTGTCATCTTCAGCGGGCAGGGATGGACTGTATACGTCATTAGGCCACGCCCCACCAAAGGAAAAGGCCGCGATTCATGGGCAGGGCTAATTTACGTGATTCGCGTCATTTTAGCCCCGCCCCTACTCGCTGAACTGAAAATTCCATATAAAATCTCCCCATTCTACCCACGTCACTAGGAGTGTGCGGGATGTGGGAGAGGTACCTACTCTCCGGGGTTACCCGAAAATTCCGGAGCCTGGCGCAACTTTTGGGAGAGTCGGCAATATACGACTATTCATATACAATATTGTCAGGTCAGATATCAGTAACCTGCTGGTGACAGATCCACTTTATATACAATCAGGAGCTTTATCCAAACCCAGAAACTCCCATCACATTTACTACTAATACTGAGGATGAGGATGAGGAGGATGAGGATGAGGATGAAGGTATCTAACTACAAATCCCGGGAGAAGACGACAACAATCTTCCTTTCCCAAACCCAGTCCTCAGGGCACCCTAACAGTCCAGGTTTGAAAGATATCCATGTCTGAGCAGAGGTGACCTAATTAGTACCTCAGTCAGTTTGATTTAACCACCTGTGCTAACCCATGGATATCTGTAATACCTGGATTGTTGGGGTGCCCTTAGGACCGCGTTTGGGAACCTCTGCTACAGTCATTAGACACGAGACATGTACTACTGTATGCGCCATCCCCAGCCCAGTGCGCCCTCATAGACATCATCTCGCCCGCCGCTCTGCCGTAACGTCTCCTAATATACTGTAAGTCACTATACAGGGTACGCGCTGCGGACGTCCCCGGGAGAGTCACTATACAGGGGACGCGCTGTGGACGTCCCCGGGAGAGTCACTATACAGGGGACACGCTGCGGATGTCCCCGGGAGAGTCACTATACGCGCTGCGGAAGTCACTATACAGGGTACGCGCTGCGGATGTCCCCGGGAGAGTCACTATACAGGGTACGCGCTGCGGACATCCCCGGGAGAGTCACTATACAGGGTACGCGCTGCGGATGTCCCCGGGAGAGTCACTATACAGGGTACGCGCTGCGGACGTCCCCGGGAGAGTCACTATACAGGGGACGCGCTGCGGATGTCCCCGGGAGAGTTACTATACAGGGGACGCGCTGCGGATGTCCCCGGGAGAGTCACTATACGCGATGTGGATGTCCCTGGGAGAGTTACTATACAGGGTACGCGCTGCGGACGTCCCCGGGAGAGTCACTATACAGGGGACGCGCTGCGGATGTCCCCGGGAGAGTCACTATACAGGGGACGCGCTGCGGATGTCCCCGGGAGAGTTACTATACAGGGGACGCGCTGCGGATGTCCCCGGGAGAGTCACTATACGCGATGTGGATGTCCCCGGGAGAGTTACTATACAGGGTACGCGCTGCGGACGTCCCCGGGAGAGTCACTATACAGGGGACGCGCTGTGGATGTCCCCGGGAGAGTCACTATACAGGGGACGCGCTGCGGATGTCCCCGGGAGAGTCACTATACGCGATGTGGATGTCCCTGGGAGAGTTACTATACAGGGTACGCGATGTGGATGTCCCCGGGAGAGTTACTATACAGGGTACGCGCTGTGGATGTCCCTGGGAGAGTCACTACACAGGGTACACGCTGTGGATGTCCCCGGGAGAGTCACTACACAGGGTACATGCTGTGGATGTCCCCGGGAGAGTCACTATACAGGGTACACGCTGCTGATGTCCCCGGGAGAGTCACTATACAGGGTACACGCTGCGGATGTCCCCGGGAGAGTCACTATACAGGGTACATGCTGCGGATGTCCCCGGGAGAGTCACTATACGCGATGTGGATGTCCCCGGGAGAGTCACTGTACGCGATGTGGATGTCCCCGGGAGAGTCACTATACAGGGTACACGCTGCGGATGTCCGCGGGAGAGTCACTATACAGGGTACACGCTGCGGATGTCCCCGGGAGAGTCACTATACAGGGTACACGCTGCGGATGTCCCCGGGAGAGCGCTATACAGGGTACACGCTGTGGATGTCCCCGGGAGAGTCACTATACAGGGTACACGCTGAGGACGTCCCCGGGAGAGTCACTATACAGGGTACATGCTGCGGATGTCCCCGGGAGAGTCACTATACGCGATGTGGATGTCCCCGGGAGAGTCACTGTACGCGATGTGGATGTCCCCGGGAGAGTCACTATACAGGGTACACGCTGCGGATGTCCGCGGGAGAGTCACTATACAGGGTACACGCTGCGGATGTCCCCGGGAGAGTCACTATACAGGGTACACGCTGCGGATGTCCCCGGGAGAGTCACTATACAGGGGACGCGCTGCGGATGTCCCCGGGAGAGTCACTATACGCGATGTGGATGTCCCTGGGAGAGTTACTATACAGGGTACGCGATGTGGATGTCCCCGGGAGAGTTACTATACAGGGTACGCGCTGTGGATGTCCCTGGGAGAGTCACTACACAGGGTACACGCTGCGGATGTCCGCGGGAGAGTCACTATACAGGGTACACGCTGCGGATGTCCCCGGGAGAGTCACTATACAGGGTACACGCTGCGGATGTCCCCGGGAGAGTCACTATACAGGGGACGCGCTGCGGATGTCCCCGGGAGAGTCACTATACGCGATGTGGATGTCCCTGGGAGAGTTACTATACAGGGTACGCGATGTGGATGTCCCCGGGAGAGTTACTATACAGGGTACGCGCTGTGGATGTCCCCTGGAGAGTCACTACACAGGGTACATGCTGTGGATGTCCCCGGGAGAGTCACTATACAGGGTACACGCTGCTGATGTCCCCGGGAGAGTCACTATACAGGGTACATGCTGCGGATGTCCCCGGGAGAGTCACTATACGCGATGTGGATGTCCCCGGGAGAGTCACTGTACGCGATGTGGATGTCCCCGGGAGAGTCACTATACAGGGTACACGCTGCGGATGTCCGCGGGAGAGTCACTATACAGGGTACACGCTGCGGATGTCCCCGGGAGAGTCACTATACAGGGTACACGCTGTGGATGTCCCCGGGAGAGTCACTATACAGGGTACACGCTGCGGATGTCCCCGGGAGAGTCACTATACAGGGTACATGCTGCGGATGTCCCCGGGAGAGTCACTATACGCGATGTGGATGTCCCCGGGAGAGTCACTATACAGGGTACACGCTGCGGATGTCCGCGGGAGAGTCACTATACAGGGTACACGCTGCGGATGTCCCCGGGAGAGTCACTATACAGGGTACACGCTGCGGATGTCCCCGGGAGAGCGCTATACAGGGTACACGCTGTGGATGTCCCCGGGAGAGTCACTATACAGGGTACACGCTGAGGACGTCCCCGGGAGAGTCACTATACAGGGTACACGCTGCGGATGTCCCCGGGAGAGTCACTATACAGGGTACACGCTGCGGATGTCCCCGGGAGAGCGCTATACAGGGTACACGCTGTGGATGTCCCCGGGAGAGTCACTATACAGGGTACACGCTGAGGACGTCCCCGGGAGAGTCACTATACAGGGTACACGCTGCGGATGTCCCCGGGAGAGCGCTATACAGGGTACACGCTGTGGATGTCCCCGGGAGAGTCACTATACAGGGTACACGCTGAGGACGTCCCCGGGAGAGTCACTATACAGGGTACACGCTGCGGATGTCCGCGGGAGAGTCACTATACAGGGTACGCGCTGCGGACGTCCCCGGGAGAGTCACTATACAGGGTACACGCTGTGGATGTCCCCGGGAGAGTCACTATACAGGGTACACGCTGCGGATGTCCCCGGGAGAGTCACTATACAGGGTACATGCTGCGGATGTCCCCGGGAGAGTCACTATACGCGATGTGGATGTCCCCGGGAGAGTCACTATACAGGGTACACGCTGCGGATGTCCGCGGGAGAGTCACTATACAGGGTACACGCTGCGGATGTCCCCGGGAGAGCGCTATACAGGGTACACGCTGTGGATGTCCCCGGGAGAGTCACTATACAGGGTACACGCTGAGGACGTCCCCGGGAGAGTCACTATACAGGGTACGCGCTGCGGATGTCCGCGGGAGAGTCACTATACAAGGTACACGCTGCGGATGTCCCCGGGAGAGTCACTATACAGGGTACACGCTGCGGATGTCCCCGGGAGAGCCCTATACAGGGTACATGCTGTGGATGTCCCCGGGAGAGTCACTATACAGGGTACACGCTGAGGATGTCCCCGGGAGATTCACTATACAGGGTACACGCTGCGGATGTCCCCGGGAGAGTCACTATACAGGGTACACGCTGCGGATGTCCCCGGGAGAGTCACTATACAGGGTACACGCTGCGGATGTCCCCGGGAGAGTTACTATACAGGGGACACGCTGCGGATGTCCCCGGGAGAGTCACTATACGCGATGTGGATGTCCCCGGGAGAGTCACTATACAGGATACGCGCTGTGGATGTCCCCGGGAGAGTTACTATACAGAGTACGCACTGCGGATGTCCCCGGGAGAGTCACTATACGCGATGTGGATGTCCCCGGGAGAGTCACTATACAGGGTACACGCTGCGGATGTCCCCGGGAGAGTCACTATACAGGGGACGCGCTGCGGACGTCCCCGGGAGAGTCACTATACAGGGTACACGCTGCGGATGTCCCCGGGAGAGTCCCTATACAGGGTACACACTGTGGATGTCCCTGGGAGAGTCCCTATACAGGGTACACGCTGTGGATGTCCCCGGGAGAGTCACTATACAGGGTACGCGCTGCGGACGTCCCCGGGAGAGTCACTATACAGGGTACGCGCTGCGGATGTCCCCGGGAGAGTTACTATACAGGGTACGCGCTGCGGATGTCCCCGGGAGAGTTACTATACAGGGTACGCGCTGTGGATGTCCCCGGGAGAGTTACTATACAGGGTACGCGCTGTGGATGTCCCCGGGAGAGTTACTATACAGGGGACGCGCTGCGGATGTCCCCGGGAGAGTCACTATACGCGATGTGGATGTCCCTGGGAGAGTTACTATACAGGGTACGCGCTGTGGATGTCCCCGGGAGAGTTACTATACAGGGTACGCGCTGCGGATGTCCCCAGGAGAGTCACTATACAGGGGACGCGCTGCGGATGTCCCCGGGAGAGTCACTATACGCGATGTGGATGTCCCCGGGAGAGTCACTATACAGGGTACACGCTGCGGATGTCCCCGGGAGAGTCACTATACAGGGTACGCGCTCCTTACCTGTCTCACTCACCGACTGCCGCTTCTGTAACAGACAGATGAGAACAGTGATTAGACGGAACGTGTAGTGATGAGACTCATACATCCATAATCACATACTGCAAATACCGATATACCGATCTGTGCGTGATATTAGCGCCCATCATCACATTGTAGTATGCAATAATAGCACAAGCAGGGACAGGGGCTCTGAAAGTACCGTACGCCCGTCCCTGTAATGTGCTCGGAGTGACCACATCAGCTGTCTCTTCATGTCTCTCTCGGGACATCTGTGGCATTATCTGCTGCCGTCTCTCCATAATACATCCGGGGGTATTTAATATTTGCGGGTATCACTTGAAAGCGGGCGCTTTCAGGGAATATGCCAAAAATATATAATGATAAATAGTCTACTATAAGAGATTATTAGCTGTCACTAGTGATATACTCTCTTATACAGCGATACTCTCAGACGTGCTGGGGGCTCGGGATACAGCAAATCACTATACAGCGATACTCTCAGACGTGCTCGGGGCTCGGGATACAGCGATACTCTCAGATGTGCTGGGGGCTCGGGATACAGAGATACTCTCAGACGTGCTGGGGGCTCGGGATACAGAGATACTCTCAGACGTGCTGGGGGCTCGGGATACAGAGATACTCTCAGACGTGCTGGGGGCTCGGGATACAGAGATACTCTCAGACGTGCTGGGGGCTTGGGATACAGAGATACTCTCAGACGTGCTGGGGGCTCGGGATACAGTGATACTCTCAGACGTGCTGGGGGCTCAGGATACAGAGATACTCTCAGACGTGCTGGGGGCTCGGGATACAGCAAATCACTATACAGCGATACTCTCAGACGTGCTGGGGGCTCGGGATACAGCGATACTCTCAGACGTGCTGGGGGCTCGGGATACAGCGATACTCTCAGACGTGCTGGGGGCTCGGGATACAGAGATACTCTCAGACGTGCTGGGGGCTCGGGATACAGAGATACTCTCAGACGTGCTGGGGGCTCGGGATACAGAGATACTCTCAGACGTGCTGGGGGCTCGGGATACAGAGATACTCTCAGACGTGCTGGGGGCTCGGGATACAGTGATACTCTCAGACGTGCTGGGGCTCAGGATACAGAGATACTCTCAGACGTGCTGGGGGCTCGGGATACAGCAAATCACTATACAGCGATACTCAGAGATGTGCTGGGGGCTCGGGATAAAGGAATTCATACAGTAAATCACTATACAGCGATACTCTCAGATGTGCTGGGGGCTCGGGATAAAGGATTTTATACAGCAAGTCACTATACAGCCATAATCAGACGTGCTATGGGGGCACAGGATAAAGGATTTTATACAGCAAATCAGCAATTTAATAGTTATTGCTTATTAAATAACAATTTACATTTGCATTAACAAGTGCACAGACAATTGTGTGGGTGTGACTCATATTCACCTACTCTCCCGGAACGATGCGGTAGACTCCTGATTTTTCAGGTAGTACCCCCAGGTTTGGATCTCACACATCCCATCCACTTCCTAGTGAACTGAGCAGGATGGGGAGATAATAATTAAAATCGCAATCCATAGGGAGAGGGCCTGGCTAAAATAATGCAAATCACTTTGTTTAGCCCGGCCTCCTCCCGGCGGACCTGCAATTCGCTGGGCAAATAGTGGTAGGAGCAGGGTCCCCAGCAGCACAGAGTAGTAATGTCATCCTCCTGTCACACTGATACAGGAAGTCACAGACTGAGAGTTATATAGTGGGAGGAGCAGGGTCCCCAGCAGCACAGAGTAGTGATGTCAGGCTCCTGTCACACTGATACAGGAAGCCACATACTGAGTTATATGGTGGAAGGAGCAGGGTCCCCAGCAGCACAGAGTAGTGATGTCAGGCTGCTGTCACACTGATACAGGAAGCCACAGACTGAGAGTTATATAGTGGAAGGAGCAGGGTCCCCAGCAGCACAGAGTAGTGATGTCAGGCTCCTGTCACACTGATACAGGAAGTCACAGGCTGAGAGTTATATAGTGGAAGGAGCAGGGTCCTCAGCAACACAGAGTAGTGATGTCAGGCTGCTGTCACACTGATACAGGAAGCCACAGACTGAGAGTTATATAGTGGGAGGAGCAGGGTCCCCAGCAGCACAGAGTAGTGATGTCAGGCTCCTGTCATACTGATACAGGAAGTCACATACTGAGAGTTATATAGTGGGAGGAGCAGGGTCCCCAGCAGCACATAGTAGTGATATCAGGCTCCTGTCACACTGATACAGGAAGCCACAGACAGAGAGTTATATAGTGGTAGGAGCAGCGTCCCCAGCAAAGACAGTATATGTAACTCAGTTTGTGCTTAGGAATCCAAATGTGTTTGGGAAATATTGGTAGTTCCTTTAAAATGTAAGATGTGTTTATTATGTACATCGTGTGAGACACCATGATTGGCTAAAAGGGACCCAGGGTGGATTTACCCCCTGTGGTATTGTGTGTAGGAATGGGATACAATGGGCATGTGTGCCCGGTGTATGTCTACATTGTGATCATCAAGAAACTGCTGTACCATAGAGTAGTGATGTCAGGCTCCTGTCATACTGATACAGGAAGTCACAGACTGAGAGTTATATAGTGGGAGGAGCAGGGTCCCCAGCAGCACAGAGTAGTGATATCAGGCTCCTGTCACACTGATACAGGAAGTCACAGACTGGGAGTTATATAGTGGGAGGAGCAGGGTCCCCAGCAGCACAGAGTAGTGATGTCAGGCTCCTGTCACACTGATACAGGAAGTCACAGACTGAGAGTTATATAGTGGGAGGAGCAGGGTCCCCAGCAGCACAGAGTAGTGATGTCATCCTCCTGTCACACTGATACAGGAAGCCACAGACTGAGAGTTATATAGTGGGAGGAGCAGGGTCCCCAGCAGCACAGAGTAGTGATGTCATCCTCCTGTCACACTGATACAGGAAGTCACAGACTGAGAGTTATATAGTGGGAGGAGCAGGGTCCCCAGCAGCACAGAGTAGTGATGTCATCCTCCTGTCACACTGATACAGGAAGTCACAGACAGAGTTATATAGTGGGAGGAGCAGGGTCCCCAGCAGCACAGAGTAGTGATGTCAGGCTGCTGTCACACTGATATAGGAAGTCACAGACTGAGAGTTATATAGTGGAAGGAGCAGGGTCCCCAGCGGCACAGAGTAATGATGTCAGGCTCCTGTCACACTGATACAGGAAGCCACAGACTGAGAGTTATATAGTGGAAGGAGCAGGGTCCCCAGCAGCACAGAGTAGTGATGTCAGGCTAATGTCATACTGATACAGGAAGTCACAGACTGAGAGTTATATAGTGGAAGGAGCAGGGTCCCCAGCAGCACAGAGTAGTGATGTCACACTGATACAGGAAGCCATCTTTAAAAGGGACAATGTAGGAGCAGAACGCCATATACTGTAGATTTACTGTATGGGCAATATTACATTATCATTTAAAGTGCTGCGCGCAGTTTTGAAATTGGGGAAACATGTTTGAATGTACAGGCTAGGCACTTATAGAAATGTAAAGGGTATTGACATTTGGAGAAAAACTGCTGGTTAGACATCCTCACCTAGGGATGGATATGGTAATTACCCTAGCCTGGCAGTGGGGGGTTGGTGGTGACTGAAGAAGCCTTTCCTTTGAAATGCGGGCTAGGGAGGCTCCTGTGTGTCTCTGGGTACAATACTAAGCAAGTTTGGGAAATACAATTTGTTTGTTGTAAGAAGCCCCTTTTGGATGGAGCTGCCTAAGGACTCAGAAGGTGTTAGGATTGTAAATAACCCAAAACTGTGTTTTGTCATAAACATGTGAAAGGACGAATGTAATAGAAATTTGCATTATATTTACCTTTCAAAGACAGTATATGTAACTCAGTTTGTGCTTAGGAATCCAAATGTGTTTGGGAAATATTGGTAGTTCCTTTAAAATGTAAGATGTGTTTATTATGTACATCGTGTGAGACACCATGATTGGCTAAAAGGGACCCAGGGTGGATTTACCCCCTGTGGTATTGTGTGTAGGAATGGGATACAATGGGCATGTGTGCCCGGTGTATGTCTACATTGTGATTATCAAGAAACTGCTGTACCATCCCTGTATGCTGTACCATCCCTGTATGCTGTACCATCCTCTTATGCTGTACCATCCATGTATGCTGTACCATCCATGTATGCTGTGCCATCCATGTATGCTGTACCCTCCTTGTATGATGTGCCCTCCCTGTATGCTGTGCCATCCTCGTATGCTGTGCCATCCTCGTATGCTGTGCCATCCTCGTATGCTGTGCCATCCTCGTATGCTGTACCCTCCTTGTATGCTGTACCCTCTTGTATACTGTACCCTCCATGTATGCTGTACTCTCCATGTATGCTGTACCCTCCTCGTATGCTGTACCCTCCTCGTATGCTGTGCCCTCCTCGTATGCTGTGCCCTCCATGTATGCTGTGCCATCCTTGTATGCTGTACCCCCTTGTATGCTGTACCATCCCTGTATGCTGTACCCTCCTTGTATGCTGTACCCTCCTTGTATGCTGTGCCATCCTTGTATGCTGTACCCCCTTGTATGCTGTACCATCCCTGTATGCTGTACCCTCCTCGTATGCTGTACCCTCCTCGTATGCTGTACCCTCCATGTATGCTGTACCCTCCTCGTATGCTGTGCCATCCTTGTATGCTGTACCATCCCTGTATGCTGTACCATCCCTGTATGCTGTACCATCCTCTTATGCTGTACCATCCATGTATGCTGTGCCATCCATGTATGCTGTACCCTCCTTGTATGCTGTGCCCTCCCTGTATGCTGTGCCCTCCCTGTATGCTGTGCCATCCTCGTATGCTGTGCCATCCCTGTATGCTGTGCCATCCCTGTATGCTGTGCCATCCTCGTATGCTGTGCCATCCTCGTATGCTGTGCCATCCTCGTATGCTGTACCCTCTTGTATACTGTACCCTCCATGTATGCTGTACTCTCCATGTATGCTGTACCCTCCTCGTATGCTGTACCCTCCTCGTATGCTGTGCCCTCCTCGTATGCTGTGCCCTTCATGTATGCTGTGCCATCCTTGTATGCTGTACCCCCTTGTATGCTGTACCATCCCTGTATGCTGTACCCTCCTTGTATGCTGTACCCTCCTTGTATGCTGTGCCATCCTCGTATGCTGTACCCTCCTCGTATGCTGTACCCTCCTCGTATGCTGTACCCTCCTCGTATGCTGTACCCTCCATGTATGCTGTACCCTCCTCGTATGCTGTGCCATCCTTGTATGCTGTGCCATCCTTGTATGCTGTACCCTCCTTGTATGCTGTACCCCCTTGAAGCTAAGCGGAAGGGTCTTTTTCAAGACTGTGAGCAATGAACATCTTTGCCTGACTACATCTGAATCCTGCGACAACAGAATTGCGCTAAACGCTATTCCGTTCTCCGGCTGTTCTGGATTGAGCCCAAATGTCTTCAAAGCTCTTTCCCTCTGCCAGCTACTGGGCTGGTCCATTGTGAGGGATCAGCCAACACCAACCAGCAGTAATCGATTCCAAACGCCAACGGTGGGAGTTTGGTGGTGGCAGCTACATACCCTCCCACTGCGCTGTGGGTGGAGTCAGTGACAGGTGGTCACTGACGGTAAGCAGGAATCCCTGATACCCCAAGACTCAGTGGGGATCAAACCCCAATCTGTGATCGGGAGTGGAGGCTGAGGCCGTCCGGTCACACACACTGATGCTGGGAAATGGTGATGCCTGTCGTAATTCTATATGAAGCAGAAGTTACAGTATATGAAGGTACAAAGTGCTATTAAAATTGGTAAATAAAACAGAACAACAATGAGGAATATTTGAGCAGTCAGATGCAATTAACCCAAACCAGCCATCTCTGAGAGTATCAGGTGCTGCAATGATGACTGGGAATTACCTGAGGTCCTGCCCTGTACAGAAGAATAGTTTTACGGACTACTGTATAATCATTCAAATATAAAGAAAATTATTCTTATTAATGTAAACAGAGGAGCATGTTGTGTGTGGAGGACATAGGATTGTGGTCAGAGGAGCATGTTGTGTGCGGAGGACATAGGATTGGGGGTCAGAGGAGCATGTTGTGTGTGGAGGACATAGGATTGGGGGTCAGAGGAGCATGTTATGTGTGTGAAGGACATAGGATTGTGGTCAGAGGAGCATGTTGTGCGTGGAAGCCATAGGATTGGTGGTCAGAGGAGCATGTTGTGTGTGTGGAAGCCATAGGATTGGTGGTCAGAGGAGCATGTTGTGTGTGTGGAAGCCATAGGATTAGTGGTCAGAGGAGCATGTTGTGTGTGTGAAGGACATAGGATTGGTGGTCAGAGGAGCATGTTGTGTGTGTGGAGGACATAGGATTGGGGGTCAGAGGAGCATGTTGTGTGTGTGGAGGACATAGGATTGTGGTCAGAGGAGCATGTTGTGCGTGGAAGACATAGGATTGTGGTCAGAGGAGCATGTTGTGCGTGGAAGACATAGGATTGGTGGTCAGAGGAGCATGTTGTGTGTGTGGAGGACATAGGATTGTGGTCAGAGGAGCATGTTGTGCGTGGAAGACATAGGATTGGTGGTCAGAGGAGCATGTTGTGTGTGTGGAGGACATAAGATTGGTGGTCAGAGGAGCATGTTGTGTGTGGAGGACATAGGCTTGGTGGTCAGAGGAGCATGTTGTGTGTGGAAGACATAGGATTAGTGATCAGAGGAGCATGTTGTGTGTGTGAAGGACATAGGATTGGTGGTCAGAGGAGCATATTGTGTGTGTGAAGGACATAGGATTGGTGGTCAGAGGAGCATGTTGTGTGTGTGGAAGACATAGGACTGGAGGTCAGAGGAGCATGTTGTGTGTGGAGGACATAGGATTGGGAGTCAGAGGAGCACGTTGTGTGTGGAAGACATAGGATTGGGGGACAGAGGAGCATGTTGTGTGTGGAGGACATAGGATTGGGGGTCAGAGAAGCATGTTGTGTGTGTGGAAGACATAGGATTGGGGGTGAGAGGAGCATGTTGTGTGTGTGGAAGCCATAGGATTGGTGGTCAGAGAAGCATGTTGTGTGTGTGGAAGCCATAGGATTGGGGGTCAGAGGAGCATGTTGTGTGTGTGACGGACATAGGATTGGGGGTCAGAGGAGAATGTTGTGTGTGGAGGACATAGGATTGGGGGTGAGAGGAGCATGTTGTGTGTGTGGAAGCCATAGGATTGGGGGTCAGAGGAGCATGTTGTATGTGTGGAAGCCATAGGATTGAGGGTCAGAGGAGCATGTTGTGTGTGTGGAAGCCATAGGATTGGGGGTCAGAGGAGCATGTTGTGTGTGGAGGACATAGGATTGGTGGTCAGAGGAGCATGTTGTGTGTGTGGAAGCCATAGGATTGGGGGTCAGAGGAGCATGTTGTGTGTGGAGGACATAGGATTGGGGGTCAGAGGAGCATGTTGTGTGTGGAGGACATAGGATTGGTGGTCAGTGGAGCATGTTGTGTGTGTGGAAGTCATAGGATTGGGGATCAGAGGAGCATGTTGTGTGTGTGGAAGCCATAGGATTGGGGATCAGAGGAGCATGTTGTGTGTGGAGGACATAGGATTGGGGGTCAGAGGAGCATGTTGTGTGTGTGTGGAAGCCATAGGATTGGGGGTCAGAGGAGCATGTTGTGTGTGTGGAGGACATAGGATTGGGGGTCAGAGGAGCATGTTGTGTGTGTGGAGGACATAGGATTGTGGTCAGAGGAGCATGTTGTGCGTGGAAGACATAGGATTGGTGATCAGAGGAGCATGTTGTGTGTGTGGTGGACATAGGATTGGTGGTCAAAGGAGCATGTTGTATGTGGAGGACATAGGCTTGGTGGTCAGAGGAGCATGTTGTGTGTGGAAGACATAGGATTAGTGGTCAGAGGAGCATGTTGTGTGTGTGAAGGACATAGGATTGGTGGTCAGAGGAGCATGTTGTGTGTGTGAAGGACATAGGATTGGTGGTCAGAGGAGCATATTGTGTGTGTGAAGGACATAGGATTGGTGGTCAGAGGAGCATGTTGTGTGTGGAGGACATAGGAATGGGAGTCAGAGGAGCACGTTGTGTGTGGAAGACATAGGATTGGGGGTCAGTGGAGCATGTTGTGTGTGGAGGACATAGGATTGGGGGTCAGAGAAGCATGTTGTGTGTGTGGAAGACATAGGATTGGGGGTGAGAGGAGCATGTTGTGTGTGTGGAAGCCATAGGATTGGTGGTCAGAGGAGCATGTTGTGTGTTTGGAAGCCATAGGATTGGGGGTCAGAGGAGCATGTTGTGTGTGTGAAGGACATAGGATTGGGGGTCAGAGGAGCATGTTGTGTGTGGAGGACATAGGATTGGGGGTCAGAGGAGTATGTTGTGTATGGAGGACATAGGATTGGTGGTCAGAGGAGCATGTTGTATGTGTGGAAGCCATAGGACTGGGGATCAGAGGAGCATGTTGTGTGTGGAGGACATAGGATTGGGGGTCAGAGGAGCATGTTGTGTGTGTGTGGAAGCCATAGGATTGGGGGTCAGAGGAGCATGTTGTGTGTGTGGAGGACATAGGATTGGGGGTCAGAGGAGCATGTTGTGTGTGTGGAAGCCATAGGATTGGTGGTCAGAGGAGCATGTTGTGTGTGTGGAAGCCATAGGATTGGGGGTCAGAGGAGCATGTTGTGTGTGGAGGACATAGGATTGGTGGTCAGAGGAGCATGTTGTGTGTGTGAAGGACATAGGATTGGTGGTCAGAGGAGCATGTTGTGTGTGTGAAGGACATAGGATTGGTGGTCAGAGGAGCATATTGTGTGTGTGAAGGACATCGGATTGGTGGTCAGAGGAGCATGTTGTGTGTGTGGAAGACATAGGATTGGAGGTCAGAGGAGCATGTTATGTGTGGAGGACATAGGATTGGGAGTCAGAGGAGCACGTTGTGTGTGGAAGACATAGGATTGGGGGTCAGAGGAGCATGTTGTGTGTGGAGGACATAGGATTGGGGGTCAGAGGAGCATGTTGTGTGTGTGGAAGACATAGGATTGGGGGTGAGAGGAGCATGTTGTGTGTGTGGAAGCCATAGGATTGGTGGTCAGAGGAGTATGTTGTGTGTGTGGAAGCCATAGGATTGGGGGTCAGAGGAGCATGTTGTGTATGTGAAGGAAATAGGATTGGGGGTCAAGGGAGTATGTTGTGTGTGGAGGACATAAGATTGGGGGTCAGAGGAGTATGTTGTGTGTGGAGGACATAGGATTGGTGGTCAGAGGAGCATGTTGTGTGTGTGGAAGCCATAGGATTGGGGATCAGAGGAGCATGTTGTGTGTGGAGGACATAGGATTGGGGGTCAGAGGAGCATGTTGTGTGTGTGTGGAAGCCATAGGATTGGGGGTCAGAGGAGCATGTTGTGTGTGTGGAGGACATAGGATTGGGGGTCAGAGGAGCATGTTGTGTGTGTGGAAGCCATAGGATTGGTGGTCAGAGGAGCATGTTGTGTGTGTGGAAGCCATAGGATTGGGGGTCAGAGGAGCATGTTGTGTGTGGAGGACATAGGATTGGTGGTCAGAGGAGCATGTTGTGTGTGTGGAAGCCATAGGATTGGGGGTCAGAGGAGCATGTTGTGTGTGGAGGACATAGGATTGGTGGTCAGAGGAGCATGTTGTGTGTGTGGAAGCCATAGGATTGGGGGTCAGAGGACATGTTGTGTGTGGAGGACCTAGGATTGGTGGTCAGAGGAGCATGTTGTGTGTGTGGAAGTCATAGGATTGGGGATCAGAGGAGCATGTTGTGTGTGTGGAAGCCATAGGATTGGGGATCAGAGGAGCATGTTGTGTGTGTGGAAGCCATAGGATTGGGGATCAGAGGAGCATGTTGTGTGTGTGTGGAAGCCATAGGATTGGGGGTCAGAGGAGCATGTTGTGTGTGTGGAGGACATAGGATTGGGGGTCAGAGGAGCATGTTGTGTGTGTGGAAGCCATAGGATTGGTGGTCAGAGGAGCATGTTGTGTGTGTGGAAGCCATAGGATTGGGGGTCAGAGGAGCATGTTGTGTGTGGAGGACATAGGATTGGTGGTCAGAGGAGCATGTTGTGTGTGTGGAGGACATAGGATTGCTGGTCAGAGGAGTATGTTGTGTGTGGAGGACATAGGCTTGGTGGTCAGAGAAGCATGTTGTGTGTGAAGGACATAGGATTGGTGGTCAGAGGAGCATGTTGTGTGTGTGGAAGTCATAGGATTGGGGATCAGAGGAGCATGTTGTGTGTGTGGAAGACATAGGATTGGGGGTCAAAGGAGCATGTTGTGTGTGGAGGACATAGGATTGGTGGTCAGAGGAGCATGTTGTGTGTGTGGAAGCCATAGGATTGGTGGTCAGAGGAGCATGTTGTGTGTGTGGAAGCCATAGGATTGGTGGTCAGAGGAGCATGTTGTATGTGTGGAAGCCATAGGATTGGAGGTCAGAGGAGCATGTTGTGTGTGTGGAGGACATAGGATTGGGGGTCAGAGGAGCATGTTGTGTGTGTGGAAGCCATAGGATTGGGAGTCAGAGGAGCATGTTGTGTGTGGAGGACCTAGGATTGGTGGTCAGAGGAGCATGTTGTGTGTGTGGAAGCCATAGGATTGGGGGTCAGAGGAGCATGTTGTGTGTGGAGGACCTAGGATTGGTGGTCAGAGGAGCATGTTGTGTGTGTGGAAGTCATAGGATTGGGGATCAGAGGAGCATGTTGTGTGTGTGGAAGCCATAGGATTGGGGATCAGAGGAGCATGTTGTGTGTGTGGAAGCCATAGGATTGGGGATCAGAGGATCATGTTGTGTGTGTGTGGAAGCCATAGGATTGGGGGTCAGAGGAGCATGTTGTGTGTGTGGAGGACATAGGATTGGGAGTCAGAGGAGCATGTTGTGTGTGTGGAAGCCATAGGATTGGTGGTCAGAGGAGCATGTTGTGTGTGTGGAAGCCATAGGATTGGGGGTCAGAGGAGCATGTTGTGTGTGGAGGACATAGGATTGGTGGTCAGAGGAGCATGTTGTGTGTGTGGAGGACATAGGATTGCTGGTCAGAGGAGTATGTTGTGTGTGGAGGACATAGGCTTGGTGGTCAGAGAAGCATGTTGTGTGTGAAGGACATAGGATTGGTGGTCAGAGGAGCATGTTGTGTGTGTGGAAGCCATAGGATTGGTGGTCAGAGGAGCATGTTGTGTGTGTGGAAGCCATAGGATTGGTGGTCAGAGGAGCATGTTGTATGTGTGGAAGCCATAGGATTGGAGGTCAGAGGAGCATGTTGTGTGTGTGGAGGACATAGGATTGGGGGTCAGAGGAGCATGTTGTGTGTGGAGGACATAGGATTGTGGTCAGAGGAGCATGTTGTGTGTGAAGGACATAGGATTGGGGGTCAGAGGAGCATGTTACCTCTTCCATCACAGGCTCTTTGATATCCATGTTTGTTCTATGCAGAGTTGGACTATCCACAGGTTGAGGAACAACTTTCCCTAAGCCCTGCGCCAGCCAGCTGAGAACTCCCCCAGCGCTGCAAGACAATGTACACAGTCCCAGTTATGTAGGGATGACAATCAGCTTATTGCACAATTACTACAGACAATACTCAGCCATACGCACTTTTTATCGGACGCTGCCCCCGGATCCGGTGGTTTGGAATCAGCTGCAGAGACAAAGACAGAGAAATGTTGGAACAACTAAATAATCCCAAGGAGAGTCCCCATATTGCTCACAATGATTAACTAAGTGTTACTTAACCCCTTCTCAGCCAATAACCTACAGAACTTACTTAACCCCTTCTCAGCCAATAACCTACAGAACTTACTTAACCCTGTCCCAGCCAATAACCTACAGACTTTTACTTAACCCTTTGCCGTCCCATACTCCTCTTATCATTGACTTGTGTGCCAGTGTGAGCTGGGTTTATGTGTTACCTGTTCTGTGGTCGTCCTCATTCTCTGGACAAGACACATTCTGAAACAAACACAGATATACTGTATAAGCAGACATTACAGGACGTAAGATGTTATATGTAACCAGCCAGTGTCAGCGTCCCATGATTACCGGCTGTACCGTGTCCTCCCATCACCTATGTACCTAGTTATATGTAACCAGCCAGGGTCAGCGTCCCATGACTACCGGCTGTACCGTGTCCTCCCATCACCCATGTACCTAGTTATATGTAACCAGCCAGCGCCCCATGACTACCAGCTGTACAGTGTCCTCCCATCACCTATGTACCTAGTTATATGTAACCAGCCAGCGCCCCATGACTACTGGCTGTACCGTGTCCTCCCATCACCCATGTACCTAGTTATATGTAACCAGTCAGCGCCCCATGACTACCGGCTGTACCGTGTCCTCCCATCACCCATGTACCTAGTTATATGTAACCAGCCAGGGTCAGCGTCCCATGATTACCGGCTGTACCGTGTCCTCCCATCACCCATGTAGCTAGTTATATGTAACCAGCCAGCGTCAACGTCCCATGACTACCGGCTGTACCGTTTCGTCCCATCACCCATGTACCTAGTTATATGTAACCAGCTAGTGTCAGAGCCCCATGATTACCGGCTGTACCGTGTCCTCCCATCACCTATGTACCTAGTTATATGTAACCAGCTAGTGTCAGAGCCCCATGATTACCGGCTGTACCATGTCCTCCCATTTCCCAAGTTATATGTAACCAGCCAGCGTCAGCGTCCCATGACTACTGGCTGTACCGTGTCCTCCCATCTCCCTAGTTATATGTAACCAGCCAGCGTCAACGCCCCATGATTACCGGCTGTACCGTGTCCTCCCATCACCCATGTACCTAGTTATATGTAACCAGAAAGTGTCAGCGTCCCATGATTACAGGCTGTACCGTGTTCTCCCATCACCCATGTACCTAGTTATTTGTAACCAGCCAGCATCAGCGTCCCATGATTACCGGCTGTACCGTGTCCTCCCATCACCTATGTACCTAGTTATATGTAACCAGCCAGCGTCAGCGCCCCATGACTACCGGCTGTACCGTGTCCTCCCATCACCCATGTACCTAGTTATATGTAACCAGCCAGCGTAAGCGTCCCATGACTACCGGCTGTACCGTGTCCTCCCATCACCCATGTACCTAGTTATATGTAACCAGCCAGCGTCAGTGCCCCATGACTACCGGCTGTACCGTGTCCTCCCATCACCTATGTACCTAGTTATATGTAACCAGCCAGCATCAGCGTCCAATGATTACAGGCTGTACCGTGTCCTCCCATCACCTACGTACCTAGTTATATGTAACCAGCCAGTGTCAGCGTCCCATGATTACCGGCTGTACCGTGTCCTCCCATCACCCATGTACCTAGTTATATGTAACCAGCCAGCGTCAGCGTCCCATGACTACCGGCTGTACCGTGTCCTCCCATCACCCATGTACCTAGTTGTATGTAACCAGCCAGCGTCAGCGCCCCATGATTACCGGCTGTACCGTGTCCTCCCATCACCTATGTACCTAGTTATATGTAACCAGCCAGCGCCCAATGATTACCGGCTGTACCGCGTCCTCCCATCACCCATGTACATAGTTTTATGTAACCAGCCAGGGTCAGGGTCCCATGATTACCGGCTGTACCGTGTCCTCCCATCACCCATGTACCTAGTTATATGTAACCAGCCAGGGTCAGCGTCCCATGTCTACCGGCTGTACCGTGTCCTCCCATCACCTATGTACCTAGTTATATGTAACCAGCCAGCGTCAGCATCCCATGACTACCGGCTGTACCGTGTCCTCCCATCACCTATGTACCTAGTTATACGTAACCAGCCAGCGTCAGCGCCCCATGACTACCGGCTGTACCGTGTCCTCCCATCACCCATGTACCTAGTTATATGTAACCAGCCAGCGTCAGCGTCCCATGACTACCGGCTGTACCGTGTCCTCCCATCACCCATGTACCTAGTTATATGTAACCAGCCAGCATCAGTGCCCCATGACTACCGGCTGTACCGTGTCCTCCAATCACCTATGTACCTAGTTATATGTAACCAGCCAGCGTCAGCGTCCAATGAATACCGGCTGTACCGTGTCCTCCCATCACCCATGTACCTAGTTATATGTAACCAGCCAGCGTCAGCGTCCCATGACCACCGGCTGTACCGTGTCCTCCCATCACCCATGTACCTAGTTGTATGTAACCAGCCAGCGTCAGCGCCCCATGACTACCGGCTGTACCGTGTCCTCCCATCACCCATGTACCTAGTTATATGTAACCAGCCAGCGTCAGCGTCCCATGACTACCGGCTGTACCGTGTTCTCCCATCACCCATGTACCTAGTTATATGTAACCAGCCAGCGTCAGCGCCCCATGACTACCGGCTGTACCGTGTCCTCCCATCACCTATGTACCTAGTTATATGTAACCAGCCAGCGTCAGCGTCCCATGAAAACCGGCTGTACCGTGTCCTCCCATCACCTATGTACCTAGTTATATGTAACCAGCCAGCGTCAGCGCTCCATGAATACCGGCTGTACCGTGTCCTCCCATCACCTATGTACCTAGTTATATGTAACCAGCCAGCGTCAGCGCTCCATGACTACCGGCTGTACCGTGTCCTCCCATCACCCATGTACCTAGTTATATGTAACCAGCCAGCGTCAGCGTCCCATGACTACCGGCTGTACCGTGTCCTCCCATCACCCATGTACCTAGTTATATGTAACCAGCCAGCGTCAGTGCCCCATGACTACCGGCTGTACCGTGTCCTCCCATCACCCATGTACCTAGTTATATGTAACCAGCCAGCGTCAGCGCTCCATGACTACCGGCTGTACCGTGTCCTCCCATCACCCATGTACCTAGTTATATGTAACCAGCCAGCGTCAGTGCCCCATGACTACCGGCTGTACCGTGTCCTCCCATCTCCCTAGTTACATGTAACCAGCCAGCGTCAGCATCCCCTTATTACAGGCTGTACCGTGTCCTCCCATCACCTATGTACCTAGTTATATGTAACCAGCCAGCGTCAGCGCCCCATGACTACCGGCTGTACCGTGTCCTCCCATCACCAATGGACCTAGTTATATGTAACCAGCCAGCGTCAGCGTCCCATGACTACCGGCTGTACCGTGTCCTCCCATCACCTATGTACCTAGTTATATGTAACCAGCCAGCGTCAGCGTCCAATGAATACCGGCTGTACCGTGTCCTCCCATCACCCATGTACCTAGTTATATGTAACCAGCCAGCGTCAGCGTCCAATGACTACCGGCTGTACCGTGTCCTCCCATCACCCATGTACCTAGTTGTATGTAACCAGCCAGCGTCAGCGCCCCATGACTACCGGCTGTACCGTGTCCTCCCATCACCCATGTACCTAGTTATATGTAACCAGCCAGCATCAGCGTCCCATGACTACCGGCTGTACCGTGTTCTCCCATCACCCATGTACCTAGTTATATGTAACCAGCCAGCGTCAGTGCCCCATGACTACCGGCTGTACCGTGTCCTCCCATCACCTATGTACCTAGTTATATGTAACCAGCCAGCGTCAGCGTCCCATGAATACCGGCTGTACCGTGTCCTCCCATCACCTATGTACCTAGTTATATGTAACCAGCCAGCGTCAGCGCTCCATGAATACCGGCTGTACCGTGTCCTCCCATCACCTATGTACCTAGTTATATGTAACCAGCCAGCGTCAGCGCTCCATGACTACCGGCTGTACCGTGTCCTCCCATCACCCATGTACCTAGTTATATGTAACCAGCCAGCGTCAGCGTCCCATGACTACCGGCTGTACCGTGTCCTCCCATCACCCATGTACCTAGTTATATGTAACCAGCCAGCGTCAGTGCCCCATGACTACCGGCTGTACCGTGTCCTCCCATCACATATGTACCTAGTTATATGTAACCAGCCAGCGTCAGCGCTCCATGACTACCGGCTGTACCGTGTCCTCCCATCACCCATGTACCTAGTTATATGTAACCAGCCAGCGTCAGCGTCCCATGACTACCGGCTGTACCGTGTCCTCCCATCACCCATGTACCTAGTTATATGTAACCAGCCAGCGTCAGTGCCCCATGACTACCGGCTGTACCGTGTCCTCCCATCTCCCTAGTTATATGTAACCAGCCAGCGTCAGCATCCCCTGATTACAGGCTGTACCGTGTCCTCCCATCACCAATGTACCTAGTTATATGTAACCAGCCAGCGTCAGCGCCCCATGACTACCGGCTGTACCGTGTCCTCCCATCACCCATGGACCTAGTTATATGTAACCAGCCAGCGTCAGCGTCCCATGACTACCGGCTGTACCGTGTCCTCCCATCACCTATGTACCTAGTTATATGTAACCAGCCAGCGTCAGCGTCCAATGATTACAGGCTGTACCGTGTCCTCCCATCACCTATGTACCTAGTTATATGCAACCAACCAGTGTCAGCGTCCCATTATTACCGGCTGTACCGTGTCCTCCCATCACCCATGTACCTAGTTATATGTAACCAGCCAGCGTCAGCGTCCCCTGACTACCGGCTGTACCGTGTCATCCCATCACCCATGTACCTAGTTGTATGTAACCAGCCAGCGTCAGCGCCCCATGACTACCGGCTGTACCGTGTTCTCCCTTCACCCATGTACCTAGTTATATGTAACAAGCCAGCGTCAGTGCCCCATGACTACCGGCTGTACCGTGTCCTCCCATCACCTATGTACCTAGTTATATGTAACCAGCCAGCGTCAGCGTCCCATGATTACCGGCTGTACCGTGTCCTCCCATCACCTATGTACCTAGTTATATGTAACCAGCCTGCGTCAGCGCTCCATGACTACCGGCTGTATCGTGTCCTCCCATCACCCATGTACCTAGTTATATGTAACCAGCCTGCGTCAGCGTCCCATGACTACCGGCTGTACTGTGTCCTCCCATCACCCATGTACCTAGTTATATGTAACCAGCCAGCGTCAGTGCCCCATGACTACCGGCTGTACCGTGTCCTCCCATCTCCCTAGTTATATGTAACCAGCCAGCGTCAGCATCCCCTGATTACAGGCTGTACCGTGTCCTCCCATCACCTATGTACCTAGTTATATGTAACCAGCCAGCGTCCCATGATTACCGGCTGTACCGTGTCCTCCCATCACCTATGTACCTAGTTATATATAACCAGCCAGCGTCAGCGTCCCATGATTACAGGCTGTACCATGTCCTCCCATCACCTATGTACCTAGTTATACGTAACCAGCCAGCGCCCCATGACTACCGGCTGTACCGTGTCCTCCCATCACCCATGTACCTAGTTGTATGTAACCAGCTAGTGTCAGCGTCCCATGATTACCGGCTGTACAGTGTCCTCCCATCACCCATATACCTAGTTATATGTAACCAGCCAGTGCCAGCGTCCCATGACTACCGGCTGTACCGTGTCCTCCCATCACCCATGTACCTAGTTATATGTAACCAGCCAGCGTCAGCGTCCCATGACTACCGGATGTACCGTGTCCTCCCATCACCCATGTACCTAGTTATATGTAACCAGCCAGCGTCAGAGTCCCATGACTACCGGATGTACCGTGTCCTCCCATCACCCATGTACCTAGTTATATGTAACCAGCCAGCGTCCCATGACTACCGGCTGTACCGTGTCCTCCCATCACCCATATACCTAGTTATATGTAACCAGCCAACGTCAGCGCCCCATGACTACCGGCTGTACCGTGTCCTCCCATCACCCATGTACCTAGTTATATGTAACCAGCCAGCGTCAGCATCCCATGATTACCGGCTGTACCATGTCCTCCCTTCACCTATGTACCTAGTTATATGTAACCAGCCAGCGTCAGCGTCCCATAATTACCGGCTGTACCATGTCCTCCCATCACCCATGTACCTAGTTATATGTAACCAGCCAGTGTCAGCGTCCCATGACTACCGGCTGTACCGTGTCCTCCCATCACCTATGTACCTAGTTATATGTAACCAGTCAGCGTCAGCGTCCCATGACTACCGGCTGTACCGTTTCCTCCCATCACCCATGTACCTAGTTATATGTAACCAGCCAGCGTCAGTGCCCCATGACTACCGGCTGTACCGTGTCCTCCCATCACCTATGTACCTAGTTATATGTAACCACCCAGTGTCAGTGTCCCATGACTACTGGCTGTACCGTGTCCTCCCATCACCTATGTACCTAGTTATATGTAACCAGCCAGCGTCAGCGTCCCATGACTACCGGCTGTACCGTGTCCTCCCATCACCCATGTACCTAGTTATATGTAACCAGCCAGCGTCAGCGCCCCATGACTACCGGCTGTACCGTGTCCTCCCATCCCCATGTACCTAGTTATATGTAACCAGCCAGTGTCAGCGTCCCATGATTACCGTCTGTACCGTGTCCTCCCATCACCCATGTACCTATTTATATGTAACCAGCCAGCGTCAGCGTCCCATGATTACCGGCTGTACCGTGTCCTCCCATCACCCATGTACCTAGTTATATGTAACCAGCCAGCGTCAGCGTCCCATGACTACCGGCTGTACCGTGTCCTCCGATCACCCATGTACCTAGTTATATGTAACCAGCCAGTGTCAGCGCCCCATGACTACCGGCTGTACCGTGTCCTCCCATCCCCATGTACCTAGTTATATGTAACCAGCCAGTGTCAGCGTCCCATGATTACCGTCTGTACCGTGTCCTCCCATCACCCATGTACCTAGTTATATGTAACCAGCCAGCGTCAGCGTCCCATGATTACCGGCTGTACCGTGTCCTCCCATCACCCATGTACCTAGTTATATGTAACCAGCCAGCGTCCCATGACTACCGGCTGTACCATGTCCTCCCATCACCTTTGTACCTAGTTATATGTAACCAGCCAGCGTCAACGCCCCATGATTGCCGGCTGGACCGTGACCTCCCATCACCTATGTACCTAGTTACATGTAACCAGCCAGGGTCAGCGTCCCATGATTACCGGCTGTACCATGTCCTCCCATCACCCATGTACCTAGTTATATGTAACCAGCCAGTGTCAGCGTCCCATGACTACCGGCTGTACCATGTCCTCCCATCACCCATGTACCTAGTTATATGTAACCAGCCAGCGTCAGCGTCCCATGAATACCGGCTGTACCATGTCCTCCCATCACCCAAGAACCTAGTTATATGTAACCAGCCAGCGTCAGCGCCCCATGACTACAGGCTGTACCGTGTCCTCCCATCACCTATGTACCTAGTTATATGTAACCAGCCAGAGTCAGCGCCCCATGACTACCAGCTGTACCGTGTCCTCCCATCACCTATGTACCTAGTTATATGTAACCAGCCAGCGTCAGCGTCCCATGACTACCGGCTGTACCGTGTCCTCCCATCACCCATGTACCTAGGTATATGTAACCAGCCAGCGTCAGCGCCCCATGAATACCGGCTGTACCGTGTCCTCCCATCACCCATGTACCTAGTTATATGTAACCAGCCAGCGTCAGCGTCCCATGAATACCGGCTGTACCGTGTCCTCCCATCACCCATGTACCTAGTTATATGTAACCAGCCAGCGTCAGCGCCCCATGACTACCGGCTGTATCGTGTCCTCCCATCACCTATGTACCTAGTTATATGTAACCAGCCAGAGTCAGCGCTCCATGACTACCGGCTGTACCGTGTCCTCCCATCACCCATGTACCTAGTTATATGTAACCAGCCAGCGTCCCATGACTACCGGCTGTACCATGTCCTCCCATCACCTATGTACCTAGTTATATGTAACCAGCCAGCGCCCCATGACTACCGGCTGTACCGTGTCCTCCCATCACCCATGTACCTAGTTATATGTAACCAGCCAGCGTCCCATGACTACCGGCTGTACCGTGTCCTCCCATCACCCATGTACCTAGTTATATGTAACCAGCAAGCGTCCCATGATTACCGGCTGTACCATGTCCTCCCATCACCTATGTACCTAGTTATATGTAACCAGCCAGCGCCCCGTGACTACCGGCTGTACCGTGTCCTCCCATCACCTTTGTACCTAGTAATATGTAACCAGCCAGTGTCAGCGTCCCATGATTACCGGCTGTACCGTGTCCTCCCATCACCCATGTACCTAGTTATATGTAACCAGCCAGCGTCAGCGTCCCATGACTACCGGCTGTACCATGTCCTCCCATCACCTTTGTACCTAGTAATATGTAACCAGCCAGCGTCAGCGTCCCATGACTACTGGCTGTACCGTGTCCTCCCATCACCCATGTACCTAGTTATATGTAACCAGCCAGTGTCAGCGTCCCATGATTACAGGCTGTACCGTGTCCTCCCATCACCTATGTACCTAGTTATATGTAACAAGCCAGCGTCAGCTTCCCATGATTACCGGCTGTACCGTGTCCTCCCATCACCCATGTACCTAGTTATATGTAACCAGCCAGTGTCAGCGTCCCATGACTACCGGCTGTACCATGTCCTCCCATCACCCATGTACCTAGTTATATGTAACCAGCCAGCGTCAACGCCCCATGACTACCGGCTGTACAGTGTCCTCCCATCACCCATGTACCTAGTTATATGTAACCAGCCAGTGTCAGCGTCCCATGACTACCGGCTGTACCGTGTCCTCCCATCACCCATGTACCTAGTTATATGTAACCAGCCAGCGTCAGCGTCCCATGACTACCGGCTGTACCGTGTCCTCCCATCACCTATGTACCTAGTTATATGTAACCAGCCAGCATCAGCATCCCATGATTACCGGCTGTACCGTGTCCTCCCATCACCCATGTACCTAGTTATATGTAACCAGCCAGCGTCAGCGCCCCATGACTACCGGCTGTACCGTGTCCTCCCATCACCCATGTACCTAGTTATATGTAACCAGCCAGCGTCAGCATCCCATGATTACCGGCTGTACCGTGTCCTCCCATCACCCATGTACCTAGTTATATGTAACCAGCCAGCGTCAACGCCCCATGATTACCGGCTGTACCGTGTCCTCCCATCACCTATGTACCTAGTTATATGTAACCAGCAAGGGTCAGCGTCCCATGATTACCGGCTGTACCGTCCCCTCCCATCACCCATGTACCTAGTTATATGTAACCAGCCAGTGTCAGCGTCCCATGACTACCGGCTGTACCGTGTCCTCCCATCACCCATGTACCTAGTTATATGTAACCAGCCAGCGTCAGCGTCCCATGACTACCGGCTGTACCATGTCCTCCCATCACCCATGTACCTAGTTATATGTAACCAGCCAGCGTCAACGCCCCATGACTACCGGCTGTACCGTCCCCTCCCATCACCCATGTACCTAGTTATATGTAACCAGCCAGTGTCAGCGTCCCATGACTACCGGCTGTACCGTGTCCTCCCATCAACCATGTACCTAGTTATATGTAACCAGCCAGCGTCAGCGTCCCATGACTACCGGCTGTACCATGTCCTCCCATCACCCATGTACCTAGTTATATGTAACCAGCCAGCGTCAACGCCCCATGACTACCGGCTGTACAGTGTCCTCCCATCACCCATGTACCTAGTTATATGTAACCAGCCAGTGTCAGCGTCCCATGACTACCGGCTGTACCGTGTCCTCCCATCACCCATGTACCTAGTTATATGTAACCAGCCAGTGTCAGCGTCCCATGACTACCGGCTGTACCGTGTCCTCCCATCACCTATGTACCTAGTTATATGTAACCAGCCAGCGTCAGCATCCCATGATTACCGGCTGTACCGTGTCCTCCCATCACCCATGTACCTAGTTATATGTAACCAGCCAGCGACAGCGCCCCATGACTACCGGCTGTACCGTGTCCTCCCATCACCCATGTACCCATGACAAACTCCAAGCATTGATTAGGTAAGAATGGGCGGCCATCAGTCAGTATGTGGCCCAGAAGGTGAGTGACAGCTGCCAGGGCCAATTGCAGAGGTCTTGAAAAAGAAGGGTCAACACTGCAAATATTAACTCTCTGCATAAACTTAATGTAATTGTCAATAAAAGCCTCTGACACTTATACTGAAGTAACATTACAGCATTACATACCATAGTAACATCTGACACTTATGTAATGCTGTAATATTACCTCAGTATACCATAGTAACATCTGACACTTATGTAATGTTACCTCAGTATACCATAGTAACATCTGACACTTATGTAATGCTACCTCAGTATACCGTAGTAACATCTGACACTTATGTAATGCTACCTCAGTATATCGTAGTAACATCTGACACTTATGTAATGCTACCTCAGTATACCATAGTAACATCTGACACTTATGTCATGCTGTAATGTTACCTCAGTATACCATAGTAACTTCTGACACTCATGTAATGCTGTAATGTTACCTCAGTATACCATAGTAACATCTGACACTTATGTAATGCTGTAATGCTACCTCACTATACCATAGTAACATCTGACACTTATGTAATGCTGCAAATAGAAAGTATGGTGGTCGCTCATCAGCTTAATGATATTGCTCACGTGCTTGTAAATGGCGGGGTTTATACTGAACCACAGAAAAAAGAAGATTCCCTCCAGCACACTGCAGCAATATCAGCAGAAATACTTGAATCCTACATGATAATAGAAATTCAGAGGTATTGGTTGCATACATTTGCAAATATATGATTAAGCGCCGGGCCAGCATCAAGGCTCCTCTATACCGGCATCCCTAACATTAAGGGGTTCACGTCCGAGGCACAGAGCAGCCCGAAAGAACCCAGCCAAGGACCACTCCCAGGGCATCACACGAAAAATGGAAGAAAGGTGATAGTGAAGTGTAAAGTATAGATGTGTCAAGATAATCAATAAGTGTTAATATAATAAGAAAGAATTAAAATCACATAAAACAAACAAATGGAAAGGTGATGAAAAAATATCTATGTGAATTAAGTGGTGATGCCCTGGAATAGGCCCAGCCAGAGCCACTCCAGGGGCCCCACGCCCAAACGCTCACCCCAAAATAATTATTGCTACATAATAGTAGCACCCACTCTGGGTCATATAATTACAATAAATGTACTGCATGATAACAGCACATGTATAAGCTGAGAGCTGACTCACCTAGGAGGTACCCCAGAAACCTCCAAATGGCACTATACGGACCAGCACATCCTCCCAATGCTGGCTCCTTTCATGCCTCTCAGAACTGCAAATAGAAAGTATGGTGGTCGCTCACATCAGCTTAATGATATTGCTCAGGTGCTTGTAAATGGCAGGGTTTATACTGAACCACAGAAAAAAGAAGATTCCTTCCAGCACACTGCAGCAATATCAGCAGAAATACTTGAATCCTACATGATAATAGAAATTCAGAGGTATTGGTTGCATACATTTGCAAATATATGATTAAGCGCCGGGCCAGCGTCAAAGCTCCTCTATACCGGCGTCCCTAACATTAAGGGGTGCTGGACCGTATAGTGCCATTTGGAGGTTTCTGGGGTACCTCCTAGGTGAGTCAGCTCTTGGCTTATACATGTACTGTTATCATGCAGTACATTCATTGTAATTATATGACCCAGAGTGGGTGCTACTATTATGTAGCAATAATTATTTTGGGGTGAGCGTTTGGGTGTGGGGCCCCCGGAGTGGCTCTGGCTGGGACTTTTTCAAGGTATCACCACTTAATTCACATAGATATTTTTTCATCACTTTTCCATTTGTTTATTATTTATGTGATTTTAATTCTTTCTTATTATATTAACACTTATTGATTATCTTGACACATCTATACTTTACACTTCACTATCACCTTTCTTCCATTTTTCGTGTGATGCCCTGGGAGTGGTCCTTGGCTGGGTTCTTTTGGGCTGCTCTGTGCCTCGGACGTGAACCCCTTAATGTTAGGGATGCCGGTATAGAGGAGCCTTGATGCTGGCCCGGCGCTTAATCATATATTTGCAAATGTATGCAACCAATACCTCTGAATTTCTATTATCATGTAGGATTCAAGTATATTTTGCTAATATTGCTGCAGTGTGCTGGAGGGAATCTTCTTTTTACTTATGTCATGCTGTAATGTTACCTCAGTATACCATAGTAACATCTGACACTTATGTAATGTTACCTCAGTATACCATAGTAACATCTGACACTTATGTCATGCTGTAATGTTACCTCAGTATACCATAGTAACATCTGACACTTATGTAATGTTACCTCAGTATACCATAGTAACATCTGACACTTATGTAATGCTGTAATGTTACCTCAGTATACCATAGTAACATCTGACACTTATGTAATGCTGTAATGTTACCTCAGTATACCATAGTAACATCTGACACTTATGTAATGCTGTAATGTTACCTCAGTATACTATAGTAACATCTGACACTTATGTAATGTTACCTCAGTATACCATAGTAACATCTGACACTTATGTAATGCTGTAATGTTACCTCAGTATACTATAGTAACATCTGACACTTATGTCACGCTGTAATGTTACCTCAGTATACCATAGTAACATCTGACACTTATGTAAAGTTACCTCAGTATACCATAGTAACATCTGACACTTATGCATGTTGTAATGTTACCTCAGTATACCATAGTAACATCTGACACTTATGTAATGCTGTAATGTTACCTCAGTATACCATAGTAACATCTGACACTTATGTAATGCTGTAATGTTACCTCAGTATACCATAGTAACATCTGACACTTATGTAATGCTGTAATGTTACCTCAGTATACCATAGTAACATCAGACACTTATGTAATGCTGTAATGTTACCTCAGTATACTATAGTAACATCTGACACTTATGTAATGTTACCTCAGTATACCATAGTAACATCTGACACTTATGTAATGCTGTAATAATGTTACCTCAGTATACTATAGTAACATCTGACACTTATGTAATGCTGTAATGTTACCTCAGTAAACCATAGTAACATCTGACACTTATGTAATGCTGTAATGTTACCTCAGTATATCATAGTAACATCTGACACTTATGTAATGTCACCTCAGTATACCATAGTAACATCTGACACAAAGGTCTAATAACACTGAAGCAGCAAACTTTGTGACAACCAATACTTGTGTCATTCTCAAAACTTTTGACCATGGCTGCAGAGTCCCAGTAATACATTATATGTGTAAGTACAGCTGCACAGCACTACTCCTCTTGCTCTGTACAATTCCAGTAACATATTATATGTACACTGCACAGTGCCACTTCTCTTACTATGTACGCTTCCAGTTTTTAGATGTGTAAGTACGCTGCACAGCACCACTTCTCTTACTATGTACGGTCCCAGTAACATATTATATATAAGTTGCACAGTACCACTTCTCTTGCTGTGTACGGTCCCAGTAACATATTATATACAAGTTGCACAGTACCACTTCTCTTGTTGTGTACGGTCCCAGTAACATATTATATGTACACTGCACAGTACCACTTCTCTTACTATGTACGGTCCCAGTAACATATTATATGTACACTGCACAGCACCACTTATCTTACTATGTACGGTCCCAGTAACATATTATATATAAGCTGCACAGTACCACTTCTCTTGCTGTGTACGGTCCCAGTAACATATTATATATAAGCTGCACAGTACCACTTCTCTTACTATGTACGGTCCCAGTAACATATTATATACAAGTTGCACAGTACCACTTCTCTTGCTGTGTACGGTTCCAGTAACATATTATATATAGGTTGCACAGTACCACTTCTCTTGCTGTGTACGGTCCCAGTAACATATTATATACAAGTTGCACAGTACCACTTCTCTTACTATGTACGGTCCCAGTAACATATTATATGTACACTGCACAGTGCCACTTCTCTTACTATGTACGGTCCCAGTTTTTAGATGTGTAAGTACGCTGCACAGCACCACTTATCTTACTATGTACGGTCCCAGTAACATATTATATACAAGTTGCACAGTACCACTTCTCTTGCTGTGTACGGTCCCAGTAACATATTATATACAAGTTGCACAGTACCACTTCTCTTACTATGTACGGTCCCAGTAACATATTATATGTACACTGCACAGTACCACTTCTCTTACTATGTACGGTCCCAGTAACATATTATATGTACACTGCACAGTACCACTTCTCTTACTATGTACGGTCCCAGTAACATATTACATATAAGTTGCACAGTACCACTTCTCTTACTATGTACGGTCCCAGTAACATATTATATGTACACTGCACAGTGCCACTTCTCTTACTATGTACGGTCCCAGTTTATAGATGTATAAGTACGTTGCACAGCACCACTTATCTTACTATGTACGGTCCCAGTAACATATTATATACAAGCTGCACAGTACCACTTATCTTACTATGTACGGTCCCAGTAACAGATTATATACAAGTTGCACAGTACCACTTCTCTTGCCATGTACAGTCCCAGTAACATATTATATACAAGTCGCACAGTACCACTTCTCTTGCTGTGTACGGTCCCAGTAACATATTATATATAAGTTGCACAGTACCACTTCTCTTGCTGTGTACGGTCCCAGTAACATATTATATATAAGCTGCACAGCACCACTTCTCTTGCTGTGTACGGTCCCAGTAACATATTATATGTAAGTTGCACAGTACCACTTCTCTTGCTGTGTACGGTCCCAGTAACATATTATATGTACACTGCACAGTACCACTTCTCTTACTATGTACGGTCCAAGTAACATATTATATGTACACTGCACTGTACCACTTCTCTTACTATGTACGGTCCCAGTAACATATTATATGTACAATGCACAGCAACACTTATCTTACTATGTACGGTCCCAGTAATATATTATATATAAGCTGCACAGTACCACTTCTCTTGCTGTGTACGGTCCCAGTAACATATTATATATAAGCTGCACAGTACCACTTCTCTTACTATGTACGGTCCCAGTAACATATTATATACAAGTTGCACAGTACCACTTCTCTTGCTGTGTACGGTCCCAGTAACATATTATATATAAGTTGCACAGTACCACTTCTCTTGCTGTGTACGGTCCCAGTAACATATTATATATAAGTTGCACAGTACCACTTCTCTTGCTGTGTACGGTCCCAGTAACATATTATATACAAGTTGCACAGTACCACTTCTCTTACTATGTACGGTCCCAGTAACATATTATATATAAGTTGCAAAGTACCACTTCTCTTGCTGTGTACGGTCACAGAAACATATTATATGTACACTGCACAGTACCACTTCTCTTACTATGTACGGTCCCAGTAACATATTATATGTACACTGCACAGTACCACTTCTCTTACTATGTATGGTCCCAGTAACATATTATATATAAGTTGCACAGTACCACTTCTCTTACTATGTACGGTCCCAGTAACATATTATATGTACACTGCACAGTGCCACTTCTCTTACTATGTACGGTCCCAGTTTATAGATGTGTAAGTACGCTGCACAGCACCACTTATCTTACTATGTACGGTCCCAGTAACATATTATATACAAGTTGCACAGTACCACTTATCTTACTATGTACGGTCCCAGTAACATATTATATACAAGTTGCACAGTACCACTTCTCTTGCCATGTACAGTCCCAGTAACATATTATATACAAGTCGCACAGTACCACTTCTCTTGCTGTGTACGGTCCCAGTAACATATTATATATAAGTTGCACAGTACCACTTCTCTTGCTGTGTACGGTCCCAGTAACATATTATATATAAGCTGCACAGCACCACTTCTCTTGCTGTGTACGGTCCCAGTAACATATTATATGTAAGTTGCACAGCACCACTTCTCTTGCTGTGTACGGTCCCAGTAACATATTATATACAAGTTGCACAGTACCACTTCTCTTGCTGTGTACGGTCCCAGTAACATATTATATATAAGCTGCACAGTACCACTTCTCTTACTATGTACGGTCCCAGTAACATATTATATACAAGTTGCACAGTACCACTTCTCTTGCTGTGTACGGTCCCAGTAACATATTATATATAAGCTGCACAGCACCACTTCTCTTGCTGTGTACGGTCCCAGTAACATATTATATATAAGTTGCACAGTACCACTTCTCTTGCTGTGTACGGTCCCAGTAACATATTATATGTACACTGCACAGTACCACTTCTTATACTATGTACGGTCCCAGTAACATATTATATGTACACTGCACAGTACCACTTCTCTTACTATGTACGGTCCCAGTAACATATTATATACAAGTTGCACAGTACCACTTCTCTTGCTGTGTACGGTCCCAGTAACATATTATATATAAGTTGCACAGTACCACTTCTCTTGCTGTGTACGGTCCCAGTAACATATTATATATAAGTTGCACAGTACCACTTCTCATGCTGTGTACGGTCCCAGTAACATATTATATACAAGTTGCACAGTACCACTTCTCTTACTATGTACGGTCCCAGTAACATATTATATATAAGTTGCACAGTACCACTTCTCTTGCTGTGTACGGTCACAGAAACATATTATATATAAGTTGCATAGTACCACTTCTCTTGCTGTGTACGGTCCCAGTAACATATTATATACAAGTTGCACAGTACAACTTCTCTTACTATGTCCGGTCCCAGTAACATATTATATGTACACTGCACAGTGCCACTTCTCTTACTATGTACGGTCCCAGTTTTTAGATGTGTAAGTACGCTGCACAGCACCACTTCTCTTACTATGTACGGTCCCAGTAACATATTATATATAAGTTGCACAGTACCACTTCTCTTACTATGTATGGTCCCAGTAACATATTATATGTACACTGCACAGTGCCACTTCTCTTACTATGTACGGTCCCAGTAACATATTAAATGTACACTGCACAGGGCCACTTCTCTTACTATGTACGGTCCCAGTTTATAGATGTGTAAGTACGCTGCACAGCACCACTTATCTTACTATGTACGGTCCCAGTAACATATTATATACAAGTTGCACAGTACCACTTATCTTACTATGTACGGTCCCAGTAACATATTATATACAAGTTGCACAGTACCACTTCTCTTGCCATGTACAGTCCCAGTAACATATTATATACAAGTTGCACAGTACCACTTCTCTTGCTGTGTACGGTCCCTGAAACATATTATATATAAGTTGCACAGTACCACTTCTCTTGCCGTGTACGGTCCCATTAACATATTATATATAAGTTGCACAGTACCACTTCTCTTGCTGTGTACGGTCCCAGTAACATATTATATATAAGTTGCACAGTACCACTTCTCTTGCCATGTACAGTCCCAGTAACATATTATATACAAGTTGCACAGCACCACTTCTCTTGCTGTGTACGGTCCCAGTAACATATTATATATAAGTTGCACAGTACCACTTCTCTTGCCATGTACAGTCCCAGTAACATATTATATATAAGTTGCACAGTACCACTTCTCTTGCTGTGTACGGTCCCAGTAACATATTATATATAAGTTGCACAGTACCACTTCTCTTGCCATGTACAGTCCCAGTAACATATTATATATATAAGTTGCACAGCACCACTTCTCTTGCTGTGTACGGTCCCAGTAACATATTATATATAAGCTGCACAGCACCACTTCTCTTGCTGTGTACGGTCGCAGTAACATATTATATATAAGCTGCACAGCACCACTTCTCTTGCTGTGTACGGTCCCAGTAACATATTATATATAAGTTGCACAGTACCACTTCTCTTGCTGTGTACGGTCCCAGTAACATATTATATATAAGTTGCACAGTACCACTTCTCTTGCTGTGTACGGTCCCAGTAACATATTATATATAAGTTGCACAGTACCACTTCTCTTACTATGTACGGTCCCAGTAACATATTATATATAAGTTGCACAGTACCACTTCTCTTGCTGTGTACGGTCCCAGTAACATATTATATATAAGTTGCACAGTACCACTTCTCTTGCTGTGTACGGTCCCAGTATCATATTATATACAAGTTGCACAGTACCACTTCTCTTACTATGTACCTTCCCAGTAACATATTATATGTACACTGCACAGTGCCACTTCTCTTACTATGTACGGTCCCAGTTTTTAGATGTGTAAGTACGCTGCACAGCACCACTTATCTTACTATGTACGGTCCCAGTAACATATTATATACAAGTTGCACAGTACCACTTCTCTTGCTGTGTACGGTCCCAGTAACATATTATATACAAGTTGCACAGTACCACATCTCTTACTATGTACGGTCCCAGTAACATATTATATGTACACTGCACAGTACCACTTCTCTTACTATGTACGGTCCCAGTAACATATTATATGTACACTGCACAGTACCACTTCTCTTACTATGTACGGTCCCAGTAACATATTATATATAAGTTGCACAGTACCACTTCTCTTACTATGTACGGTCCCAGTAACATATTATATGTACACTGCACAGTGCCACTTCTCTTACTATGTACGGTCCCAGTAACATATTATATGTACACTGCACAGTGCCACTTCTCTTACTATGTACGGTCCCAGTTTATAGATGTGTAAGTACGCTGCACAGCACCACTTATCTTACTGTGTACGGTCCCAGTAACATATTATATACAAGTTGCACAGTACCACATATCTTACTATGTACGGTCCCAGTAACATATTATATACAAGTTGCACAGTACCATTTCTCTTGCTGTGTACGGTCCCAGTAACATATTATATATAAGTTGCACAGTACCACTTCTCTAACCATGTACAGTCCCAGTAACATATTATATACAAGTTGCACAGCACCACTTATCTTACTGTGTACGGTCCCAGTAACATATTATATATAAGTTGCACAGTACCACTTCTCTTGCTGTGTACGGTCCCAGTAACATATTATATATAAGTTGCACAGTACCACTTCTCTTGCTGTGTACGGTCCCAGTAACATATTATATACAAGTTGCACAGTACCACTTCTCTTACTATGTACGGTCCCAGTAACATATTATATGTACACTGCACAGTGCCACTTCTCTTACTATGTACGGTCCCAGTTTTTAGATGTGTAAGTACGCTGCACAGCACCACTTCTCTTACTATGTACGGTCCCAGTAACATATTATATATAAGTTGCACAGTACCACTTCTCTTACTATGTACGGTCCCAGTAACATATTATATGTACACTGCACAGTGCCACTTCTCTTACTATGTACGGTCCCAGTAACATATTATATGTACACTGCACAATGCCACTTCTCTTACTATGTACGGTCCCAATTTATAGATGTGTAAGTACGCTGCACAGCACCACTTATCTTACTATGTACGGTCCCAGTAACATATTATATACAAGTTGCACAGTACCACTTATCTTACTATGTACGGTCCCAGTAACATATTATATACAAGGTGCACAGTACCACTTCTCTTGCCATGTACAGTCCCAGTAACATATTATATGTACACTGCACAGTACCACTTCTCTTACTATGTACGGTCCCAGTAACATATTATATGTACACTGCACAGTACCACTTCTCTTACTATGTACGGTCCCAGTAACATATTATATGTACACTGCACAGCACCACTTATCTTACTATGTACGGTACCAGTAACATATTATATATAAGCTGCACAGTACCACTTCTCTTGCTGTGTACGGTCCAAGTAACATATTATATATAAGCTGCACAGTACCACTTCTCTTACTTTGTACGGTCCCAGTAACATATTATATACAAGTTGCACAGTACCACTTCTCTTGCTGTGTACGGTCCAGGTAACATATTATATATAAGTTGCACAGTACCACTTCTCTTGCCATGTACAGTCCCAGTAACATATTATATATAAGTTGCACAGCACCACTTCTCTTGCTGTGTACGGTCCCAGTAACATATTATATATAAGCTGCACAGCACCACTTCTCTTGCTGTGTACGGTCCCAGTAACATATTATATATAAGCTGCACAGCACCACTTCTCTTGCTGTGTACGGTCCCAGTAACATATTATATATAAGTTTCACAGTACCACTTCTCTTGCTGAGTACGGTCCCAGTAACATATTATATGTACACTGCACAGTACCACTTCTCTTACTATGTACGGTCCCAGTAACATATTATATGTACACTGCACAGTACCACTTCTCTTACTATGTACGGTCCCAGTAACATATTATATGTACACTGCACAGCACCACTTATCTTACTATGTACGGTCCCAGTAACATATTATATATAAGCTGCACAGTACCACTTCTCTTGCTGTGTACGGTCCCAGTAACATATTATATATAAGCTGCACAGTACCACTTCTCTTACTATGTACGGTCCCAGTAACATATTATATACAAGTTGCACAGTACCACTTCTCTTACTATGTACGGTCCCAGTAACATATTATATACAAGTTGGACAGTACCACTTCTCTTGCTGTGTACGGTCCCAGTAACATATTATATATAAGTTGCACAGTACCACTTCTCTTGCTGTGTACGGTCCCAGTAACATATTATATATAAGTTGCACAGTACCACTTCTCTTGCTGTGTACGGTCCCAGTAACATATTATATATAAGTTGCACAGTACCACTTCTCTTGCTGTGTACGGTCCCAGTAACATATTATATACAAGTTGCACAGTACCACTTCTCTTACTATGTACGGTCCAGTAACATATTATATGTACACTGCACAGTGCCACTTCTCTTACTATGTACGGTCCCAGTTTTTAGATGTGTAAGTACGCTGCACAGCACCACTTATCTTACTATGTACGGTCCCAGTAACATATTATATACAAGTTGCACAGTACCACTTCTCTTGCCATGTACAGTCCCAGTAACATATTATATATAAGTTGCACAGCACCACTTCTCTTGCTGTGTACGGTCCCAGTAACATATTATATATAAGCTGCACAGCACCACTTCTCTTGCTGTGTACGGTCCCAGTAACATATTATATATAAGCTGCACAGCACCACTTCTCTTGCTGTGTACGGTCCCAGTAACATATTATATATAAGTTGCACAGTACCACTTCTCTTGCTGTGTACGGTCCCAGTAACATATTATATGTACACTGTACAGTACCACTTCTCTTACTATGTACGGTCCCAGTAACATATTATATGTACACTGCACAGTACCTCTTCTCTTACTATGTACGGTCCCAGTAACATATTATATGTACACTGCACAGCACCACTTATCTTACTATGTACGGTACCAGTAACATATTATATATAAGCTGCACAGTACCACTTCTCTTACTTTGTACGGTCCCAGTAACATATTATATACAAGTTGCACAGTACCACTTCTCTTGCTGTGTACGGTCCCAGTAACATATTATATATAAGTTGCACAGTACCACTTCTCTTGCCATGTACAGTCCCAGTAACATATTATATATAAGTTGCACAGCACCACTTCTCTTGCTGTGTACGGTCCCAGTAACATATTATATATAAGCTGCACAGCACCACTTCTCTTGCTGTGTACGGTCCCAGTAACATATTATATGTACACTGCACAGCACCACTTATCTTACTATGTACGGTCCCAGTAACATATTATATATAAGCTGCACAGTACCACTTCTCTTGCTGTGTACGGTCCCAGTAACATATTATATACAAGTTGCACAGCACCACTTCTCTTGCTGTGTACGGTCCCAGTATTATATATAAGTTGCACAGTACCACTTCTCTTGCTGTGTACGGTCCCAGTAACATATTATATATAAGTTCGCACAGTACCACTTCTCTTGCTGTGTACGGTCCCAGTAACATATTATATATAAGTTGCACAGTACCACTTCTCTTGCTGTGTACGGTCCCAGTAACATATTATATACAAGTTGCACAGTACCACTTCTCTTACTATGTACGGTCCCAGTAACATATTATATGTACACTGCACAGTGCCACTTCTCTTACTATGTACGGTCCCCAGTTTTTAGATGTGTAAGTACGCTGCACAGCACCACTTATCTTACTATGTACGGTCCCAGTAACATATTATATACAAGTTGCACAGTACCACTTCTCTTGCTGTGTACGGTCCCCAGTAACATATTATATACAAGTTGCACAGTACCACTTCTCTTACTATGTACGGTCCCAGTAACATATTATATACAAGTTGCACAGTACCACTTCTCTTGCTGTGTACGGTCCCAGTAACATATTATATATAAGATGCAGCACAGCACCACTTCTCTTGCTGTGTACGGTCCCAGTAACATATTATATATAAGCTGCACAGCACCACTTCTCTTGCTGTGTACGGTCCCAGTAACATATTATATATATAAGTTGCACAGTACCACTTCTCTTGCTGTGTGCGGTCCCAGTAACATATTATATATAAGTTGCACAGCACCACTTCTCTTGCTGTGTACGGTCCCAGTAACATATTATATATAAGTTGCACAGTACCACTTCTCTTGCTGTGTATTATATATAAGCTGCACAGCACCACTTCTCTTGCTGTGTACGGTCCCAGTAACATATTATATATAAGTTGCACAGTACCACTTCTCTTGCTGTGTGCGGTCCCAGTAACATATTATATGTACACTGCACAGTACCACTTCTCTTACTATGTACGGTCCCAGTAACATATTATATGTACACTGCACAGTACCACTTCTCTTACTATGTACGGTCCCAGTAACATATTATATATAAGCTGCACAGTACCACTTCTCTTACTATGTACGGTCCCAGTAACATATTATATATAAGTTGCACAGCACCACTTCTCTTGCTGTGTACGGTCCCAGTAACATATTATATATAAGCTGCACAGCACCACTTCTCTTGCTGTGTACGGTCCCAGTAACATATTATATGTACACTGCACAGCACCACTTATCTACTATGTACGGTCCCAGTAACATATTATATATAAGCTGCACAGTACCACTTCTCTTGCTGTGTATTATATATAAGCTGCACAGCACCACTTCTCTTGCTGTGTACGGTCCCAGTAACATATTATATATAAGCTGCACAGTACCACTTCTCTTACTTTGTACGGTCCCAGTAACATATTATATACAAGTTGCACAGTACCACTTCTCTTGCTGTGTACGGTCCCAGTAACATATTATATATAAGTTGCACAGTACCACTTCTCTTGCCATGTACAGTCCCAGTAACATATTATATATAAGTTGCACAGCACCAACTTCTCTTGCTGTGTACGGTCCCAGTAACATATTATATATAAGCTGCACAGCACCACTTCTCTTGCTGTGTACGGTCCCAGTAACATATTATATGTACACTGCACAGCACCACTTATCTTACTATGTACGGTCCCAGTAACATATTATATATAAGCTGCACAGTACCACTTCTCTTGCTGTGTACGGTCCCAGTAACATATTATATACAAGTTGCACAGCACCACTTCTCTTGCACAGCACCACTTCTCTTGCTGTGTACGGTCCCAGTATTATATATAAGTTGCACAGTACCACTTCTCTTGCTGTGTACGGTCCCAGTAACATATTATATATAAGTTGCACAGTACCACTTCTCTTGCTGTGTACGGTCCCAGTAACATATTATATATAAGTTGCACAGTACCACTTCTCTTGCTGTGTACGGTCCCAGTAACATATTATATACAAGTTGCACAGTACCACTTCTCTTACTATGTACGGTCCCAGTAACATATTATATGTACACTGCACAGTGCCACTTCTCTTACTATGTACGGTCCCAGTTTTTAGATGTGTAAGTACGCTGCACAGCACCACTTATCTTACTATGTACGGTCCCAGTAACATATTATATACAAGTTGCACAGTACCACTTCTCTTGCTGTGTACGGTCCCAGTAACATATTATATACAAGTTGCACAGTACCAACTTCTCTTACTATGTAACGGTCCCAGTAACATATTATATACAAGTTGCACAGTACCACTTCTCTTGCTGTGTACGGTCCCAGTAACATATTATATATAAGATGCAGCACAGCACCACTTCTCTTGCTGTGTACGGTCCCAGTAACATATTATATATAAGCTGCACAGCACCACTTCTCTTGCTGTGTACGGTCCCAGTAACATATTATATATATAAGTTGCACAGTACCACTTCTCTTGCTGTGTGCGGTCCCAGTAACTATATTATATATAAGTTGCACAGCACACACTTCTCTTGCTGTGTACGGTCCCAGTAACATATTATATATAAGTTGCACAGTACCACTTCTCTTGCTGTGTATTATATATAAGCTGCACAGCACCACTTCTCTTGCTGTGTACGGTCCCAGTAACATATTATATATAAGTTGCACAGTACCACTTCTCTTGCTGTGTGCGGTCCCAGTAACATATTATATGTACACTGCACAGTACCACTTCTCTTACTATGTACGGTCCCAGTAACATATTATATGTACACTGCACAGTACCACTTCTCTTACTATGTACGGTCCCAGTAACATATTATATATAAGCTGCACAGTACCACTTCTCTTACTATGTACGGTCCCAGTAACATATTATATACAAGTTGCACAGTACCACTTCTCTTGCTGTGTACGGTCCCAGTAACATATTATATATAAGTTGCACAGTACCACTTCTCTTGCTGTGTACGGTCCCAGTAACATATTATATACAAGTTGCACAGTACCACTTCTCTTACTATGTACGGTCCCAGTAACATATTATATATAAGTTGCACAGTACCACTTCTCTTGCTGTGTACGGTCCCAGAAACATATTATATATAAGTTGCACAGTACCACTTCTCTTGCTGTGTACGTCCCAGTAACATATTAATATAAGTTGCACAGTACCACTTCTCTTGCTGTGTACGGTCCCAGTAACATATTATATACAAGTTGCACAGTACCACTTCTCTTACTATGTACGGTCCCAGTAACATATTATATGTACACTGCACAGTGCCACTTCTCTTACTATGTACGGTCCCAGGTTTTAGATGCGTAAGTACGCTGCACAACACCACTTATCTTACTATGTACGGTCCCTGTAAATTATTATATACAAGTTGCACAGTACCACTTCTCTTGCTGTGTACGGTCCCAGTAACATATTATATACAAGTTGCACAGTACCACTTCTCTTACTATGTACGGTACCAGTAACATATTATATGTACACTGCACAGTACCACTTCTCTTACTATGTACGGTCCCAGTAACATATTATATGTACACTGCACAGTACCACTTCTCTTACTATGTACGGTCCCAGTAACATATTATATATAAGTTGCACAGTACCACTTCTCTTACTATGTACGGTCCCAGTAACATATTATATGTACAGTGCACAGTGCCACTTCTCTTACTATGTACGGTCCCAGTAACATATTATATGTACACTGCACAGTGCCACTTCTCTTACTATGTACGGTCCCAGTTTATAGATGTGTAAGTACGCTGCACAGCACCACTTATCTTACTATGTACGGTCCCAGTAACATATTATATACAAGTTGCACAGTACCACTTATCTTACTATGTAGTATGTACGGTCCCAGTAACATATTATATACAAGTTGCACAGTACCACTTCTCTTGCCATGTACAGTCCCAGTAACATATTATATACAAGTTGCACAGTACCACTTATCTTGCTGTGTACGGTCCCAGTAACATATTATATATAAGTTGCACAGTACCACTTCTCTTGCTGTGTACGGTCCCAGTAACATATTATATATAAGTTGCACAGTACCACTTCTCTTGCCATGTACAGTCCCAGTAACATATTATATATAAGTTGCACAGTACCACTTCTCTTGCTGTGTACGGTCCCAGTAACATATTATATATAAGTTGCACAGTACCACTTCTCTTGCTGTGTACGGTCCCAGTAACATATTATATATAAGTTGCACAGTACCACTTCTCTTGCTGTGTACGGTCCCAGTAACATATTATATATAAGTTGCACAGTACCACTTCTCTTGCTGTGTACGGTCCCAGTAACATATTATATATAAGTTGCACAGTACCACTTCTCTTGCTGTGTACGGTCCCAGTAACATATTATATATAAGTTGCACAGTACCACTTCTCTTGCCATGTACAGTCCCAGTAACATATTATATGTAAGTACATAGAGCCCCTTACTCTATGTCCCACATACCGGATTCCCTACCTACCCTATAATCCCCAGCACTCACCTCAGCACACTTGGATGACACTAGTATGGGGGTTTCTGGACTAGCATCCTGGCCATCAAGGGGGGTCTTTTGGGGGGTCTCCGGGGGCTGAGGAATCGCTTTCTCAATCCAGCTAAACATTTTGGGTCCTACAGAGACAAACACAGATTAGGAATTTCCTCCATGATTTGAAGCTGTTTAGGAAGCGGCCTCAGTAATAACCGGCAGATAAATAGCTATATGGTAATACAGGTCATATCCCGGGAAGGTCTGCTCCAGCAACGTACCTGATGCCAAGGCCAGTGCCCCTCTCCACACTCCCTACAGCCACTGTGGCAGCAGACTGAGCGGGCGGAGCGTCCTTGGCTTAATCTGCCTGGTGCTGAGACAGTTGATTACAGCCTGATCCCATTACTGACACATTAATCCCTAATATCTGCAGACGTCCCTGATCTGCTGACAGCACTCACCCCATCACTGGCTATAAGACTCCACACTGAGCAATCGCCTGAGGGGGAAACTACCCTATATATAGGCTCCAAGCTGGGCACTCGCCTGAGGGGGAAACTACCCTATATATAGGCTCCAAGCTGGGCACTCGCCTGAGGGGGGAACTACCCTATATATAGGCTCCAAGCTGGGCACTCGCCTGAGGGGGAAACTACCCTATATATAGGCTCCAAGCTGGGCACTCGCCTGAGGGGCAACCTACCCTATATATAGGCTCCAAGCTGGGCACTCGCCTGAGGGGGAAACTACCCTATATATAGGCTCCACGCTGAGCACTCGTCTGAGGGGGAAACTACCCTATATATAGGCTCCACGCTGAGCACTCGCCTGAGGGGGAAACTACCCTATATATAGGCTCCAAGCTGAGCACTCGCCTGAGGGGGGAACTACCCTATATATAGGCTCCAAGCTGGGCACTCGCCTGAGGGGTGAACTACCCTATATATAGGCTCCAAGCTGGGCACTCGCCTGAGGGGGGAACTACCCTATATATAGGCTCCAAGCTGGGCACTCGCCTGAGGGGGAAACTACCCTATATATAGGCTCCAAGCTGGGCACTCGCCTGAGGGGGAAACTAACCTATATATAGGCTCCAAGCTGGGCACTCGCCTGAGGGGCAACCTACCCTATATATAGGCTCCAAGCTGGGCACTCGCCTGAGGGGGAAACTACCCTATATATAGGCTCCACGCTGAGCACTCGCCTGAGGGGGAAACTACCCTATATATAGGCTCCAAGCTGAGCACTCGCCTGAGGGGGGAACTACCCTATATATAGGCTCCAAGCTGGGCACTCGCCTGAGGGGGGAACTACCCTATATATAGGTTCCAAGCTGGGCACTCGCCTGAGGGGGGAACTACCCTATATATAGGCTCCACGCTGAGCACTCGCCTGAGGGGGAAACTACCCTATATATAGGCTCCAAGCTGGGAACTCGCCTGAGGGGGAAACTACCCTATATATAGGCTCCAAGCTGAGCACTCGCCTGAGGGGGGAACTACCCTATATATAGGCTCCAAGCTGAGCACTCGCCTGAGGGGGGAACTACCCTATATATAGGCTCCAAGCTGGGCACTCGCCTGAGGGGGGAAAAACCCTATATATAGGCTCCACGCTGGGCACTCGCCTGAGGGGGAAACTACCCTATATATAGGCTCCAAGCTGGGAACTCGCCTGAGGGGGAAACTACCCTATATATATATACGCTCCAAGCTGAGCACTCGCCTGAGGGGGGAACTACCCTATATATAGGCTCCAAGCTGGGCACTCGTCTGAGGGGGAAACTACCCTATATATAGGCTCCAAGCTGAGCACTCGCCTGAGGGGGGATCTACCCTATATATATAGGCTCCAAGCTGGGCACTCGCCTGAGGGGGGAACTACCCTATATATAGGCTCCAAGCTGGACACTCGCCTGAGGGGGGAACTACCCTATATATATATACGCTCCAAGCTGAGCACTCGCCTGAGGGGGGAACTACCCTATATATAGGCTCCAAGCTGGGCACTCGTCTGAGGGGGAAACTACCCTATATATAGGCTCCAAGCTGAGCACTCGCCTGAGGGGGGAACTACCCTATATATATAGGCTCCAAGCTGGGCACTCGCCTGAGGGGGGAACTACCCTATATATAGGCTCCAAGCTGAGCACTCGCCTGAGGGGGGAACTACCCTATATATATAGGCTCCAAGCTGGGCACTCGCCTGAGGGGGAAACTACCCTATATATAGGCTCCAAGCTGAGCACTCGTCTGAGAGGGGAACTACCCTATATATATAGGCTCCAAGCTGGGCACTCGCCTGAGGGGGGAACTACCCTATATATAGGCTCCAAGCTGGGCACTCGCCTGAGGTCAACCTACCCTATATATAGGCTCCAAGCTGAGCACTCGCCTGAGGGGGGAACTACCCTATATATAGGCTCCAAGCTGGGCACTCGCCTGAGGGGGGAAAAACCCTATATATAGGCTCCACGCTGGGCACTCGCCTGAGGGGGAAACTACCCTATATATAGGCTCCAAGCTGGGAACTCGCCTGAGGGGGAAACTACCCTATATATATATACGCTCCAAGCTGAGCACTCGCCTGAGGGGGGAACTACCCTATATATAGGCTCCAAGCTGGGCACTCGTCTGAGGGGGAAACTACCCTATATATAGGCTCCAAGCTGAGCACTCGCCTGAGGGGGGATCTACCCTATATATATAGGCTCCAAGCTGGGCACTCGCCTGAGGGGGGAACTACCCTATATATAGGCTCCAAGCTGGACACTCGCCTGAGGGGGGAACTACCCTATATATATATACGCTCCAAGCTGAGCACTCGCCTGAGGGGGGAACTACCCTATATATAGGCTCCAAGCTGGGCACTCGTCTGAGGGGGAAACTACCCTATATATAGGCTCCAAGCTGAGCACTCGCCTGAGGGGGGAACTACCCTATATATATAGGCTCCAAGCTGGGCACTCGCCTGAGGGGGGAACTACCCTATATATAGGCTCCAAGCTGAGCACTCGCCTGAGGGGGGAACTACCCTATATATATAGGCTCCAAGCTGGGCACTCGCCTGAGGGGGAAACTACCCTATATATAGGCTCCAAGCTGAGCACTCGTCTGAGAGGGGAACTACCCTATATATATAGGCTCCAAGCTGGGCACTCGCCTGAGGGGGGAACTACCCTATATATAGGCTCCAAGCTGGGCACTCGCCTGAGGTCAACCTACCCTATATATAGGCTCCAAGCTGGGCACTCGCCTGAGGGGGAAACTACCCTATATATAGGCTCCAAGCTGGGCACTCGCCTGAGGGGCAACCTACCCTATATATAGGCTCCAAGCTGGGCACTCGCCTGAGGTCAACCTACCCTATATATAGGCTCCACGCTGGGCACTCGCTTGAGGGGGAAACTACCCTATATATAGGCTCCAAGCTGGGCACTCACCTGAGGGGGAAGCTACCCTATATATAGGCTCCAAGCTGGGCACTCGCCTGAGGGGGAAGCTACCCTATATATAGGCTCCAAGCTGGGCACTCGCCTGAGGGTGAAACTACCCTATATATAGGCTCCAAGCTAGGCACTCGCCTGAGGGGGAAACTACCCTATATATTGGCTCCACGCTGAGCACTCGTCTGAGGGGGAAGCTACCCTATATATAGGCTCCAAGCTGGGCACTCGCCTGAGGGTGAAACTACCCTATATATCGGCTCCAAGCTGGTCACTCGCCTGAGGGTGAAACTACCCTATATATAGGCTCCAAGCTGGGCACTCGCCTGAGGGGCAACCTACCCTATATATCGGCTCCAAGCTGGGCACTCGCCTGAGGGTGAAACTACCCTATATATAGGCTCCAAGCTGGGCACTCGCCTGAGGGGGAAACTACCATATATATAGGCTCCACGCTGGGTACTCGCCTGAGGGGGAAACTACCCTATATATAGGCTCCAAGCTGGGCACTCGCCTGAGGGACAACCTACCCTATATATAGGCTCCAAGCTGGGCACTCGCCTGAGAGGCAACCTACCCTATATATAGGCTCCAAGCTGGGCACTCGCCTGAGGGGGAAGCTACCCTATATATAGTCTCCACGCTGGGCACTCGCCTGAGGGGGAAACTACTCTATATTAAGGCTCCATGCTGGGCACTCGCCTGAGGGGGAAACTACCCTATATATAGGCTCCAAGCTGGGCACTCGCCTGAGGGGCAACCTACCCTATATATAGGCTCCAAGCTGGGAACTCGCCTGAGGGGCAACCTACCCTATATATAGGCTCCAAGCTGGGCACTCTCCTGAGGGGGAAACTACTCTATATATAGTCTCCACGCTGGGCACTCACCTGAGGGGGAAACTACGCTATATTAAGGCTCCACGCTGGGCACTCGCCTGAGGGGGAAACTACCCTATATATAGGTTCCAAGCTGGGCACTCGCCTGAGGGGCAACCTACCCTATATATAGGCTCCAAGCTGGGCACTCGCCTGAGGGGCAACCTACCCTATATATAGGCTCCAAGCTGGGCACTCGCCTGAGGGGGAAACTACCCTATATATAGTCTCCACGCTGGGCACTTGCCTGAGGGGGAAACTACGCTATATTAAGGCTCCACGCTGGGCACTCGCCTGAGGGGGAAACTACCCTATATATAGGCTCCAAGCTGGGCACTCGCCTGAGGGGGAAACTACCCTATATATAGGCTCCACGCTGAGCACTCGCCTGAGGGGGAAACTACCCTATATATAGGCTCCAAACTGGGCACTCGCCTGAGGGGCAACCTACCCTATATATCGGCTCCAAGCTGGGCACTCGCCTGAGGGTGAAACTACCCTATATATAGGCTCCAAGCTGGGCACTCGCCTGAGGGGCAACCTACCCTATATATCGGCTCCAAGCTGGGCACTCGCCTGAGGGTGAAACTACCCTATATATAGGCTCCAAGCTGGGCACTCGCCTGAGGGGCAACCTACCCTATATATAGGCTCCAAGCTGGGCACTCGCCTGAGGGGGAAACTACCCTATATATAGGCTCCACGCTGGGTACTCGCCTGAGGGGGAAACTACCCTATATATAGGCTCCAAGCTGGGCACTCGCCTGAGGGGCAACCTACCCTATATATAGGCTCCAAGCTGGGCACTCGCCTGAGAGGCAACCTACCCTATATATAGGCTCCAAGCTGGGCACTCGCCTGAGGGGGAAGCTACCCTATATATAGTCTCCACGCTGGGCACTCGCCTGAGGGGGAAACTACCCTATATTAAGGCTCCATGCTGGGCACTCGCCTGAGGGGGAAACTACCCTATATATAGGCTCCAAGCTGGGCACTCGCCTGAGGGGCAACCTACCCTATATATAGGCTCCAAGCTGGGCACTCGCCTGAGGGGCAACCTACCCTATATATAGGCTCCAAGCTGGGCACTCTCCTGAGGGGGAAACTACTCTATATATAGTCTCCACGCTGGGCACTCACCTGAGGGGGAAACTACGCTATATTAAGGCTCCACGCTGGGCACTCGCCTGAGGGGGAAACTACCCTATATATAGGCTCCAAGCTGGGCACTCGCCTGAGGGGCAACCTACCCTATATATAGGCTCCAAGCTGGGCACTCGCCTGAGGGGCAACCTACCCTATATATAGGCTCCAAGCTGGGCACTCGCCTGAGGGGGAAACTACCCTATATATAGTCTCCACGCTGGGCACTTGCCTGAGGGTGAAACTACGCTATATTAAGGGTCCACGCTGGGCACTCGCCTGAGGGGAAAATACCCTATATATAGGCTCCAAGCTGGGCACTCGCCTGAGGGGGAAACTACCCTATATATAGGCTCCACGCTGAGCACTCGCCTGAGGGGGAAACTACCCTATATATAGGCTTCACGCTGAGCACTCGCCTGAGGGGGAAACTACCCTATATATAGTCTCCACGCTGGGCACTTGCCTGAGGGGGAAACTACGCTATATTAAGGCTCCACGCTGGGCACTCGCCTGAGGGGGAAACTACCCTATATATAGGCTCCAAGCTGGGCACTCGCCTGAGGTCAACCTACCCTATATATAGGCTCCACGCTGGGCACTCGCCTGAGGGGGAAACTACCCTATATATAGGCTCCAAGCTGGGCACTCGCCTGAGGGGGAAGCTACCCTATATATAGGCTCCAAGCTGAGCACTCGCCTGAGGGGGGAACTACCCTATATATAGGCTCCAAGCTGGGCACTCGCCTGAGGGGGGAACTACCCTATATATAGGCTCCAAGCTGGGCACTCGCCTGAGGGGGGAACTACCCTATATATAGGCTCCACGCTGAGCACTCGCCTGAGGGGGAAACTACCCTATATATAGGCTCCAAGCTGGGAACTCGCCTGAGGGGGAAACTACCCTATATATAGGCTCCAAGCTGAGCACTCGCCTGAGGGGGGAACTACCCTATATATAGGCTCCAAGCTGGGCACTCGCCTGAGGGGGGAACTACCCTATATATAGGCTCCAAGCTGGGCACTCGCCCGAGGGGGGAAAAACCCTATATATAGGCTCCACGCTGGGCACTCGCCTGAGGGGGAAACTACCCTATATATAGGCTCCAAGCTGAGCACTCGCCTGAGGGGCAACCTACCCTATATATAGGCTCCAAGCTGGGAACTCGCCTGAGGGGGAAACTACCCTATATATATACGCTCCAAGCTGAGCACTCGCCTGAGGGGGGAACTACCCTATATATAGGCTCCAAGCTGGGCACTCGTCTGAGGGGGAAACTACCCTATATATAGGCTCCAAGCTGAGCACTCGCCTGAGGGGGGAACTACCCTATATATATAGGCTCCAAGCTGGGCACTCGCCTGAGGGGGGAACTACCCTATATATAGGCTCCAAGCTGGACACTCGCCTGAGGGGGGAACTACCCTATATATAGGCTCCAAGCTGGGCACTCGCCTGAGGGGGAAACTACCCTATATATAGGCTCCAAGCTGGGCACTCGCCTGAGGGGGAAACTACCCTATATATAGGCTCCAAGCTGAGCACTCGCCTGAGGGGGAAACTACCCTATATATAGGCTCCAAGCTGGGCACTCGCCTGAGGGGCCACCTACCCTATATATCAGCTCCAAGCTGGGCACTCGCCTGAGGTCAACCTACCCTATATATAGGCTCCAAGCTGGGCACTCGCCTGAGGGGGAAGCTACCCTATATTTAGGCTCCAAGCTGGGCACTCGCCTGAGGGGCAACCTACCCTATATATAGGCTCCAAGGTGGGCACTCGCCTGAGGGGGAAACTACCCTATATATAGGCTCCAAGCTGGGCAGTTGCCTGAGGGGGAAACTACACTATATATAGGCTCCAAGCTGGGCACTCGCCTGAGGGGGAAACTACCCTATATATAGGCTCCAAGCTGGGCACTCGCCTGAGGGGCAACCTACCCTATATATCGGCTCCAAGCTGGGCACTCGCCTGAGGGGGAAACTACCCTATATATAGGCTCCAAGCTGGGCACTCGCCTGAGGGGCAACCTACCCTATATATAGGCTCCAAGCTGGGCACTCACCTGAGGTCAACCTACCCTATATATAGGCTCCACGCTGGGCACTCGCCTGAGGGGGAAACTACCCTATATATAGGCTCCAAGCTGGGCACTCGCCTGAGGGGCAACCTACCCTATATATAGGCTCCAAGCTGGGCACTCGCCTGAGGTCAACCTACCCTATATATAGGCTCCACGCTGGGCACTCGCCTGAGGGGGAAACTACCCTATATATAGGCTCCAAGCTGGGCACTCACCTGAGGGGGAAGCTACCCTATATATAGGCTCCAAGCTGGGCACTCGCCTGAGGGGGAAGCTACCCTATATATAGGCTCCAAGCTGGGCACTCGCCTGAGGGTGAAACTACCCTATATATAGGCTCCAAGCTGGGCACTCGCCTGAGGGGGAAACTACCCTATATATTGGCTCCACGCTGGGCACTCGCCTGAGGGGGAAGCTACCCTATATATAGGCTCCAAGCTGGGCACTCGCCTGAGGGTGAAACTACCCTATATATAGGCTCCAAGCTGGGCACTCGCCTGAGGGGGAAACTACCCTATATATAGGCTCCAAGCTGGGCACTCGTCTGAGGGGGAAGCTACCCTATATATAGCCTCCAAGCTGGGCACTCGCCTGAGGGTGAAACAATCCTATATATAGGCTCCAAGCTGGGCACTCGCCTGAGGGGGAAACTACCCTATATATAGGCTCCAAGCTGGGCACTCGCCTGAGGGGGAAACTACCCTATATATAGTCTCCACGCTGGGCACTCGCCTGAGGGGGAAACTACCCTATATATCGGCTCCACGTTGAGCACTCGCCTGAGGGGCAAACTACCCTATATATAGGCTCCAAGCTGGGCACTCGCCTGAGGGGTAACCTACCCTATATATAGGCTCCAAGCTGGGCACTCGCCTGAGGTCAACCTACCCTATATATAGGCTCAACACTGAGCACTCGCCTGAGGGGGAAACTACCCTATATAAAGGCTCCAAGCTGGGCACTCGCCTGAGGGGCAACCTACCCTATATTTAGGCTCCAAGCTGGGCACTCGCCTGAGGTCAACCTACCCTATATATAGGCTCCACGCTGAGCACTCGCCTGAGGGGGAAACTACCCTATATATAGGCTCCAAGCTGGGCACTCGCCTGAGGGGCAACCTACCCTATATATCGGCTCCACGCTGAGCACTCGCCTGAGGTCAACCTACCCTATATATAGGCACCACGCTGAGCACTCGCCTGAGGGGGAAACTACCCTATATATAGGCTCCAAGCAGGGCACTCGCCTGAGGGGGAAACTACCCTATATATAGGCTCCACGCTGAGCACTCGCCTGAGGGGGAAACTACCCTATATATAGGCTCCAAACTGGGCACTCGCCTGAGGGGCAACCTACCCTATATATCGGCTCCAAGCTGGTCACTCGCCTGAGGGTGAAACTACCCTATATATAGGCTCCAAGCTGGGCACTCGCCTGAGGGGCAACCTACCCTATATATCGGCTCCAAGCTGGGCACTCGCCTGAGGGTGAAACTACCCTATATATAGGCTCCAAGCTGGGCACTCGCCTGAGGGGCAACCTACCCTATATATAGGCTCCAAGCTGGGCACTCGCCTGAGGGGGAAACTACCATATATATAGGCTCCACGCTGGGTACTCGCCTGAGGGGGAAACTACCCTATATATAGGCTCCAAGCTGGGCACTCGCCTGAGGGACAACCTACCCTATATATAGGCTCCAAGCTGGGCACTCGCCTGAGAGGCAACCTACCCTATATATAGGCTCCAAGCTGGGCACTCGCCTGAGGGGGAAGCTACCCTATATATAGTCTCCATGCTGGGCACTCGCCTGAGGGGGAAACTACGCTATATTAAGGCTCCATGCTGGGCACTCGCCTGAGGGGGAAACTACCCTATATATAGGCTCCAAGCTGGGCACTCGCCTGAGGGGGAAACTACCCTATATATAGGCTCCAAGCTGAGCACTCGCCTGAGGGGGAAACTACCCTATATATAGGCTCCAAGCTGGGCACTCGCCTGAGGGGCCACCTACCCTATATATCAGCTCCAAGCTGGGCACTCGCCTGAGGTCAACCTACCCTATATATAGGCTCCAAGCTGGGCACTCGCCTGAGGGGGAAGCTACCCTATATTTAGGCTCCAAGCTGGGCACTCGCCTGAGGGGCAACCTACCCTATATATAGGCTCCAAGGTGGGCACTCGCCTGAGGGGGAAACTACCCTATATATAGGCTCCAAGCTGGGCAGTTGCCTGAGGGGGAAACTACACTATATATAGGCTCCAAGCTGGGCACTCGCCTGAGGGGGAAACTACCCTATATATAGGCTCCAAGCTGGGCACTCGCCTGAGGGGCAACCTACCCTATATATCGGCTCCAAGCTGGGCACTCGCCTGAGGGGGAAACTACCCTATATATAGGCTCCAAGCTGGGCACTCGCCTGAGGGGCAACCTACCCTATATATAGGCTCCAAGCTGGGCACTCACCTGAGGTCAACCTACCCTATATATAGGCTCCACGCTGGGCACTCGCCTGAGGGGGAAACTACCCTATATATAGGCTCCAAGCTGGGCACTCGCCTGAGGGGCAACCTACCCTATATATAGGCTCCAAGCTGGGCACTCGCCTGAGGTCAACCTACCCTATATATAGGCTCCACGCTGGGCACTCGCCTGAGGGGGAAACTACCCTATATATAGGCTCCAAGCTGGGCACTCACCTGAGGGGGAAGCTACCCTATATATAGGCTCCAAGCTGGGCACTCGCCTGAGGGGGAAGCTACCCTATATATAGGCTCCAAGCTGGGCACTCACCTGAGGGTGAAACTACCCTATATATAGGCTCCAAGCTGGGCACTCGCCTGAGGGGGAAACTACCCTATATATTGGCTCCACGCTGGGCACTCGCCTGAGGGGGAAGCTACCCTATATATAGGCTCCAAGCTGGGCACTCGCCTGAGGGTGAAACTACCCTATATATAGGCTCCAAGCTGGGCACTCGCCTGAGGGGGAAACTACCCTATATATAGGCTCCAAGCTGGGCACTCGTCTGAGGGGGAAGCTACCCTATATATAGCCTCCAAGCTGGGCACTCGCCTGAGGGTGAAACAATCCTATATATAGGCTCCAAGCTGGGCACTCGCCTGAGGGGGAAACTACCCTATATATAGGCTCCAAGCTGGGCACTCGCCTGAGGGGGAAACTACCCTATATATAGTCTCCACGCTGGGCACTCGCCTGAGGGGGAAACTACCCTATATATCGGCTCCACGTTGAGCACTCGCCTGAGGGGCAAACTACCCTATATATAGGCTCCAAGCTGGGCACTCGCCTGAGGGGTAACCTACCCTATATATAGGCTCCAAGCTGGGCACTCGCCTGAGGTCAACCTACCCTATATATAGGCTCAACACTGAGCACTCGCCTGAGGGGGAAACTACCCTATATAAAGGCTCCAAGCTGGGCACTCGCCTGAGGGGCAACCTACCCTATATTTAGGCTCCAAGCTGGGCACTCGCCTGAGGTCAACCTACCCTATATATAGGCTCCACGCTGAGCACTCGCCTGAGGGGGAAACTACCCTATATATAGGCTCCAAGCTGGGCACTCGCCTGAGGGGCAACCTACCCTATATATCGGCTCCACGCTGAGCACTCGCCTGAGGTCAACCTACCCTATATATAGGCACCACGCTGAGCACTCGCCTGAGGGGGAAACTACCCTATATATAGGCTCCAAGCAGGGCACTCGCCTGAGGGGGAAACTACCCTATATATAGGCTCCACGCTGAGCACTCGCCTGAGGGGGAAACTACCCTATATATAGGCTCCAAACTGGGCACTCGCCTGAGGGGCAACCTACCCTATATATCGGCTCCAAGCTGGTCACTCGCCTGAGGGTGAAACTACCCTATATATAGGCTCCAAGCTGGGCACTCGCCTGAGGGGCAACCTACCCTATATATCGGCTCCAAGCTGGGCACTCGCCTGAGGGTGAAACTACCCTATATATAGGCTCCAAGCTGGGCACTCGCCTGAGGGGCAACCTACCCTATATATAGGCTCCAAGCTGGGCACTCGCCTGAGGGGGAAACTACCATATATATAGGCTCCACGCTGGGTACTCGCCTGAGGGGGAAACTACCCTATATATAGGCTCCAAGCTGGGCACTCGCCTGAGGGACAACCTACCCTATATATAGGCTCCAAGCTGGGCACTCGCCTGAGAGGCAACCTACCCTATATATAGGCTCCAAGCTGGGCACTCGCCTGAGGGGGAAGCTACCCTATATATAGTCTCCATGCTGGGCACTCGCCTGAGGGGGAAACTACGCTATATTAAGGCTCCATGCTGGGCACTCGCCTGAGGGGGAAACTACCCTATATATAGGCTCCAAGCTGGGCACTCGCCTGAGGGGCAACCTACCCTATATATAGGCTCCAAGCTGGGCACTCGCCTGAGGGGCAACCTACCCTATATATAGGCTCCAAGCTGGGCACTCTCCTGAGGGGGAAACTACTCTATATATAGTCTCCACGCTGGGCACTCACCTGAGGGGGAAACTACGCTATATTAAGGCTCCACGCTGGGCACTCGCCTGAGGGGGAAACTACCCTATATATAGGCTCCAAGCTGGGCACTCGCCTGAGGGGCAACCTACCCTATATATAGGCTCCAAGCTGGGCACTCGCCTGAGGGGCAACCTACCCTATATATAGGCACCAAGCTGGGCACTCGCCTGAGGGTGAAACTACCCTATATATAGTCTCCACGCTGGGCACTTGCCTGAGGGGGAAACTACGCTATATTAAGGCTCCACGCTGGGCACTCGCCTGAGGGGGAAACTACCCTATATATAGGCTCCAAGCTGGGCACTCGCCTGAGGGTGAAACTACCCTATATATAGGCTCCAAGCTGGGCACTCGCCTGAGGGGCAACCTACCCTATATATCGGCTCCAAGCTGGGCACTCGCCTGAGGGTGAAACTACCCTATATATAGGCTCCAAGCTGGGCACTCGCCTGAGGGGCAACCTACCCTATATATAGGCTCCAAGCTGGGCACTCACCTGAGGGGGAAACTACCCTATATATAGGCTCCACGCTGGGTACTCGCCTGAGGGGGAAACTACCCTATATATAGGCTCCAAGCTGGGCACTCGCCTGAGGGGCAACCTACCCTATATATAGGCTCCAAGCTGGGCACTCGCCTGAGAGGCAACCTACCCTATATATAGGCTCCAAGCTTTGCATTCGCCTGAGGGGGAAGCTACCCTATATATAGTCTCCACGCTGGGCACTCGCCTGAGGGGGAAACTACCCTATATTAAGGCTCCATGCTGGGCACTCGCCTGAGGGGGAAACTACCCTATATATAGGCTCCAAGCTGGGCACTCGCCTGAGGGGCAACCTACCCTATATATAGGCTCCAAGCTGGGCACTCGCCTGAGGGGCAACCTACCCTGTATATAGGCTCCAAGCTGGGCACTCTCCTGAGGGGGAAACTACTCTATATATAGTCTCCACGCTGGGCACTCACCTGAGGGGGAAACTACGCTATATTAAGGCTCCACGCTGGGCACTCGCCTGAGGGGGAAACTACCCTATATATAGGCTCCAAGCTGGGCACTCGCCTGAGGGGCAACCTACCCTATATATAGGCTCCAAGCTGGGCACTCGCCTGAGGGGCAACCTACCCTATATATAGGCTCCAAGCTGGGCACTCGCCTGAGGGGGAAACTACCCTATATATAGTCTCCACGCTGGGCACTTGCCTGAGGGTGAAACTACGCTATATTAAGGCTCCACGCTGGGCACTCGCCTGAGGGGGAAACTACCCTATATATAGGCTCCAAGCTGGGCACTCGCCTGAGGGGGAAACTACCCTATATATAGGCTCCACGCTGAGCACTCGCCTGAGGGGGAAACTACCCTATATATAGGCTTCACGCTGAGCACTCGCCTGAGGGGGAAACTACCCTATATATAGTCTCCACGCTGGGCACTTGCCTGAGGGGGAAACTACGCTATATTAAGGCTCCACGCTGGGCACTCGCCTGAGGGGGAAACTTCCCTATATATAGGCTCCAAGCTGGGCACTCGCCTGAGGTCAACCTACCCTATATATAGGCTCCACGCTGGGCACTCGCCTGAGGGGGAAACTACCCTATATATAGGCTCCAAGCTGGGCACTCGCCTGAGGGGGAAGCTACCCTATATATAGGCTCCAAGCTGGGCACTCGCCTGAGGGGGAAGCTACCCTATATATAGGCTCCAAGCTGGGCACTCGCCTGAGGGTGAAACTACCCTATATATAGGCTCCAAGCTGGGCACTCGCCTGAGGGGGAAGCTACCCTATATATAGGCTCCAAGCTGGGCACTCGCCTGAGGGGCAACCTACCCTATATATAGGCTCCAAGCTGGGCACTCTCCTGAGGGGGAAACTACTCTATATATAGTCTCCACGCTGGGCACTCACCTGAGGGGGAAACTACGCTATATTAAGGCTCCACGCTGGGCACTCGCCTGAGGGGGAAACTACCCTATATATAGGCTCCAAGCTGGGCACTCGCCTGAGGGGCAACCTACCCTATATATAGGCTCCAAGCTGGGCACTCGCCTGAGGGGCAACCTACCCTATATATAGGCTCCAAGCTGGGCACTCGCCTGAGGGTGAAACTACCCTATATATAGTCTCCACGCTGGGCACTTGCCTGAGGGGGAAACTACGCTATATTAAGGCTCCACGCTGGGCACTCGCCTGAGGGGGAAACTACCCTATATATAGGCTCCAAGCTGGGCACTCGCCTGAGGGTGAAACTACCCTATATATAGGCTCCAAGCTGGGCACTCGCCTGAGGGGCAACCTACCCTATATATCGGCTCCAAGCTGGGCACTCGCCTGAGGGTGAAACTACCCTATATATAGGCTCCAAGCTGGGCACTCGCCTGAGGGGCAACCTACCCTATATATAGGCTCCAAGCTGGGCACTCACCTGAGGGGGAAACTACCCTATATATAGGCTCCACGCTGGGTACTCGCCTGAGGGGGAAACTACCCTATATATAGGCTCCAAGCTGGGCACTCGCCTGAGGGGCAACCTACCCTATATATAGGCTCCAAGCTGGGCACTCGCCTGAGAGGCAACCTACCCTATATATAGGCTCCAAGCTTTGCATTCGCCTGAGGGGGAAGCTACCCTATATATAGTCTCCACGCTGGGCACTCGCCTGAGGGGGAAACTACCCTATATTAAGGCTCCATGCTGGGCACTCGCCTGAGGGGGAAACTACCCTATATATAGGCTCCAAGCTGGGCACTCGCCTGAGGGGCAACCTACCCTATATATAGGCTCCAAGCTGGGCACTCGCCTGAGGGGCAACCTACCCTATATATAGGCTCCAAGCTGGGCACTCTCCTGAGGGGGAAACTACTCTATATATAGTCTCCACGCTGGGCACTCACCTGAGGGGGAAACTACGCTATATTAAGGCTCCACGCTGGGCACTCGCCTGAGGGGGAAACTACCCTATATATAGGCTCCAAGCTGGGCACTCGCCTGAGGGGCAACCTACCCTATATATAGGCTCCAAGCTGGGCACTCGCCTGAGGGGCAACCTACCCTATATATAGGCTCCAAGCTGGGCACTCGCCTGAGGGGGAAACTACCCTATATATAGTCTCCACGCTGGGCACTTGCCTGAGGGTGAAACTACGCTATATTAAGGCTCCACGCTGGGCACTCGCCTGAGGGGGAAACTACCCTATATATAGGCTCCAAGCTGGGCACTCGCCTGAGGGGGAAACTACCCTATATATAGGCTCCACGCTGAGCACTCGCCTGAGGGGGAAACTACCCTATATATAGGCTTCACGCTGAGCACTCGCCTGAGGGGGAAACTACCCTATATATAGTCTCCACGCTGGGCACTTGCCGGAGGGGGAAACTACGCTATATTAAGGCTCCACGCTGGGCACTCGCCTGAGGGGGAAACTACCCTATATATAGGCTCCAAGCTGGGCACTCGCCTGAGGTCAACCTACCCTATATATAGGCTCCACGCTGGGCACTCGCCTGAGGGGGAAACTACCCTATATATAGGCTCCAAGCTGGGCACTCGCCTGAGGGGGAAGCTACCCTATATATAGGCTCCAAGCTGGGCACTCGCCTGAGGGGGAAGCTACCCTATATATAGGCTCCAAGCTGGGCACTCGCCTGAGGGTGAAACTACCCTATATATAGGCTCCAAGCTGGGCACTCGCCTGAGGGGGAAGCTACCCTATATATAGGCTCCAAGCTGGGCACTCGCCTGAGGGGCAACCTACCCTATATATAGGCTCCAAGCTGGGCACTCTCCTGAGGGGGAAACTACTCTATATATAGTCTCCACGCTGGGCACTCACCTGAGGGGGAAACTACGCTATATTAAGGCTCCACGCTGGGCACTCGCCTGAGGGGGAAACTACCCTATATATAGGCTCCAAGCTGGGCACTCGCCTGAGGGGCAACCTACCCTATATATAGGCTCCAAGCTGGGCACTCGCCTGAGGGGCAACCTACCCTATATATAGGCTCCAAGCTGGGCACTCGCCTGAGGGTGAAACTACCCTATATATAGTCTCCACGCTGGGCACTTGCCTGAGGGGGAAACTACGCTATATTAAGGCTCCACGCTGGGCACTCGCCTGAGGGGGAAACTACCCTATATATAGGCTCCAAGCTGGGCACTCGCCTGAGGGTGAAACTACCCTATATATAGGCTCCAAGCTGGGCACTCGCCTGAGGGGCAACCTACCCTATATATCGGCTCCAAGCTGGGCACTCGCCTGAGGGTGAAACTACCCTATATATAGGCTCCAAGCTGGGCACTCGCCTGAGGGGCAACCTACCCTATATATAGGCTCCAAGCTGGGCACTCACCTGAGGGGGAAACTACCCTATATATAGGCTCCACGCTGGGTACTCGCCTGAGGGGGAAACTACCCTATATATAGGCTCCAAGCTGGGCACTCGCCTGAGGGGCAACCTACCCTATATATAGGCTCCAAGCTGGGCACTCGCCTGAGAGGCAACCTACCCTATATATAGGCTCCAAGCTTTGCATTCGCCTGAGGGGGAAGCTACCCTATATATAGTCTCCACGCTGGGCACTCGCCTGAGGGGGAAACTACCCTATATTAAGGCTCCATGCTGGGCACTCGCCTGAGGGGGAAACTACCCTATATATAGGCTCCAAGCTGGGCACTCGCCTGAGGGGCAACCTACCCTATATATAGGCTCCAAGCTGGGCACTCGCCTGAGGGGCAACCTACCCTATATATAGGCTCCAAGCTGGGCACTCTCCTGAGGGGGAAACTACTCTATATATAGTCTCCACGCTGGGCACTCACCTGAGGGGGAAACTACGCTATATTAAGGCTCCACGCTGGGCACTCGCCTGAGGGGGAAACTACCCTATATATAGGCTCCAAGCTGGGCACTCGCCTGAGGGGCAACCTACCCTATATATAGGCTCCAAGCTGGGCACTCGCCTGAGGGGCAACCTACCCTATATATAGGCTCCAAGCTGGGCACTCGCCTGAGGGGGAAACTACCCTATATATAGTCTCCACGCTGGGCACTTGCCTGAGGGTGAAACTACGCTATATTAAGGCTCCACGCTGGGCACTCGCCTGAGGGGGAAACTACCCTATATATAGGCTCCAAGCTGGGCACTCGCCTGAGGGGGAAACTACCCTATATATAGGCTCCACGCTGAGCACTCGCCTGAGGGGGAAACTACCCTATATATAGGCTTCACGCTGAGCACTCGCCTGAGGGGGAAACTACCCTATATATAGTCTCCACGCTGGGCACTTGCCTGAGGGGGAAACTACGCTATATTAAGGCTCCACGCTGGGCACTCGCCTGAGGGGGAAACTACCCTATATATAGGCTCCAAGCTGGGCACTCGCCTGAGGTCAACCTACCCTATATATAGGCTCCACGCTGGGCACTCGCCTGAGGGGGAAACTACCCTATATATAGGCTCCAAGCTGGGCACTCGCCTGAGGGGGAAGCTACCCTATATATAGGCTCCAAGCTGGGCACTCGCCTGAGGGGGAAGCTACCCTATATATAGGCTCCAAGCTGGGCACTCGCCTGAGGGTGAAACTACCCTATATATAGGCTCCAAGCTGGGCACTCGCCTGAGGGGGAAACTACCCTACATATTGGCTCCACGCTGAGCACTCGCCTGAGGGGGAAGCTACCCTATATATAGGCTCCAAGCTGGGCACTCGCCTGAGGGTGAAACTACCCTATATATAGGCTCCAAGCTGGGCACTCGCCTGAGGGGGAAACTACCCTATATATAGGCTCCAAGCTGGGCACTCGTCTGAGGGGGAAGCTACCCTATATATAGCCTCCAAGCTGGGCACTCGCCTGAGGGTGAAACTATCCTATATATAGGCTCCAAGCTGGGCACTCGCCTGAGGGGGAAACTACCCTATATATAGGCTCCAAGCTGGGCACTCGCCTGAGGGGGAAACTACCCTATATATAGTCTCCACGCTGGGCACTCGCCTGAGGGGGAAACTACCCTATATATCGGCTCCACGCTGAGCACTCGCCTGAGGGGCAAACTACCCTATATATAGGCTCCAAGCTGGGCACTCGCCTGAGGGGTAACCTACCCTATATATAGGCTCCAAGCTGGGCACTCGCCTGAGGTCAACCTACCCTATATATAGGCTCAACACTGAGCACTCGCCTGAGGGGGAAACTACCCTATATAAAAGCTCCAAGCTGGGCACTCGCCTGAGGGGCAACCTACCCTATATATAGGCTCCAAGCTGGGCACTCGCCTGAGGTCAACCTACCCTATATATAGGCTCCACGCTGAGCACTCGCCTGAGGGGGAAACTACCCTATATATAGGCTCCAAGCTGGGCACTCGCCTGAGGGGCAACCTACCCTATATATCGGCTCCACGCTGAGCACTCGCCTGAGGTCAACCTACCCTATATATAGGCACCACGCTGAGCACTCGCCTGAGGGGGAAACTACCCTACATATAGGCTCCAAGCTGGGCACTCGCCTGAGGGGGAAACTACCCTATATATAGGCTCCACGCTGAGCACTCGCCTGAGGGGGAAACTACCCTATATATAGGCTCCAAACTGGGCACTCGCCTGAGGGGCAACCTACCCTATATATCGGCTCCAAGCTGGTCACTCGCCTGAGGGTGAAACTACCCTATATATAGGCTCCAAGCTGGGCACTCGCCTGAGGGGCAACCTACCCTATATATCGGCTCCAAGCTGGGCACTCGCCTGAGGGTGAAACTACCCTATATATAGGCTCCAAGCTGGGCACTCGCCTGAGGGGCAACCTACCCTATATATAGGCTCCAAGCTGGGCACTCGCCTGAGGGGGAAACTACCATATATATAGGCTCCACGCTGGGTACTCGCCTGAGGGTGAAACTACCCTATATATAGGCTCCAAGCTGGGCACTCGCCTGAGGGACAACCTACCCTATATATAGGCTCCAAGCTGGGCACTCGCCTGTGAGGCAACCTACCCTATATATAGGCTCCAAGCTGGGCACTCGCCTGAGGGGGAAGCTACCCTATATATAGTCTCCACGCTGGGCACTCGCCTGAGGGGGAAACTACGCTATATTAAGGCTCCATGCTGGGCACTCGCCTGAGGGGGAAACTACCCTATATATAGGCTCCAAGCTGGGCACTCGCCTGAGGGGCAACCTACCCTATATATAGGCTCCAAGCTGGGCACTCGCCTGAGGGGCAACCTACCCTATATATAGGCTCCAAGCTGGGCACTCTCCTGAGGGGGAAACTACTCTATATATAGTCTCCACGCTGGGCACTCACCTGAGGGGGAAACTACGCTATATTAAGGCTCCACGCTGGGCACTCGCCTGAGGGGGAAACTACCCTATATATAGGCTCCAAGCTGGGCACTCGCCTGAGGGGCAACCTACCCTATATATAGGCTCCAAGCTGGGCACTCGCCTGAGGGGCAACCTACCCTATATATAGGCTCCAAGCTGGGCACTCGCCTGAGGGGGAAACTACCCTATATATAGTCTCCACGCTGGGCACTTGCCTGAGGGGGAAACTACGCTATATTAAGGCTCCACGCTGGGCACTCGCCTGAGGGGGAAACTACCCTATATATAGGATCCAAGCTGGGCACTCGCCTGAGGGGGAAACTACCCTATATATAGGCTCCACGCTGAGCACTCGCCTGAGGGGGAAACTACCCTATATATAGGCTCCAAACTGGGCACTCGCCTGAGGGGCAACCTACCCTATATATCGGCTCCAAGCTGGGCACTCACCTGAGGGTGAAACTACCCTATATATAGGCTCCAAGCTGGGCACTCGCCTGAGGGGCAACCTACCCTATATATCGGCTCCAAGCTGGGCACTCGCCTGAGGGTGAAACTACCCTATATATAGGCTCCAAGCTGGGCACTCGCCTGAGGGGCAACCTACCCTATATATAGGCTCCAAGCTGGGCACTCGCCTGAGGGGGAAACTACCCTATATATAGGCTCCACGCTGGGTACTCGCCTGAGGGGGAAACTACCCTATATATAGGCTCCAAGCTGGGCACTCGTCTGAGGGGCAACCTACCCTATATATAGGCTCCAAGCTATGCACTCGCCTGAGAGGCAACCTACCCTATATATAGGCTCCAAGCTGGGCACTCGCCTGAGGGGGAAGCTACCCTATATATAGTCTCCACGCTGGGCACTCGCCTGAGGGGGAAACTACGCTATATTAAGGCTCCATGCTGGGCACTCGCCTGAGGGGGAAACTACCCTATATATAGGCTCCAAGCTGGGCACTCGCCTGAGGGGCAACCTACCCTATATATAGGCTCCAAGCTGGGCACTCGCCTGAGGGGCAACCTACCCTATATATAGGCTCCAAGCTGGGCACTCGCCTGAGGGGGAAGCTACCCTATATATAGTCTCCACGCTGGGCACTCGCCTGAGGGGGAAACTACGCTATATTAAGGCTCCATGCTGGGCACTCGCCTGAGGGGGAAACTACCCTATATATAGGCTCCAAGCTGGGCACTCGCCTGAGGGGCAACCTACCCTATATATAGGCTCCAAGCTGGGCACTCGCCTGAGGGGCAACCTACCCTATATATAGGCTCCAAGCTGGGCACTCTCCTGAGGGGGATACTACTCTATATATAGTCTCCACGCTGGGCACTCACCTGAGGGGGAAACTACGCTATATTAAGGCTCCACGCTGGGCACTCGCCTGAGGGGGAAACTACCCTATATATAGGCTCCAAGCTGGGCACTCGCCTGAGGGGCAACCTACCCTATATATAGGCTCCAAGCTGGGCACTCGCCTGAGGGGCAACCTACCCTATATATTGGCTCCAAGCTGGGCACTCGCCTGAGGGGGAAACTACCCTATATATAGTCTCCACGCTGGGCACTTGGCTGAGGGGGAAACTACGCTATATTAAGGCTCCACGCTGGGCACTCACCTGAGGGGGAAACTACCCTATATATAGGCTCCAAGCTGGGCACTCGCCTGAGGGGGAAACTACCCTATATATAGGCTCCACGCTGAGCACTCGCCTGAGGGGGAAACTACCCTATATATAGGCTTCACGCTGAGCACTCGCCTGAGGGGGAAACTACCCTATATATAGTCTCCACGCTGGGCACTCGCCTGAGGGGGAAACTTCCCTATATATAGGCTCCACGCAGGGCACTCGCCTGAGAGGGAAACTACCCTATATATAGGCTCCAGGCTGGGCACTCGCCTGAGGGGGAATCTACCCTATATATACAGTCAGGGGTTACCACCGGCGATAGCACCATTACTCATCCCCATATAACAAGGAAGGCGATAATAGGAAATCGCAGAATAAAACTATTATTGTTCATCTGTCACCTGAGGAGATTGACTGGGAACATCACACCCTGCGCTGCTCAGCTTCTCCTGGCACTGCCAGCTATTCTCTCATATCTAAGGCAGAGTTATAGCCTCGTGACCACCCTACAGATCTCCCGCCTTCCTGGCACTGCCAGCTACTCGCTCATATCTAAGGCAGAGTTATAGCCTGGTGACCACCCTACAGATCTCCCCCATCCTGGCACTGCCAGCTACTCGCTCATATCTAAGGTAGAGTTATAGCCTGGTGACCACCCTACAGATCTCCCCATCCTGGCACTGCCAGCTACTCGCTCATATCTATGGTAGAGTTATAGCCTGGTGACCACCCTACAGATCTCCCCCATCCTGGCACTGCCAGCTACTCGCTCATATCTAAGGCAGAGTTATAGCCTGGTGACCACCCTACAGATCTCCCCCATCCTGGTCGCAGCCACGTCAGTGTGCTACATTACATAGGCCGCAGGTAGGTATGTATGGTATATAGGCAGCAGGTAAGTAGGTATAGTATATAGGCAGCAGATAGGTATGGTATATAGGCAGCAGTGACAGTGCATCCGGAAAGTATTCACAGCGCTTCACTTTTTCCACATTTTGTTATGTTACAGCCTTATTTCAAAATGGAATAAATTCATTTTTGTCCTCAAAATTCTACATACAATACCCCATAATGACAATGTGTAAAAAGTATTTTTGAGATTTTTGCAAATTTAATAATTAAAAAAAACACTAAGAAATCACATGTACATAAGTATTCACACCCTTTGCCATGAAGCTCAAAATTGAGCTCAGGTGCATCTTGTTTCCACTAATCATACTTGAGATGTTCCAAACCCTTCAAACCAAGACATTTGCCTTGAGGAAGAGAGCAGTGACTCTTGAAACGCGTTGGCCTGTGGTGCAGACTGAAAGGTTTGAAGGGTGGATGTTCCAGGGATTACCCCCGACCATAAAGGAATCAAATTGGAGCTTCCGGAGGCCACCAGATTGAGACTTTATTTGCCTGTATGCAAGGGGAAACCCGGTAATTACCCACCTTATAAACCTGCACTTTTATGATATAGATGAACTGGAGTTCATATATTTTTTAAAGAAGAATATTTTTTCTGTTTGATGTTTGGATTCTGTTACGAACCATTGTTGTATGTTCTTATTAAAATTGTCGTGTTTAAAACATATTACACTATGGTCCCTATCCCTTTGATTATGTCTTTTATGGCACTGGACTTATAATGGAGGAAGGAGGATTCAGAGACATGTGAATGATCCAGACCATATTATTAAGGGAAGTATTTTGATGACATATGATAATCACTTTTTTGTTTATATCAGCGCATTCTAGTCTGCAATATTTTTTTGGTTCATGATGAGACAAAGATTGAACTCTTCGGCGTGAATACCAGGCGTTATGTTTGGAGCAAACCAGGCACCGCTCATCACCAGGCCAATACCATCCCTACAGTGAAGCAGGGTGGTGGCAGCATCATGCTGTGGGGATGTGTATCAGCGGCGGGAACTGGGAGACTGGTCAGGATAGAGGGAAAGATGAATGCAGCAATGTACAGAGACATCCTGGATGAAAACCTGCTCCAGAGCACTCTTGACCTCAGACTGGGGCGACGGTTCATCTTTCAGCAGGACAACGACCCTAAGCACACAGCCAAGATATCACAGGAGTAACTTCAGGACAACTCTGTGAATGTCCATGAGTGGCCCAGCCAGAGCCCAGACTTGAATCCGATTGACCATCTCTGGAGAGATCTGAAAATGGCCGCGCACCGACGTTTCCTATCCAACCTGATGGAGCCTGAGAGGTGCTGCAAAGAGGAATGGGCGAAACTGCCCAAAGACAGGTGTGCCAAGCTTGTGGCATCATATTCAAAAAGACCTGAGGCTGTAATTGCTGCCAAAGGTGCATCAACAAAGTATTGAGCAGAGGCCGTGATACTTATATACATGTGATGTCTTAGTTTCTTTTTTTATTCAATTTGCAAAAATCTCAAAAAATAAAAAAACTTTACACTTTGTCATTATGGGGAATTGTGTGTAGAATTTTGAGGAGAAAAATGAATTTATTCCATTTTGGAATAAGGCTGTAACATAACAAAATGTGGAAAAAGTGACGCTCCGTGAATACTTTCTGGATGCACTGTAGGTGTATAGGCGGTAGGTATGTTTGGCATATAGTCAGCTGGTAGGTATGTATATAGGCAGTATTTATGGTATATAGACAGCAGGTAGGTATTATATATAGGCATCAGCAGGTATATAGGCAGCAGGTAGGTGGGTATGGTACATAAGCAGCAGGTAGGTATATAGGCAGCAGGTAGGCATGTATATAGGCAGCAGGCAAGTAGGTATGGTACAGTATATAGGCAGAAGGTAGGTATGGTATACAGGCAGCAGCTAGGTATATAGGCAGCAGCTAGGTATATAGGCAGAAGGTAGGTGGCTATATAGGCAGGAGGGTATGATATATAGTCCACAAGTAGGCAAGTATGGTATATAGGCAGCAGGTAAGTAAGTATGGTATATAAGCAGCAGGTAAGTAGGTATGGTATATAGGCAGCAGGTAAGTAGGTATGGTATATAAGCAGCAGGTAAGTAGGTATGGTATATAAGCAGCAGGTAAGTAGGTATGGTATATAGGCAGCAGGTAAGTATGTATGGTATATAGGCAGCAGGTAAGTATGTATGGTATATAAGCAGCAGGTAAGTATGTATGGTATATAAGCAGCAGGTAAGTAGGTATGGTATATAGGCAGCAGGTAAGTAGGTATGGTATATAAGCAGCAGGTAAGTAGGTATGGTATAGAGGCAGCAGGTAAGTATGTATGGTATATAAGCAGCAGGTAAGTAGGTATGGTATATAGGCAGCAGGTAAGTATGTATGGTATATAGGCAGCAGGTAAGTAGGTATAGTATATAGGCAGCAGGTAAGTAGGTATGGTATATAAGCAGCAGGTAAGTATGTATGGTATAGAGGCAGCAGGTAAGTATGTATGGTATATAAGCAGCAGGTAAGTATGTATGGTATATAGGCAGCAGGTAAGTATGTATGGTATATAGGCAGCAGGTAAGTAGGTATGGTATAGAGGCAACAGGTAAGTAGGTATGGTATATAAGCAGCAGGTAAGTATGTATGGTATATAGGCAGCAGGTAAGTAGGTATGGTATATAGGCAGCAGGTAAGTAGGTATGGTATATAAGCAGCAGGTAAGTAGGTATGGTATATAAGCAGCAGGTAAGTAGGTATGGTATATAAGCAGCAGGTAAGTAGGTATGGTATATAGGCAGCAGGTAAGTAGGTATGGTATATAGGCAGCAGGTAAGTATGTATGGTATATCGGCAGCAGGTAAGTATGTATGGTATATAAGCAGCAGGTAAGTATGTATGGTATATCGGCAGCAGGTAAGTATGTATGGTATATAGGCAGCAGGTAAGTAGGTATGGTATATAGGCAGCAGGTAAGTAGGTATGGTATATAGGCAGCAGGTAAGTATGTATGGTATATAGGCAGCAGGTAAGTAAGTAAGGTATATAGGCAGCAGGTAAGTAGGTATGGTATATAGGCAGCAGGTAAGTAGGTATGGTATATAAGCAGCAGGTAAGTAGGTATGGTATATAAGCAGCAGGTAAGTAGGTATGGTATATAGGCAGCAGGTAAGTAGGTATGGTATATAGGCAGCAGGTAAGTAGGTATGGTATATAGGCAGCAGGTAAGTATGTATGGTATATAGGCAGCAGGTAAGTAGGTATGGTATATAGGCAGCAGGTAAGTATGTATGGTATATAGGCAGCAGGTAAGTATGTATGGTATATAGGCAGCAGGTAAGTATGTATGGTATATAGGCAGCAGGTAAGTAGGTTTGGTATATAAGCAGCAGGTAAGTAGGTATGGTATATAAGCAGCAGGTAAGTAGGTATGGTATATAGGCAGCAGGTAAGTAGGTATGGTATATAGGCAGCAGGTAAGTAGGTATGGTATATCGGCAGCAGGTAAGTAGGTATGGTATATCGGCAGCAGGTAGGTATGTATGGTATATAAGCAGCAGGTAAGTAGGTATGGTATATAAGCAGCAGGTAATTATGTATGGTATATAGGCAGCAGGTAAGTATGTATGGTATATAGGCAGCAGGTAAGTATGTATGGTATATAGGCAGCAGGTAAGTAGGTATGGTATATAGGCAGCAGATAAGTATGTATGGTATATAAGCAGCAGGTAAGTATGTATGGTATATAAGCAGCAGGTAAGTAGGCTAGTATGGTATATAAGCAGCAGGTAAGTAGGTATGGTATGTAAGCAGCAGGTAAGTAGGTATGGTATATAGGCAGTAGGTAGGTATGTATGGTATATAGGCAGCAGGTAAGTAGGTATGGTATATAGGCAGTAGGTAGGTATGTATGGTATATAAGCAGCAGGTAAGTATGTATGGTATATAGGCAGCAGGTAAGTAGGTATGGTATATAGGCAGTAGGTAGGTATGTATGGTATATAAGCAGCAGGTAAGTATGTATGGTATATAGGCAGCAGGTAAGTATGTATGGTATATAGGCAGCAGGTAAGTATGTATGGTATATAAGCAGCAGGTAAGTAGGTATGGTATATAGGCAGCAGATAAGTATGTATGGTATATAAGCAGCAGGTAAGTATGTATGGTATATAGGCAGCAGGTAAGTAGGTATGGTATATAGGCAGCAGGTAAGTAGGTATGGTATATAAGCAGCAGGTAAGTAGGTATGGTATATAAGCAGCAGGTAAGTAGGTATGGTATATAGGCAGCAGGTAAGTAGGTATGGTATATAGGCAGCAGGTAAGTATGTATGGTATATAGGCAGCAGGTAAGTATGTATGGTATATAGGCAGCAGGTAAGTAGGTATGGTATATAGGCAGCAGGTAAGTAGGTATGGTATATAGGCAGCAGGTAAGTAGGTATGGTATATAGGCAGCAGGTAAGTAGGTATGGTATATAAGCAGCAGGTAAGTAGGTATGGTATATAGGCAGCAGGTAAGTAGGTTTGGTATATAAGCAGCAGGTAAGTATGTATGGTATATAGGCAGCAGATAAGTATGTATGGTATATAGGCAGCAGGTAAGTATGAATGGTATATAAGCAGCAGGTAAGTAGGTATGGTATATAGGCAGTAGGTAGGTATGTATGGTATATAGGCAGCAGGTAAGTAGGTATGGTATATAAGCAGCAGGTAAGTAAGTATGGTATATAAGCAGCAGGTAAGTAGGTATGGTATATAAGCAGCAGGTAAGTATGTATGGTATATAGGCAGCAGGTAAGTATGTATGGTATATAGGCAGCAGGTAAGTATGTATGGTATATAGGCAGCAGGTAAGTATGTATGGTATATAGGCAGCAGATAAGTAGGTATGGTATATAAGCAGCAGGTAAGTAGGTATGGTATATAGGCAGCAGGTAATTATGTATGGTATATAGGCAGCAGGTAAGTATGTATGGTATATAGGCAGCAGGTAAGTATGTATGGTATATAAGCAGCAGGTAAGTATGTATGGTATATAGGCAGCAGGTAAGTAGGTATGGTATATAAGCAGCAGGTAAGTATGTATGGTATATAAGCAGCAGGTAAGTATGTATGGTATATAAGCAGCAGGTAAGTATGTATGGTATATAGGCAGCAGGTAAGTAGGTATGGTATATAGGCAGCAGGTAAGTAGGTATGGTATATAGGCAGCAGGTAAGTAGGTATGGTATATAAGCAGCAGGTAAGTATGTATGGTATATAAGCAGCAGGTAAGTATGTATGGTATATAAGCAGCAGGTAAGTAGGTATGGTATATAGGCAGCAGGTAAGTAGGTATAGTATATAGGCAGCAGGTAGGTATGTATGGTATATAGGCAGCAGGTATGTATATAAACAGGTATAGTATATAGGCAGCAGGTAAGTAGGTATAGTATATAGGCAGCAGGTAGGTAGGTATAGAAGCAGCAGGTAGGTAGGTATAGAAGCAGGTATAGTATATAGGCAGCAGGTAGATATGTATGGTATATTGTCCACAGTTAGCCAAGTATGGTATATAGGCAGCAGGTAGGTAGGGATGGTATATAGGCAGCAGGTAGGTATATAAGCAGCAGGTATGGTATGGTATATAAGCGGTCGGTAGGTATGGTATATATAAGCAGGTAGGCAAGTATTTATATAAGCACCAGGTAAGTAGGTATAGGCAGCAGGTAGGTATAGTATATAGGCAACAGGTAGGTATAGTATATAGGCAGCAGGTAGGTATGGCATATAGGCAGCAGGGAGGTGGGTATGGCATATAGGCATCAGGGAGGTGGGTATATAGGCAGCAGGGAGATATGGCATGTAGCTAGGCAGCAGGGAGGTATGGCATGTAGCTAGGCAGCAGAGAGGTGGGTATGTAGGCAGCAGGGAGGTGGGTATGGCATGTAGCTAGGCAGCAGGGAGGTGGGTATGTAGAAAGCAGGGAGGTGGGTATGTAGGCAGCAGGAAGGTATGGCATGTAGCTAGGCAGCAGGGAGGTGGGTATGTAGAAAGCAGGGAGGTGGGTATGTAGGCAGCAGGAAGGTATGGCATGTAGCTAGGCAGCAGAGATGTGGGTATGTAGGCAGCAGGGAGGTGGGTATGGCATGTAGCTAGGCAGCAGGGAGGTGGGTATGTAGGCAGCAGGGAGGTATGGCATGTAGCTAGGCAGCAGGGAGGTATGGCATGTAGCTAGGCAGCAGAGTGGTGGGTATGTAGTCAGCAAGGAGGTGGGTATGGCATAGTAGCTAGGCAGCAGGGAGGTGGGTATGTAGGCAGCAGGGAGCAATGGCATGTAGCTAGGCAGCAGAGATGTGGGTATGTAGTCAGCAGGGAGGTGGGTATGGCATGTAGCTAGGCAGCAGGGAGGTGGGTATGTAGGCAGCAGGGAGGTATGGCATGTAGCTAGGCAGCAGAGAGGTGGGTATGTAGGCAGCAGGGAGGTGGGTATGGCATGTAGCTAGGCAGCAGGGAGGTGGGTATGTAGAAAGCAGGGAGGTGGGTATGTAGGCAGCAGGAAGGTATGGCATGTAGCTAGGCAGCAGGGAGGTGGGTATGTAGAAAGCAGGGAGGTGGGTATGTAGGCAGCAGGAAGGTATGGCATGTAGCTAGGCAGCAGAGATGTGGGTATGTAGACAGCAGGGAGGTGGGTATGGCATGTAGCTAGGCAGCAGGGAGGTGGGTATGTAGGCAGCAGGGAGGTATGGCATGTAGCTAGGCAGCAGGGAGGTATGGCATGTAGCTAGGCAGCAGAGTGGTGGGTATGTAGGCAGCAGGGAGGTGGGTATGGCATAGTAGCTAGGCAGCAGGGAGGTGGGTATGTAGGCAGCAGGGAGGTGGGTATGTAGGCAGCAGGGAGGTATGGCATGTAGCTAGGCAGCAGAGAGGAGGGTATGTAGGCAGCAGGGAGGTGGGTATGGCATGTAGCTAGGCAGCAGGGAGGTGGGTATGTAGGCAGCTGGGAGGTGGGTATGTAGGCAGCAGGGAGGTATGGCATGTAGCTAGGCAGCAGAGATGTGGGTATGTAGGCATCAGGGAGGTGGGTATGGCATGTAGCTAGGCAGCAGGGAGGTGGGTATGTAGGCAGCAGGAAGGTATGGCATGTAGCTAGGCAGCAGGGAGGTGGGTATGTAGGCAGCAGGGAGGTGGGTATGTAGGAAGCAGGGAGGTGGGTATGTAGGCAGCAGAGATGTGGGAATGTAGGCAGCAGGGAGGTGGGTATGGCATGTAGCTAGGCAGCAGGGAGGTGGGTATGTAGGCAGCAGGGAGGTATGGCATGTAGCTAGGCAGCAGAGAGGTGGGTATGTAGGCAGCAGGGAGGTGGTATGGCATGTAGCTAGGCAGCAGGGAGGTGGGTATGTAGGCAGCAGGGAGGTGGGTATGGCATGTAGCTAGGCAGCAGGGAGGTGGGTATGTAGGCAGCAGGGAGGTATGGCATGTAGCTAGGCAGCAGGGAGGTATGGCATGTAGCTAGGCAGCAGAGGGGAGGGTATGTAGGCAGCAGGGAGGTGGGTATGGCATGTAGCTAGGCAGCAGGGAGGTGGGTATGTAGGCAGCAGGGAGGTGGGTATGTAGGCAGCAGGGAGGTGGGTATGTAGGCAGCAGGGAGGTGGGTATGCAGGCAGCAGGGAGGTGGGTATGCTTTCACTTATCTTTAAGCATACTGGTAATGTGAAGTGTACAGTATGGTGTCTGATTGCAGGAAGATTGTACAACACAGAAGCAGCTGTCAGCGCTCATCCAGGTGTGTGATTGGTTACTGTAGCAGTGTTAGTAGATGAATGTAGGGACTGCAGCATGGAGAGGCCGGTACAGGATGTGTCTGTAACCCCAGCAACTGCTGCCAGGAGACACCACAAACACAGAGCGGCCACATCCAGATCCTCCTCACTCCTACAGCAGGTGAGATTACCCAGCATATACTATATACTAACTGCATGATACTAACACGCTACATAGCTGCAGAGGTACAGACACATCACAGGCATGATGCTAACATGCTACATACCTGCAGAGGTACACACACATCACATGCATGATACTAACACGCTACATACCTGCAGAGGTACAGACACATCACACGCATGATACTAACACGCTACATACCTGCAGTGGTACAGACACATCACACGCATGATACTAACACGCTACATACCTGCAGAGGTACAGACACATCACACGCATGATACTAACACGCTACATACCTGCAGAGGTACACACACATCACACTCATGATACTAACACGCTACATACCTGCAGAGGTACAGACACATCACATGCATGATACTAACACGCTACATACCTACCAAGGTACAGACACATCACATGCATGATACTAACACGCTACATACCTACCAAGGTACAGACACATCACATGCATGATACTAACATGCTACATACCTGCAGAGGTACACACACATCACATGCATGATACTAACACGCTACATACCTGCAGAGGTACAGACACATCACACTCATGATACTAACACGCTACATACCTGCAGAGGTACAGACACATCACAGGCATGATACTAACACGCTACATACCTACCGAGGTACAGACACATCACATGCATGATACTAACATGCTACATACCTGCAGAGGTACACACAAATCACATGCATGATACTAACACGCTACATACCTGCAGAGGTACAGACACATCACACGCATGATACTAACACGCTACATACCTGCAGAGGTACAGACACATCACAAGCATGATACTAACACGCTACATACCTGCAGAGGTACAGACACATCACATGCATGATACTAACACGCTACATACCTGCAGAGGTACAGACACATCACATGCATGATACTAACATGCTACATACCTGCAGAGGTACAGACACATCACATGCATGATACTAACATGCTACATACCTGCAGAGGTACAGACACATCACATGCATGATACTAACACGCTACATACCTGCAGAGGTACACACACATCACATGCATGATACTAACACGCTACATACCTGGAGAGGTACAGATACATCACATGCATGATACTAACATGCTACATACCTGCAGAGGTACAGACACATCACACGCATGATACTAACACGCTACATACCTGCAGAGGTACACACACACATCATATGCATGATACTAACATGCTACATACCTGCAGAGGTACAGACACATCACATGCATGATACTAACAGGCTACATACCTGCAGAGGTACAGACACATCACATGCATGATACTAACACGCTACATACCTGCAGAGGTACAGACACATCACAGGCATGATACTAACACGCTACATACCTGCAGAGGTACAGACACATCACAGGCATGATACTAACATGCTACATACCTGCAGAAGTACAGACACATCACATGCATGATACTAACACGCTACATACCTGCAGAGGTACAGACACATCACATGCATGATGCTAGCATGCTACATACCTGCAGAGGTACAGACATCACAGGCATGGAGGGGACATGCTACATACCTGCAGAAGTACAGACACATCACATGCATGATACTAATGTGCTACATACCTGCAGAAGTCCAGACACATCACATGCATGATACTAATGTGCTACATACCTGCAGAGGCACAGACACATCACATGCATGAAGCTAACACGCTACATACCTTACCTGTAGAAGTACACACAAATCACGTTTGAGTCTAGCATGTGAGATAGAAGCACTTGGGAAGAGCTAAATGGAATGTACATCTGTCCTAGGTTTCTGACCTATGTCTTTTAAACCCCCAGGACAAGTCTGTATTTGCTTTGTTGAAGATTTGGGCTTTAAGTAAAAGCCGGATAATGGTTCCTGGGGGCATGGATGTGAGAGAGAAGAGAGGGCTCCATCCACAGGGCCGGTTCAGGTGTTTGTGCCTTTCAGCCTGAGAGCAGGTTGATCAGTGATTGCACCTGGAAGAAGCTCAAATAAAGGCCCCCATACATCAGCAATCAATTGTAGCAATCCTGCAGTTTGCAATTGATTGTGTATAAAAATCTGCAATGTATGGGCTTCACAGATCGCAGATTGCAACCAAAAAGTGATTGGAATTGTTTAATCAGATTGTCCAACATGTAGATTTCACAGATCGATTGGGGCTGTAGATTGCTAGTGTGTGGACATGATCAGCAGATTTGCAGACCGTTCCTAGTAAAAGGATGGGCCTTTCAAGATTGGCAGATCTGTGTTTGCTGCAATTGATCTGCAAATCACTGAAAAAGATCTGTAATGTATGGGCGCAGATTGCTCGATTGGGAAATCCTAAAATTGGCCAATAAATATTCAAATTCTTCAATTGTGGTTTTTAGATTGCTGATGTATGGGGGCCTTAAGCTGTGTCAGGATTTAGCTCAGAGTCTCACACCTGGAAGAGCAAGGAGGCAGGCTTGTTCAGAGACACTGGGGGGAATTCAATTCAACGCGCTATTGAATAGCGACGGGAGGGACTCCCAAAGCTATTCAATACACCGCAATGTTTGGGCGCGCTAAGGATTTCTTCTCGCACCCCACTGGGGTGCACGGATGTTTTTCTACATAGTGCGGCGCTCACAGCAGCGCGCCAGGCACTTTGGTCAGAGAATGCCGGTAACCGCGCCTTAACACCCTTGTTAAGGCGCGATGACCGCGATAACTGGCATTCTCCAACCACACAGCACACTGAATTGAATAGCTCCGGGAGCTCGCTCTCAGCGCTATTCAATTTGCATTGAACTGTGTTATACTTCTTGTAAGTGATGTGCATATGCCTATGTTTGTGGTGAGGGCAGTAGGCTCTACCACTGTTTGATAGAGGGAAGTTATTGTTTAGTTAGTGCCCAGGCGGGCTAGGATTTATGTTTATGACTTACATTTTTATTACTGCACAATAAAAACTAGCTCTGGTTAGCTTGCATGAAAACCCTGGACTGGTGTGCTGTGTCCTGGCTGCTGTGTGTTTGGAGGTGTCCATCTACCCCAGGAGAGGGGCCTCCTACCCCGGTCCTGTTACAAGTGGTGGAGAATGTGGGCATCACACTGAAAATTGCAGCAGGAGGAAAAGTTATACATTTAAAATTTAAAGTGACAGACACCAATTTGTTGTTTGGATATAAACTCGTATTCTGTGAAATCCATGGTGGTGGCATCAGTAGATGCTCAGGGCAGCCAGATTCTGCTTCAAACCTACACCTAAAGATAACATGGAGGACATTGAGGAAGTTAAATGACCCTACTCTGGTAAAAGCCAGGGAGAATGTAAAAGTGATTGATGGTAAACCCATATACCCTGATAGTCTGTCATATCCTCACGTGGCAGTATGCCAGAATTTTTTGTATCAAGTGACTAAGAAAGGGGAAGATATTGGGGAACAGTTCGTAATTCCCAGGGCATACAGAAGAACAGTGTTTAGACCTGGCTCATGGTCACATAACTGCAGGTCACCTAGGGGTAGAGAAAACCACTGAGCAAATTTTACAGAGGTTTTTCTGGCCCGGGGTTCATAAAGAGGTATCTGATTATTGTGCATCCTGCCCTGATTGTCATAATCATGCTCCAAGGCCACACTTTAAAAGTCCACTTGTCCTATTAGTCATTATTGAGGTTCTGTTTGAAAAAATAGCTATGGATTTGGTTGGACCTTTAATGAAATCTGCCCGGGGCCATCAATATATTCTGGTGATAATGGATTACGCTACCAGGTACCCGGAAGCGATACCATTGCACAATACGTCAACAAAAACCATTGTCAGATAATTATTCCATGTCTTTAGCAGATTGGGAATACCTAAGGAAATCCTAACTGACCAAGGTATCCCATTTATGTCAAAGCTTATGAGAGTTATGCCGCCTGTGTAAAATTGCCCAGTTAAGAACCTCCGTGTATCACCCCCAGACTAATGGGTTTGTGGAGAGGTTTAACAAAACCTGTAAAACACATGCTAAGGAAAGGGGTGGACAGAGATGGAAGAGATTGGGATTACTTGTTACCTTATTTGTTGTCGGCCATAAGAGAGGTTCCCCAAACCTCCACAGGGTTTTCACCTTTTGATTTGTTGTACGGGAGACACCCAAGGGGATTACTTGACATTGCCAAAGAGACAAGGGAGGGGCAGTCCAGTTCGTATAAAACTGTTATTGAGAATGTTTCCCAAATGCAGGAAAGAATTGCTGCAGTGGTGCCGATAGTGAGAGAGCACTTGGAATGGGCCCATTACATTTTTATTACTGCACAATAAAAACTAGCTCCTGCAAGCTTGCACGAAAAAGGTGGACTGGTGTGCTGTTACTACCCCAGGAGAGGTACAGACACATCACATGCATGGAACCAACATATTACATACCCTGAAATCTACAGCACAAAACATAAAAAGCATCAGTGAGATTCAGGGGGGACAAGAACAATTGCAGAATGTAAGGAAGCTCTGTAAAGCTGGAGAGTTGTAGTAATAGGGACTTCTGACAGCTGGGCACATACAATGACCTCTAGTGGCTGGGCACAACCAGGGATCTCTGGTGGCTGGGCACAACCAGGGACCTCTGGCAGCTGGACACAACCAGGGACCTCTGGGGGCTGGGCACAAACAGGGACCTCTGGGGGCTGGGCACAAACAGGGACCTCTGGCGGCTGGGCATATACAGTGACTTCTGGCGGCTGGGCCCAACCACGGATCTTTGGGAGCCCAACCACCTTGATGTTCTCTGGCAGTACACTAGTTACAGGACTTTCTCTGGCACCAAGGCTGGGACTGTACAATATAACTTCATATTGTCTTCTTTCAATTCACATTTACAGTCTTTACTGTACTCGTTGCAAAAAGCATACACCGATTAGCCAAATTATGACCACCAGGCCAATATTTTATTGGACCACCTTTTGCCCTTAATACGGCTTGAATTCCTCTAGGTACGGATAATACTCACTGTAGTCATATTCAGATTATCCATAATTAATGCACTGATGCCCATCTGTGGTACTGAACAAGTCCGGCCACTTTCCGTTCTGCTCGAACATCTAGTAGCCGTGTACGACCACAGGCCTTGATCTCAGACCCAGTGTTTTGGCTGCTGGTCCACTCTGTGTATACTACAACTACTACCCTCACACAATTCACCATGGCAGAAGTGTTGCCAATGCTCCCCTGCTGCTGCAAGCGCCAACAATCACTCCAAATTCACAGTCAGATGGCATTGTTTGCTGCCCCAGAGTGTATTTAGGTTATTTTAGATCACCAGGAAGGTTTGCTGGTGGACCTGTGTTTCACAAACCATCACTGTATGTAGAAGGGCTAATCGCACAATGACGCCAAGTAATCTCCGCAGTGAGGGCTCCAATGCCAAACAGGTAGCCGATGTGGTCTGGGCTGCCCTCAAAGCCACTCCCCTGACCAGATTTATTCCATACAATATCTACTGTAACCTGTATGCTCTGGGGTCCACCTGTACATGTAACTGGAGTGAAATTGTCCTAAAACTGGACGCGGACCCTTTGGGTAACCCATTCTCCAATCTACGCCTATTTCCATTAAATTGAATTTGAGGACCATCTGTCTGTGGCTTTGGGATTAGTATTAATATGAGCCATGATCTCTGGTTCCTCTTCATAGTCCACTCACTGTACATCTGACAATTTGCATGGTCTGATTTCCATATACTGCTATTCTGTACTAGTTACCAGTGGCAGTAGCCTCATGCAGCAAAGCTACTCCTCAACTTACATCTACCCAGCTACTTACCTCATATTCCTGATCTCCAATATCAATCCCCTTATACCTGTTACACAAATACCTACCTCAGGTTCCTCCTCCCATCCCCCCCTTATACCAGTGACCCGGCTACCGACCTCAGGTCCCTGCTCTCCCATGTCCCCATTACCTTATACCTGTGACCTGGCTACCTACCTCAGGTTCCTGCTCTCCCATATCCCCATCACTTTATACCTGTGAAATGGCTACTGACCTCAGGTCCCTGCTCTCCCATGTCCACACCACCTTATACCTGTGACCTGGCTACCTACCTCAGGTCCCTGCTCTCTCATGTCACCATCACCTTATACCTGTGACCCGGCTACCTACCTCAGGTCCCCGCTCTCACATGTCCCCACCAGCTTATACCTGTGACCCAGCTACCTACCTCAGGTCCCTGTTCTCCCATGTCCCCACCACCTTAAACCTGTGACACGGCTACCTACCTCAGGTCCCTGCTCTCCCATGTCCCCACCACATACCTGTGATCTGGCTACCTACCTCAGGTCCTTGCTCTCCCATCTCCCCACCACATACCTGTGATCTGGCTACCTACCTCAGGTCCTTGCTCTCCCATCTCCCCACCTTAAACCTGTGGCCTGGCTACCTACCTCATGTCCCTGCTCTCCAATGCCCCCACCAATTTATACCTGTGACCCGGCTACCTACCTCAGGTCCCTGTTCTTCCATGTCCCCATCACTTTATACCTTTGACCCGGCTACCTACCTAAGGTCCCTGCTCTCTCATGTCCCCACCACCTTATACCTGTGATCCGGCTACCTACCTCAGGTCCTTGGTCTCTCATGTCCCCACCACCTTATACCTGTGACCCGGCTACCTACCTCAGGTCCCCGCTCTCCAATATCCCCACCACCTTATACCTGTGATCCAGCTACCTACCTCAGGTCCCTGCTCTCCCATGTCCCCACCACCTTATACCTGTGACCCGGCTACCTACCTCAGGTCCCTTGCTCTCCCATGTCCCTACCACCTTATACCTGTGACACGGCTACCTACCTCAGGTCGCTGCTCTCCCATGTTCCCACCACCTTATAGCTGTGATCTGGCTACCTACCTCAGGTCCTTGGTCTCCCATGTCCCCACCACCTTATACCTGTGACCTGGCTACCTACCTCAGGTCCTTGCTCTCCCATGTACCCACCATTGTATACCTGTGTCCCAGCTACCTACCTCAGGTCCCTGTTCTTCCATGTCCCCATCACTTTATACCTGTGACCCGGATACCGACCTCAGGTACCTGCTCTTCCATGTCCCCATCACCTTATACCTGTGACCCGGCTACCTACCTCAGGTCCCCGCTCTCCAATGTCACCACCTTATACCTGTGACCCAGCTACCTACCTCAGGTCCCTGCTCTCCCATGTCCCCACCACCTTATACCTGTGATCCGGCTACCTACCTCAGGTCCCTGCTCTCCCATGTCCGCACCACCTTATAACTGTGACCCGGCTACCTACCTCAGGTCCCTGTTCTTCCATGTCCCCATCACTTTATACCTGTGACCCGGCTACCTACCTAAGGTCCCTGCTCTCCCATGTCCCCACTACCTTATACCTGTGACCCGGCTACCTACCTTAGGTCCCTGCTCTCCCATGTCCCCATCACCTTATACCTGTGACTGGGCTACATACCTCAGGTACCTGCTCTCCAATATCCCCATCACCTTATACCTGTGACCCGGCTACCTACTCCAGGTCCCTGCTCTCCCGTGTCCCCACCACCTTATACCTGTGACCCGGCTACCTACCTCAGGTCCCTGCTCTCCCATGTCCCCACCACCTTATACCTGTGACCCGGCTACCTACCTCAGGTCTCTGCTCTCCCATGTCCCCACCACCTTATACCTGTGACCCGGGTACCTACCTCAGGTCCCCGCTCTCCCGTGTCCCCATCACCTTTTACCTGTGACCCGGCTACCTACCTCAGGTTCCTGCTCTCGCATGTCCCCACCACCTTATACCTGTGACCCGGCTACCTACCTCATGTCCCCGCTCTCCCATCACCTTATACTTGTGACCCGGCTACATACCTCAGGTCCCTGCTCTCCCATGTCCCCATCACCTTATACCTGTGACCCGGCTACCTACCTCAGGTCCCTGCTCTCCCATGTCCCCATCACCTTATACCTGTGACCCGGCTACCTACCTCTGGTCCCTGCTCTCTCATGTCCCTATCACCTTATATCTGTGACCCGGCTACCTACCTCAGGTCCCTGCTCTCCCATGTCCCCATCACCTTATACCTGTGACCCGGCTACCTACCTCAGGTCCCTGCTCTCCCATGTCCCCATCACCTTATACCTGTGACCCGGCTACCTACCTCAGGTCCCTGCTCTCTCGTGTCCCCATCACCTTATACCTGTGACCCGGCTACCTACCCCAGGTCCCTGCTCTCCCGTGTCCCCACCACCTTATACCTGTGACCCGGCTACCTACCTCAGGTCCCTGCTCTCCCGTGTCCCCATCACCTTATACCTGTGACCCGGCTACCTACCTCAGGTCCCTGCTCTCCCGTGTCCCCACCACCTTATACCTGTGACCCGGCTACCTACCTCAGGTCCCTGCTCTCCCATATCCCCATCACCTTATACCTGTGACCCGGCTACCTACCTCAGGTCCCCGCTCTCCTGTGTCCCCATCACCTTTTACCAGTGACCCGGGTACCTACCTCAGGTCCCTGCTCTCCCATGTCCCCACCACCTTATACCTGTGACCCGGCTACCTACCTCAGGTCCCTGCTCTCCCATATCCCCATCACCTTATACCTGTGACCCGGCTACATACCTCAGGTCCCTGCTCTCCCATCTCCCCATCACCTTATACCTGTGACCCGGCTACATACCTCAGGTCCCTGCTCTCCCATGTCCCCATCACCTTATACCTGTGACCCGGCTACCTACCTCAGGTCCCTGCTCTCCCATGTCCCCATCACCTTATACCTGTGACCCGGCTACCTACCTCTGGTCCCTGCTCTCTCATGTCCCTATCACCTTATATCTGTGACCCGGCTACCTACCTCAGGTCCCTGCTCTCCCATGTCCCCATCACCTTATACCTGTGACCCGGCTACCTACCTCAGGTCCCTGCTCTCCCATGTCCCCATCACCTTATAACTGTGACCCGGCTACCTACCTCAGGTCCCTGCTCTCTCGTGTCCCCATCACCTTATACCTGTGACCCGGCTACCTACCCCAGGTCCCTGCTCTCGCGTGTCCCCACCACCTTATACCTGTGACCCGGCTACCTACCTCAGGTCCCTGCTCTCCCGTGTCCCCACCACCTTATACCTGTGACCCGGCTACCTACCTCAGGTCCCTGCTCTCCCGTGTCCCCACCACCTTATACCTGTGACCCGGCTACCTACCTCAGGTCCCTGCTCTCCCATATCCCCATCACCTTATACCTGTGACCCGGCTACCTACCTCAGGTCCCCGCTCTCCCGTGTCCCCATCACCTTTTACCAGTGACCTGGCTACCTACCTCAGGTCCCTGCTCTCCCATGTCCCCACCACCTTATACCTGTGACCCGGCTACCTACCTCAGGTCCCCGCTCTCCCATCTCCCCATCACCTTATACCTGTGACCCGGCTACATACCTCAGGTCCCTGCTCTCCCATATCCCCATCACCTTATACCTGTGACCCGGCTACCTACCTCAGGTCCCTGCTCTCCCATGTCCCCACCACCTTATACCTGTGACCAGGCTACCTACCTCAGGTCCCTGCTCTCCCATGTCCCCATCACCTTATACCTGTGACCCAGCTACCTACCTCAGGTCCCTGCTCTCCCATATCCCCATCACCTTATACCTGTGACCCGGCTACCTACCTCAGGTCCCTGCTCTCCCATGTCCCCATCACCTTATACCTGTGACCCGGCTACCTACCTCAGGTCCCTGCTCTCCCATGTCCCCATCACCTTATACCTGTGACCCGGCTACCTACCTCAGGTCCTTGCTCTCCCATGCCCCCACCACCTTATTCCTGTGACCCGGCTACCTACCTCAGGTCCCTGTTCTTCCATGTCCCCATCACCTTATACCTGTGACCCGGCTACCTACCTCAGGTCCCTGCTCTCCCGTGTCCCCACCACCTTATACCTGTGACATGGCTACCTACCTCAGGTCCCTACTCTCCCATGTCCCCATCATCTTATACCTGTGACCCAGCTACCTACCTCAGGTCCCTGCTGTCCCATGTCCCCACCACCTTATACCAGTGACCTGGCTACCTACGTCAGGTCCCTGCTCTCCCGTGTCCCCATCACCTTATACCTGTGACCCGGCTACCTACTCCAGGTCCCTGCTCTCCCGTGTCCCCACCACCTTATACCTGTGACCCGGCTACCTACCTCAGGTCCCTGCTCTCCCGTGTCCCCACCACCTTATACCTGTGACCCGGCTACCTACCTCAGGTCCCTGCTCTCCCATATCCCCATCACCTTATACCTGTGACCCGGCTACCTACCTCAGGTCCCCGCTCTCCCGTGTCCCCATCACCTTTTACCAGTGACCCGGCTACCTACCTCAGGTCCCTGCTCTCCCATGTCCCCACCACCTTATACCTGTGACCCGGCTACCTACCTCAGGTCCCCGCTCTCCCATCTCCCCATCACCTTATACCTGTGACCCGGCTACATACCTCAGGTCCCTGCTCTCCCATATCCCCACCACCTTAAACCTGTGACCCGGCTACCTACCTCAGGTCCCTGCTCTCCCATGTCCCCACCACCTTATACCTGTGACCAGGCTACCTACCTCAGGTCCCTGCTCTCCCATGTCCCCATCACCTTATACCTGTGACCCAGCTACCTACCTCAGGTCCCTGCTCTCCCATATCCCCATCACCTTATACCTGTGACCCGGCTACCTACCTCAGGTCCCTGCTCTCCCATGTCCCCATCACCTTATACCTGTGACCCGGCTACCTACCTCAGGTCCCTGCTCTCCCATGTCCCCATCACCTTATACCTGTGACCCAGCTACCTACCTCAGGTCCTTGCTCTCCCATGCCCCCACCACCTTATTCCTGTGACCCGGCTACCTACCTCAGGTCCCTGTTCTTCCATGTCCCCATCACCTTATACCTGTGACCCGGCTACCTACCTCAGGTCCCTGCTCTCCCGTGTCCCCACCACCTTATACCTGTAACATGGCTACCTACCTCAGGTCCCTACTCTCCCATGTCCCCATCATCTTATACCTGTGACCCAGCTACCTACCTCAGGTCCCTGCTGTCCCATGTCCCCACCACCTTATACCAGTGACCTGGCTACCTACCTCAGGTCCCTGCTCTCCCGTGTCCCCATCACCTTATACCTGTGACCCGGCTACCTACTCCAGGTCCCTGCTCTCCCGTGTCCCCACCACCTTATACCTGTGACCCGGCTACCTACCTCAGGTCCCTGCTCTCCCGTGTCCCCACCACCTTATACCTGTGACCCGGCAACCTACCTCAGGTCTCTGCTCTCCCATGTCCGCACCACCTTATACCTGTGACCCGGCTACCTACCTCAGGTCCCTGCTCTCCCATATCCCCATCACCTTATACCTGTGACCCGGCTACCTACCTCAGGTCCCCGCTCTCCCGTGTCCCCATCACCTTTTACCTGTGACCCGGCTACCTACCTCAGGTCCCTGCTCTCCCATGTCCCCACCACCTTATACCTGTGACCCGGCTACCTACCTCAGGTCCCCGCTCTCCCATCTCCCCATCACCTTATACCTGTGACCCGGCTACATACCTCAGGTCCCTGCTCTCCCTTCTCCCCATCACCTTATACCTGTGACCCGGCTACATACCTCAGGTTCTTGCTCTCCCATGTCCCCATCACCTTATACCTGTGACCCGGCTACCTACCTCAGGTCCCTGCTCTTCCATGTCCCCACCACCTTATTCCTGTGACCCGGCTACCTACCTCAGGTCCCTGCTCTCCCATGTCCCCATCACCTTATACCTGTGACCCGGCTACCTACCTCAGGTCCCTACTCTTCCATGTCCCCATCACCTTATACCTGTGACCCGGCTACCTACCTCTGGTCCCTGCTCTCTCATGTCCCCATCACCTTATACCTGTGACCCGGCTACCTACCTCGGGTCCCTGCTCTCCCATGTCCCCATCACCTTATACCTGTGACCCGGCTACCTACCTCAGGTCCCTGCTCTCCCATGTCCCCATCACCTTATACCTGTGACCCGGCTACCTACCTCAGGTCCCTGCTCTCTCGTGTCCCCATCACCTTATACCTGTGACCCGGCTACCTACCACAGGTCCCTGCTCTCCCGTGTCCCCACCACCTTATACCTGTGACCCGGCTACCTACCTCAGGTCCCTGCTCTCCCATATCCCCATCACCTTATACCTGTGACCCGGCTACCTACCTCAGGTCCCTGCTCTCCCGTGTCCCCATCACCTTTTACCAGTGACCCGGTTACCTACCTCAGGTCCCTGCTCTCCCATTTCCCCACCACCTTATACCTGTGACCCGGCTACCTACCTCAGGTCCCCGCTCTCCCATCTCCCCATCACCTTATACCTGTGACCCGGCTACATACCTCAGGTCCTTGCTCTCCCATGTCCCCATCACCTTATACCTGTGACCCGGCTACATACCTCAGGTCCCTGCTCTTCCATGTCCAAACCACCTTATTCCTGTGACCCGGCTACCTACCTCAGGTCCCTGCTCTCCCATGTCCCCATCACCTTATACCTGTGACCCGGCTACCTACCTCAGGTCCCTACTCTTCCATGTCCCCATCACCTTATACCTGTGACCCGGCTACCTACCTCTGGTCCCTGCTCTCTCATGTCCCCATCACCTTATACCTGTGACCCAGCTACCTACCTCAGGTCCCTGCTCTCCCATATCCCCATCACCTTATACCTGTGACCCGGCTACCTACCTCAGGTCCCTGCTCTCCCATGTCCCCATCACCTTATACCTGTGACCCGGCTACCTACCTCAGGTCCCTGCTCTCCCTTCTCCCCATCACCTTATACCTGTGACCCGGCTACATACCTCAGGTCCTTGCTCTCCCATGTCCCCATCACCTTATACCTGTGACCCGGCTACCTACCTCAGGTCCCTGCTCTTCCATGTCCCCACCACCTTATTCCTGTGACCCGGCTACTTACCTCAGGTCCCTGCTCTCCCATGTCCCCATCACCTTATACCTGTGACCCGGCTACCTACCTCAGGTCCCTACTCTTCCATGTCCCCATCACCTTATACCTGTGACCCGGCTAACTACCTCTGGTCCCTGCTCTCTCATGTCCCCATCACCTTATACCTGTGACCCAGCTACCTACCTCAGGTCCCTGCTCTCCCATATCCCCATCACCTTATACCTGTGACCCAGCTACCTACCTCAGGTCCCTGCTCTCCCATATCCCCATCACCTTATACCTGTGACCCGGCTACCTACCTCAGGTCCCCGCTCTCCCGTGTCCCCATCACCTTTTACCAGTGACCTGGCTACCTACCTCAGGTCCCTGCTCTCCCATGTCCCCACCACCTTATACCTGTGACCCGGCTACCTACCTCAGGTCCCCGCTCTCCCATCTCCCCATCACCTTATACCTGTGACCCGGCTACATACCTCAGGTCCCTGCTCTCCCATATCCCCATCACCTTATACCTGTGACCCGGCTACCTACCTCAGGTCCCTGCTCTCCCATGTCCCCACCACCTTATACCTGTGACCAGGCTACCTACCTCAGGTCCCTGCTCTCCCATGTCCCCATCACCTTATACCTGTGACCCAGCTACCTACCTCAGGTCCCTGCTCTCCCATATCCCCATCACCTTATACCTGTGACCCGGCTACCTACCTCAGGTCCCTGCTCTCCCATGTCCCCATCACCTTATACCTGTGACCCGGCTACCTACCTCAGGTCCCTGCTCTCCCATGTCCCCATCACCTTATACCTGTGACCCGGCTACCTACCTCAGGTCCTTGCTCTCCCATGCCCCCACCACCTTATTCCTGTGACCCGGCTACCTACCTCAGGTCCCTGTTCTTCCATGTCCCCATCACCTTATACCTGTGACCCGGCTACCTACCTCAGGTCCCTGCTCTCCCGTGTCCCCACCACCTTATACCTGTGACATGGCTACCTACCTCAGGTCCCTACTCTCCCATGTCCCCATCATCTTATACCTGTGACCCAGCTACCTACCTCAGGTCCCTGCTGTCCCATGTCCCCACCACCTTATACCAGTGACCTGGCTACCTACGTCAGGTCCCTGCTCTCCCGTGTCCCCATCACCTTATACCTGTGACCCGGCTACCTACTCCAGGTCCCTGCTCTCCCGTGTCCCCACCACCTTATACCTGTGACCCGGCTACCTACCTCAGGTCCCTGCTCTCCCGTGTCCCCACCACCTTATACCTGTGACCCGGCTACCTACCTCAGGTCCCTGCTCTCCCATATCCCCATCACCTTATACCTGTGACCCGGCTACCTACCTCAGGTCCCCGCTCTCCCGTGTCCCCATCACCTTTTACCAGTGACCCGGCTACCTACCTCAGGTCCCTGCTCTCCCATGTCCCCACCACCTTATACCTGTGACCCGGCTACCTACCTCAGGTCCCCGCTCTCCCATCTCCCCATCACCTTATACCTGTGACCCGGCTACATACCTCAGGTCCCTGCTCTCCCATATCCCCACCACCTTAAACCTGTGACCCGGCTACCTACCTCAGGTCCCTGCTCTCCCATGTCCCCACCACCTTATACCTGTGACCAGGCTACCTACCTCAGGTCCCTGCTCTCCCATGTCCCCATCACCTTATACCTGTGACCCAGCTACCTACCTCAGGTCCCTGCTCTCCCATATCCCCATCACCTTATACCTGTGACCCGGCTACCTACCTCAGGTCCCTGCTCTCCCATGTCCCCATCACCTTATACCTGTGACCCGGCTACCTACCTCAGGTCCCTGCTCTCCCATGTCCCCATCACCTTATACCTGTGACCCAGCTACCTACCTCAGGTCCTTGCTCTCCCATGCCCCCACCACCTTATTCCTGTGACCCGGCTACCTACCTCAGGTCCCTGTTCTTCCATGTCCCCATCACCTTATACCTGTGACCCGGCTACCTACCTCAGGTCCCTGCTCTCCCGTGTCCCCACCACCTTATACCTGTAACATGGCTACCTACCTCAGGTCCCTACTCTCCCATGTCCCCATCATCTTATACCTGTGACCCAGCTACCTACCTCAGGTCCCTGCTGTCCCATGTCCCCACCACCTTATACCAGTGACCTGGCTACCTACCTCAGGTCCCTGCTCTCCCGTGTCCCCATCACCTTATACCTGTGACCCGGCTACCTACTCCAGGTCCCTGCTCTCCCGTGTCCCCACCACCTTATACCTGTGACCCGGCTACCTACCTCAGGTCCCTGCTCTCCCGTGTCCCCACCACCTTATACCTGTGACCCGGCAACCTACCTCAGGTCTCTGCTCTCCCATGTCCGCACCACCTTATACCTGTGACCCGGCTACCTACCTCAGGTCCCTGCTCTCCCATATCCCCATCACCTTATACCTGTGACCCGGCTACCTACCTCAGGTCCCCGCTCTCCCGTGTCCCCATCACCTTTTACCTGTGACCCGGCTACCTACCTCAGGTCCCTGCTCTCCCATGTCCCCACCACCTTATACCTGTGACCCGGCTACCTACCTCAGGTCCCCGCTCTCCCATCTCCCCATCACCTTATACCTGTGACCCGGCTACATACCTCAGGTCCCTGCTCTCCCTTCTCCCCATCACCTTATACCTGTGACCCGGCTACATACCTCAGGTTCTTGCTCTCCCATGTCCCCATCACCTTATACCTGTGACCCGGCTACCTACCTCAGGTCCCTGCTCTTCCATGTCCCCACCACCTTATTCCTGTGACCCGGCTACCTACCTCAGGTCCCTGCTCTCCCATGTCCCCATCACCTTATACCTGTGACCCGGCTACCTACCTCAGGTCCCTACTCTTCCATGTCCCCATCACCTTATACCTGTGACCCGGCTACCTACCTCTGGTCCCTGCTCTCTCATGTCCCCATCACCTTATACCTGTGACCCGGCTACCTACCTCGGGTCCCTGCTCTCCCATGTCCCCATCACCTTATACCTGTGACCCGGCTACCTACCTCAGGTCCCTGCTCTCCCATGTCCCCATCACCTTATACCTGTGACCCGGCTACCTACCTCAGGTCCCTGCTCTCTCGTGTCCCCATCACCTTATACCTGTGACCCGGCTACCTACCTCAGGTCCCTGCTCTCCCGTGTCCCCACCACCTTATACCTGTGACCCGGCTACCTACCTCAGGTCCCTGCTCTCCCATATCCCCATCACCTTATACCTGTGACCCGGCTACCTACCTCAGGTCCCTGCTCTCCCGTGTCCCCATCACCTTTTACCAGTGACCCGGTTACCTACCTCAGGTCCCTGCTCTCCCATTTCCCCACCACCTTATACCTGTGACCCGGCTACCTACCTCAGGTCCCCGCTCTCCCATCTCCCCATCACCTTATACCTGTGACCCGGCTACATACCTCAGGTCCTTGCTCTCCCATGTCCCCATCACCTTATACCTGTGACCCGGCTACATACCTCAGGTCCCTGCTCTTCCATGTCCAAACCACCTTATTCCTGTGACCCGGCTACCTACCTCAGGTCCCTGCTCTCCCATGTCCCCATCACCTTATACCTGTGACCCGGCTACCTACCTCAGGTCCCTACTCTTCCATGTCCCCATCACCTTATACCTGTGACCCGGCTACCTACCTCTGGTCCCTGCTCTCTCATGTCCCCATCACCTTATACCTGTGACCCAGCTACCTACCTCAGGTCCCTGCTCTCCCATATCCCCATCACCTTATACCTGTGACCCGGCTACCTACCTCAGGTCCCTGCTCTCCCATGTCCCCATCACCTTATACCTGTGACCCGGCTACCTACCTCAGGTCCCTGCTCTCCCTTCTCCCCATCACCTTATACCTGTGACCCGGCTACATACCTCAGGTCCTTGCTCTCCCATGTCCCCATCACCTTATACCTGTGACCCGGCTACCTACCTCAGGTCCCTGCTCTTCCATGTCCCCACCACCTTATTCCTGTGACCCGGCTACTTACCTCAGGTCCCTGCTCTCCCATGTCCCCATCACCTTATACCTGTGACCCGGCTACCTACCTCAGGTCCCTACTCTTCCATGTCCCCATCACCTTATACCTGTGACCCGGCTAACTACCTCTGGTCCCTGCTCTCTCATGTCCCCATCACCTTATACCTGTGACCCAGCTACCTACCTCAGGTCCCTGCTCTCCCATATCCCCATCACCTTATACCTGTGACCCAGCTACCTACCTCAGGTCCCTGCTCTCCCATATCCCCATCACCTTATACCTGTGACCCGGCTACCTACCTCAGGTCCCTGCTCTCTCATGTCACCATCACCTTATACCTGTGACCAGGCTACCTACCTCAGGTTCCCGCTCTCCCATGTCCCCACCAGCTTATACCTGTGACCCAGCTACCTACCTCAGGTCCCTGTTCTCCCATGTCCCCACCACCTTAAACCTGTGACACGGCTACCTACCTCAGGTCCCTGCTCTCCCATGTCCCCACCACATACCTGTGATTTGGCTACCTACCTCAGGTCCTTGCTCTCCCATCTCCCCACCACATACCTGTGATCTGGCTACCTACCTCAGGTCCTTGCTCTCCCATCTCCCCACCTAAAACCTGTGGCCTGGCTACCTACCTCAGGTCCCTGCTCTCCCATGTCCCCATCACCTTATACCTGTGACCCAGCTACCTACCTCAGGTCCCTGCTCTCCCATATCCCCATCACCTTATACCTGTGACCCGGCTACCTACCTCAGGTCCCTGCTCTCCCATGTCCCCATCACCTTATACCTGTGACCCGGCTACCTACCTCAGGTCCCTGCTCTCCCATGTCCCCATCACCTTATACCTGTGACCCGGCTACCTACCTCAGGTCCTTGCTCTCCCATGCCCCCACCACCTTATTCCTGTGACCCGGCTACCTACCTCAGGTCCCTGTTCTTCCATGTCCCCATCACCTTATACCTGTGACCCGGCTACCTACCTCAGGTCCCTGCTCTCCCGTGTCCCCACCACCTTATACCTGTGACATGGCTACCTACCTCAGGTCCCTACTCTCCCATGTCCCCATCATCTTATACCTGTGACCCAGCTACCTACCTCAGGTCCCTGCTGTCCCATGTCCCCACCACCTTATACCTGTGACCCGGCTACCTACCTCAGGTCCCCGCTCTCCTGTGTCCCCATCACCTTTTACCTGTGACCCGGCTACCTACCTCAGGTCCCTGCTCTCCCATGTCCCCACCACCTTATACCTGTGACCCGGCTACCTACCTCAGGTCCCCGCTCTCCCATCTCCCCATCACCTTATACCTGTGACCCGGCTACATACCTCAGGTCCCTGCTCTCCCTTCTCCCCATCACCTTATACCTGTGACCCGGCTACATACCTCAGGTCCTTGCTCTCCCATGTCCCCATCACCTTATACCTGTGACCCGGCTACCTACCTCAGGTCCCTGCTCTTCCATGTCCCCACTACCTTATTCCTGTGACCCAGCTACCTACCTCAGGTCCCTGCTCTCCCATGTCCCCATCACCTTATACCTGTGACCCGGCTACCTACCTCAGGTCCCTATTCTTCCATGTCCCCATCACCTTATACCTGTGACCCGGCTACCTACCTCTGGTCCCTGCTCTCTCATGTCCCCATCACCTTATACCTGTGACCCGGCTACCTACCTCGGGTCCCTGCTCTCCCATGTCCCCATCACCTTATACCTGTGACCCGGCTACCTACCTCAGGTCCCTGCTCTCCCATGTCCCCATCACCTTATACCTGTGACCCGGCTACCTACCTCAGGTCCCTGCTCTCTCGTGTCCCCATCACCTTATACCTGTGACCCGGCTACCTACCTCAGGTCCCTGCTCTCCCGTGTCCCCACCACCTTATACCTGTGACCCGGCTACCTACCTCAGGTCCCTGCTCTCCCATATCCCCATCACCTTATACCTGTGACCCGGCTACCTACCTCAGGTCCCCGCTCTCCCGTGTCCCCATCACCTTTTACCAGTGACCCGGCTACCTACCTCAGGTCCCTGCTCTCCCATGTCCCCACCACCTTATACCTGTGACCCGGCTACCTACCTCAGGTCCCCGCTCTCCCTTCTCCCCATCACCTTATACCTGTGACCCGGCTACATACCTCAGGTCCTTGCTCTCCCATGTCCCCATCACCTTATGCCTGTCACCCGGCTACCTACCTCAGGTCCCTGCTCTTCCATGTCCCCACCACCTTATACCTGTGACCCGGCTACCTACCTAAGGTCCCTGCTCTCCCATGTCCCCACTACCTTATACATGTGACCCGGCTACCTACCTTAGGTCCCTGCTCTCCCATGTCCCCATCACCTTATACCTGTGACTGGGCTACATACCTCAGGTACCTGCTCTCCAATATCCCCATCACCTTATACCTGTGACCCGGCTACCTACTCCAGGTTCCTGCTCTCCCGTGTCCCCACCACCTTATACCTGTGACCCGGCTACCTACCTCAGGTCCCTGCTCTCCCGTGTCCCCACCAGCTTATACCTGTGACCCGGCTACCTACCTCAGGTCTCTGCTCTCCCATGTCCCCACCACCTTATACCTGTGACCCGGGTACCTACCTCAGGTCCCCGCTCTCCCGTGTCCCCATCACCTTTTACCTGTGACCCGGCTACCTACCTCAGGTCCCTGCTCTCCCATGTCCCCACCACCTTATACCTGTGACCCGGCTACCTACCTCATGTCCCCGCTCTCCCATCACCTTATACTTGTGACCCGGCTACATACCTCAGGTCCCTGCTCTCCCATCTCCCAATCACCTTATACCTGTGACCCGGCTACATACCTCAGGTCCCTGCTCTCCCATGTCCCCATCACCTTATACCTGTGACCCGGCTACCTACCTCAGGTCCCTGCTCTCCCATGTCCCCATCACCTTATACCTGTGACCCGGCTACCTACCTCTGGTCCCTGCTCTCTCATGTCCCTATCACCTTATATCTGTGACCCGGCTACCTACCTCAGGTCCCTGCTCTCCCATGTCCCCATCACCTTATACCTGTGACCCGGCTACCTACCTCAGGTCCCTGCTCTCCCATGTCCCCATCACCTTATACCTGTGACCCGGCTACCTACCTCAGGTCCCTGCTCTCCCGTGTCCCCATCACCTTATACCTGTGACCCGGCTACCTACCTCAGGTCCCCGCTCTCCCGTGTCCCCATCACCTTTTACCAGTGACCCGGCTACCTACCTCAGGTCCCTGCTCTCCCATGTCCCCACCACCTTATACCTGTGACCCGGCTACCTACCTCAGGTCCCCGCTCTCCCATCTCCCCATCACCTTATACCTGTGACCCGGCTACATACCTCAGGTCCCTGCTCTCCCATATCCCCATCACCTTATACCTGTGACCCGGCTACCTACCTCAGGTCCCTGCTCTCCCATGTCCCCACCACCTTATACCTGTGACCAGGCTACCTACCTCAGGTCCCTGCTCTCCCATGTCCCCATCACCTTATACCTGTGACCCAGCTACCTACCTCAGGTCCCTGCTCTCCCATATCCCCATCACCTTATACCTGTGACCCGGCTACCTACCTCAGGTCCCTGCTCTCCCATGTCCCCATCACCTTATACCTGTGACCCGGCTACCTACCTCAGGTCCCTGCTCTCCCATGTCCCCATCACCTTATACCTGTGACCCGGCTACCTACCTCAGGTCCTTGCTCTCCCATGCCCCCACCACCTTATTCCTGTGACCCGGCTACCTACCTCAGGTCCCTGTTCTTCCATGTCCCCATCACCTTATACCTGTGACCCGGCTACCTACCTCAGGTCCCTGCTCTCCCGTGTCCCCACCACCTTATACCTGTGACATGGCTACCTACCTCAGGTCCCTACTCTCCCATGTCCCCATCATCTTATACCTGTGACCCAGCTACCTACCTCAGGTCCCTGCTGTCCCATGTCCCCACCACCTTATACCTGTGACCCGGCTACCTACCTCAGGTCCCCGCTCTCCTGTGTCCCCATCACCTTTTACCTGTGACCCGGCTACCTACCTCAGGTCCCTGCTCTCCCATGTCCCCACCACCTTATACCTGTGACCCGGCTACCTACCTCAGGTCCCCGCTCTCCCATCTCCCCATCACCTTATACCTGTGACCCGGCTACATACCTCAGGTCCCTGCTCTCCCTTCACCCCATCACCTTATACCTGTGACCCGGCTACATACCTCAGGTCCTTGCTCTCCCATGTCCCCATCACCTTATACCTGTGACCCGGCTACCTACCTCAGGTCCCTGCTCTTCCATGTCCCCACCACCTTATTCCTGTGACCCAGCTACCTACCTCAGGTCCCTGCTCTCCCATGTCCCCATCACCTTATACCTGTGACCCGGCTACCTACCTCAGGTCCCTACTCTTCCATGTCCCCATCACCTTATACCTGTGACCCGGCTACCTACCTCTGGTCCCTGCTCTCTCATGTCCCCATCACCTTATACCTGTGACCCGGCTACCTACCTCGGGTCCCTGCTCTCCCATGTCCCTATCACCTTATACCTGTGACCCGGCTACCTACCTCAGGTCCCTGCTCTCCCATGTCCCCATCACCTTATACCTGTGACCCGGCTACCTACCTCAGGTCCCTGCTCTCTCGTGTCCCCATCACCTTATACCTGTGACCCGGCTACCTACCTCAGGTCCCTGCTCTCCCGTGTCCCCACCACCTTATACCTGTGACCCGGCTACCTACCTCAGGTCCCTGCTCTCCCATATCCCCATCACCTTATACCTGTGACCCGGCTACCTACCTCAGGTCCCCGCTCTCCCGTGTCCCCATCACCTTTTACCAGTGACCCGGCTACCTACCTCAGGTCCCTGCTCTCCCATGTCCCCACCACCTTATACCTGTGACCCGGCTACCTACCTCAGGTCCCCGCTCTCCCTTCTCCCCATCACCTTATACCTGTGACCCGGCTACATACCTCAGGTCCTTGCTCTCCCATGTCCCCATCACCTTATACCTGTGACCCGGCTACCTACCTCAGGTCCCTGCTCTTCCATGTCCCCACCACCTTATTCCTGTGACCCGGCTACCTACCTCAGGTCCCTGCTCTCCCATGTCCCCATCACCTTATACCTGTGACCCGGCTACCTACCTCAGGTCCCTACTCTTCCATGTCCCCATCACCTTATACCTGTGACCCGGCTACCTACCTCTGGTCCCTGCTCTCTCATGTCCCCATCACCTTATACCTGTGACCCAGCTACCTACCTCAGGTCCCTGCTCTCCCATATCCCCATCACCTTATACCTGTGACCCGGCTACCTACCTCAGGTCCCTGCTCTCCCATGTCCCCATCACCTTATACCTGTGACCCGGCTACCTACCTCAGGTCCCTGCTCTCCCTTCTCCCCATCACCTTATACCTGTGACCCGGCTACATACCTCAGGTCCTTGCTCTCCCATGTCCCCATCACCTTATACCTGTGACCCGGCTACCTACCTCAGGTCCCTGCTCTTCCATGTCCCCACCACCTTATTCCTGTGACCCGGCTACCTACCTCAGGTCCCTGCTCTCCCATGTCCCCATCACCTTTTACCAGTGACCCGGCTACCTACCTCAGGTCCCTGCTCTCCCATGTCCCCACCACCTTATACCTGTGACCCGGCTACCTACCTCAGGTCCCTGCTCTCCCATCTCCCCAGCACCTTATACCTGTGACCCGGCTACATACCTCAGGTCCCTGCTCTCCCATATCCCCATCACCTTATACCTGTGACCCGGCTACCTACCTCAGGTCCCTGCTCTCCCATGTCCCCACCACCTTATACCTGTGACCCGGCTACCTACCTCAGGTCCCTGCTCTCCCATGTCCCCATCACCTTATACCTGAGACCCAGCTACCTACCTCAGGTCCCTGCTCTCCCATGTCCCCATCACCTTATACCTGTTACCCGGCTACCTACCTCAGGTCCCTGCTCTCCCATGTCCCCATCACCTTATACCTGTGACCCGGCTACCTACCTCAGGTCCCTGCTCTCCCATGTCCTCATCACCTTATACCTGTGACCCGGCTACCTTCCTCAGGTCCCTGCTCTCCCATGCCCCCACCACCTTATTCCTGTGACCCGGCTACCTACCTCAGGTCCCTGTTCTTCCTTGTCCCCACCACCTTATACCTGTGACATGGCTACCTACCTCAGGTCCCTACTCTCCCATGTCCCCATCATCTTATACCTGTGACCCAGCTACCTACCTCAGGTCCCTGCTGTCCCATGTCCCCACCACCTTATACCAGTGACCTGGCTACCTACCTCAGGTCCCTGCTCTCCCGTGTCCCCATCACCTTATACCTGTGACCCGGCTACCTACCTCAGGTCCCTGCTCTCCCATGTCCCCACCACCTTATACCAGTGACCTGGCTACCTACCTCAGGTCCCTGCTCTCCCGTGTCCCCATCACCTTATACCAGTGACCTGGCTACCTACCTCAGGTCCCTGCTCTCCCATGTCCCCATCACCTTATACCTGTGACCCGGCTACCTACCTCAGGTCCCTGCTCTCCCATGTCCCCACCATCTTATACCTGTGACCCGGCTACCTACCTCAGGTCCCTGCTCTCTCATGTTACCATCACCTTATACCTGTGACCCGGCTACCTACCTCAGGTCCCCGCTCTCCCATGTCCCCACCACCTTATACCTGTGACCTGGCTACCTACCACAGGTCCCTGCTCTCCCATGTCCCCACCACCTTATACCTGTGACATGGCTACCTACCACAGGTCCCTGCTCTCCCATGTCCCCATCACCTTATACCTGTGACCCGGCTACCTACCTCAGGTCCCCGCTCTCCCATGTCCCCATCACCTTATACCTGTGACCCGGCTACGTACCTCAGGTCCCTGCTCTCCATTGTCCCCACCAGCTTATACCTGTGACCCGGCTATCTACCTCAGGTCCTTGGTCTCACATGTCCCCATCATCTTACTCCTGTGACCCGGCTACCTACCTCAGATCCCTGCTCTTCCATGTCCCCATCACCTTATACCTGTGACCCGGCTACCTACCTCAGGTCCCCGCTCTCCCATGTCCCCACCACCTTATACACGCTGCTCTGCTTAGCTGCCAGTGGTGAATAGATGGCATGCTCATGTTCTTGGGGGTATGCCCTCAGCATGAGGAAAGTGGAGTGCGTGGCTTGTGAGGTCGCCATTCTCACCAGATCACGCCCCCTGTCAGGAATTACCTACATCGCCCAATCATACTGTCAGTCTGTCTGCAGCTGGTGACCCTGGCAGTCATCGATATCTCCAACACGGATCTGCCAGTAGGACAGTCCATTGGCATCATTAATTGTGAGGTGGGGGTGATAGAGTGCAGAATAATTCATGGTAGAGACTTTGGGGCTGATTGTGAGTTGGTGGAGAAAAAGCAGTAACTTTGCACAAAGCTGCCCATCTGTGGCCTACATGCAACAGTAGCCGGTATTTACCCTGCATGTAAACATAATACATGTATATGCCCCCCTTGCAGTGTCCAGGTACAGTTCAGGTGCTCATGACCTCAGCACGATGTACAGACGGATGCTGCAGGTCACCGGTGTACAAGCTGGCCGGAGTAAAACACACACTCTACAACCCCTGCCTGCCGTCCTTACGTAGAATGGAAATGGACACCATGGGACACAAGCTGAGCGATCATCACTCGAGGACAAGCACCCCCTGTACCCATGGTGAGTGACTGCCTCCTCCTCTGATATCCTCTGTTCCTTACTCCAGCCTCAGTCAGTGTGACCTCCAGCCTCAGTCAGTGTGACCTCCTGCCCCAGTCTGTGTGACCTCCTGCCCCAGTCTGTGTGACCTCCTGCCCCAGTCTGTGTGACCTCCTGCCCCAGTCTGTGTGACCTCCAGCCTCAGTCTGTGTGACCTCCAGCCTCAGTCTGTGTGACCTCCAGCCTCAGTCTGTGTGACCTCCAGCCTCAGTCTGTGTGACCTCCAGCCTCAGTCTGTGTGACCTCCAGCATATCTACTATCTCACACTCTTTGTGTGTGCACAATAGGACTAAGACTTTCTATCTCTAACTCCTGCAGAACGCTTCAGTAACCCCAGAGTCACCACATCTGACCCTCCGGAGTATCAGCTGCCATCACTTGTGAGTCCATCCCATGTCCTTGTCCTCTAATTCTACACATCCCGCATTATAACTTGTCCTGTCTGTCTCAGGAGGCCACGCACACCGGGAAGCAATTCACACAGCGCTATGGAATAGATAAGGGAGCAGCACAATCCCCTGGCATGACCCAGCCCGCTAATGACTGGTACAGATATAGACCTTCCTATGGAGAACCTCCGCTGCAAGGCCTCCAACACTATGGTGAGAAATGCAGATACAGAGGCTGCTTATAATTCCCGCATTGGGGAGGTAAGATGTGATGTCATCGTTTATAGCTGCAGAACATCGCTCTGTCCACTCCTCCCCCTGACATACAGTGATATATTCTGCAGGTTATTACATTACTGACCTCTCTAGTGATCTGCAGAACATCGCTCTGTCCCCTCCTCCCCCTGACATACAGTGATATATTCCGCAGGTTATTACATTACTGACCTCTCTAGTGATCTGCAGAACATCGCTCTGTCCCCTCCTCCCCCTGACATACAGTGATATATTCCGCAGGTTATTACATTACTGACCTCTCTAGTGATCTGCAGAACATCGCTCTGTCCCCTCCTCCCCCTGACATACAGTGATATATTCCGCAGGTTATTACATTACTGACCTCTCTAGTGATCTGCAGAAGATCGCTCTGTCCCCTCCTCCCCCTGACATACAGTGATATATTCCGCAGGTTATTACATTACTGACCTCTCTAGTGATCTGCAGAACATCGCTCTGTCCCCTCCTCCCCCTGACATACAGTGATATATTCTGCAGGTTATTACATTACTGACCTCTCTAGTGATCTGCAGAACATCGCTCTGTCCCCTCCTCCCCCTGACATACAGTGATGTATTCTGTAGATTATTACATTACTGACCTCTCTAGTGACCTGCAGAACATCGCTCTGTCCCCTCCTCCCCCTGACACACAGTGATGTATTCTGTAGATTATTACATTACTGACCTCTCTAGTGATCTGCAGAGCATCGCACTGTCCCCTCATCCCCCTGACATATAGTGATATATTCTGCAGATTATTACATTACTGACCTCTCTAGTGACCTGCAGAACATCGCTCTATCCCCTCCTCCCCCTGACATACAGTGATGTATTCTGTAGATTATTACATTACTGACCTCTCTAGTGACCTGCAGAACATCGCTCTGTCCCCTCCTCCCCCTGAAACACAGTGATGTATTCTGTAGATTATTACATTACTGACCTCTCTAGTGACCTGCAGAACATCGCTCTGTCCCCTCCTCCCCCTGACACACAGTGATGTATTCTGTAGATTATTACATTACTGACCTCTCTAGTGACCTGCAGAACATCGCTCTGTCCCCTCCTCCCCCTGACACACAGTGATGTATTCTGTAGATTATTACATTACTGACCTCTCTAGTGACCTGCAGAACATCGCTCTGTCCCCTCCTCCCCCTGACATACAGTGATATATTCCGCAGGTTATTACATTACTGACCTCTCTAGTGATCTGCAGAACATCGCTCTGTCCCCTCCTCCCCCTGACATATAGTGATATATTCCGCAGATTATTACATTACTGACCTCTCTAGTGACCTGCAGAGCATCGCTCTGTCCCCTCCTCCCCCTGACATACAGTGATGTATTCTGCAGATTATTACATTACTGACCTCCCTAGTGATCTGCAGAACATCGCTCTGTCCCCTCCTCCCCCTGACATACAGTGATGTATTCTGCAGATTATTACATTACTGACCTCTCTAGTGACCTGCAGAACATCGCTCTGTCCCCTCCTCCCCCTGACATACAGTGATGTATTCTGCAGATTATTACATTACTGACCTCTCTAGTGACCTGCAGAACATCGCTCTGTCCCCTCCTCCCCCTGACACACAGTGATATATTCTGCAGATTATTACATTACTGACCTCTCTAGTGACCTGCAGAACAGAGCAATGTTCTATCTACCACAGACAAGTGCATATTAATATGTAGCGCAGGGTATCACATACTTGTTATAATGATCTGGATCCCTATTTCTCACATTCTGCCCAGACTAATGCTCACATTGGTTACTATGTACTAATATATACTGACGTCATCTGTTATGTATAGTTTTAGGGTACAGTGGTCATACCATGCGCTTCCTGCCCCCCAAACTTACTCGTCCCTGGAAGGTAAGAGAGAAACAATGTATTACATAGATAGATCGTTCGATAGATATCTATATAGCACAGCTGTATTTAAATAAATGTGCATCTTTTTAAACGTATCTGCTTAATATACAGTATATTTTACTGGGCTAAAAAAACAAATGGTTTACTATGTATCATTTACTATTCATGCTATGTTTAATTTAACCACATACGTATTTTAGCTAAGCACTTTGA
>JAUIMM010000525.1:0-92500 GCA_031769625.1 Taudactylus pleione | reverse complement strand
GTACCCACAATACCAACATTACTCCATCCATGCCATAGAGGCCCCCCCAATACCAACATTACCCAATCCATGGCCATAGACGTCCCCACAATACCAACATTACTCCATCCATGCCATAGAGGTCCCCCCAACACCAACATTACCCAATCCATGCCATAGAGGTCCCCACAATACCAACATTACTCCATCCATGCCATAGATGTCCTCCCAATACCAACACTGCATCTATGCCATAGAGGTGCCCCCAAAACCAACATTACCCAATCCATGCCATAGATGTCCTCCCAATACCAACACTGCATCTATGCCATAGAGGTCCCCCCAATACCAACATTACCCAATCCATGCCATAGATGTCCTCCCAATACCAACATTACCCAATCCATGCCATAGATCTCCTCCCAATACCAACACCGCATCTATGCCATAGAGGTCCCCCCAATACCAACATTACCCAATCCATGCCATAGATGTCCTCCCAATACCAACATTACCCAATCCATGCCATAGATGTCCTCCCAATACCAACATTACCCAATCCATGCCATAGATGTCTTCCCAATACCAACATTACCCAATCCATGCCATAGATGTCCTCCCAATACCAACACTGCATCTATGCCATAGAGGTCCCCCCAATACCAACATTACCCAATCCATGCCATAGATGTCCTCCCAATACCAACATTACCCAATCCATGCCATAGATCTCCTCCCAATACCAACACCGCATCTATGCCATAGAGGTCCCCCCAATACCAACATTACCCAATCCATGCCATAGATGTCCTCCCAATACTAACATTACCCAATCCATGCCATAGATGTCCTCCCAATACCAACATTACCCAATCCATGCCATAGATGTCTTCCCAATACCAACATTACCCAATCCATGCCATAGATGTCCTCCCAATACCAACACCGCATCTATGACATAGAGGTCCCCAATACCCTATCCATGCCTTATTACTCTGTCCATGCCATAGAGGTCCCCAATACCCTATCCATGCCTTATTACTCTGTCCATGCCATAGAGGTCCCCAATGCCCTATCCATGCCTTATTACTCTGTCCATGCCATAGAGGTCCCCAATGCCCTATCCATGCCTTATTACTCTGTCCATGCCATAGAGGTCCCCAATGCCCTATCCATGCCTTATTACTCTGTCCATGCCATAGAGGTACATCCATTACCAACATCCATATCACAATACCAACATTAATCCATCCTTGCCATAGAGGTTCCCCCAATACCAACATTAACCCATCTGTGCCATAGAGGTCCCCATTACCAATATTACACCATTCATGTCATAGAGGTCTCCAATACAAGCATTTCCCCATCCATTACATAAAGGTCCTCCCAATACCAATACCCTATGCATACCATAGAGATCCCCCTATATCATAATAGCTCCATGTATTCCCCAGCGGTAGCCAGGTCCCATATAGACTCATTTTGTATAGGGATGGTCTATACAGCGATCACCAGACAGCTTCTTCATCTATACACCGAGGGGTGCACGTTGATCGCCTGACTGGTTTGTGCTGTGTAAGATGAGCGACGATGATGAGTAAAAGCTTCTTGCTCTAGATATGCCTAGGCTTTGTTTTACTAAACACAAGATAGTAAGTGGAGATGCCCCACCTGTCCGTGCAACACCAACATGTGCCCTGGGGCTTATTCTCATTATCCCTCTGTCATGGAGACATTTATCTTATGAGTGAGATCCAGTCATTCTAGCCCCATTCGTCTCCTGCATGAGGCCCAAGTGATAATTCCATCATTCATGTCCTAAAGGAGCCACAGTCATGTTACCCCCCATGCATGTCCTAAAGGAGCCAGTCATGTTACCCCCCCCACGCATGTCCTAAAGGAGCCACAGTCATGTTACCCCCCCATGCATGTCCTAAAGGAGCCACAGTCATGTTACCCCCCCATGCATGTCCTAAAGGAGCCACAGTCATATTACCCCCCTAATGCATGTCCTAAAGGAGCCACAGTCATGTTACCCCCCCATGCATGTCCTAAAGGAGCCACAGTCATGTAGCCCCCCATGCATGTCCTAAAGGAGCCACAGTCATGTTACCCCCCCATGCATATCCTAAAGGAGCCACAGTCATGTTACCCCCCAATGCATGTCCTAAAGGAGCCACAGTCATGTTACCCCCCCAATGCATGTCCTAAAGGAGCCACAGTCATGTTACCCCCCCAATGCATGTCCTAAAGGAGCCACAGTCATGTTACCCCCCATGCATGTCCTAGAGGAGCCACAGCCATGTTACCCTCCATGCATGTCCTAGAGGAGCCACAGTCATGTAACCTCATTCATGTCCTAAAGGAGCCACAGTCATGTTACCCCCCCCATGCATGTCCTAAAGGAGCCACAGTCAAGTTACCCCCATGCATGTCCTAGAGGAGCCACAGCCATGTTACCCTCCATGCATGTCCTAGAGGAGCCACAGTCATGTAACCTCATTCATGTCCTAAAGGAGTCACAGTCATGTTACCCCCCCCATGCATGTCCTAAAGGAGCCACAGTCAAGTTACCCCCATGCATGTCCTAGAGTAGCCACAGTCATGTTACCCCCATCCTAGAAGTGCCCCTGTACTAACCCCCATACATATCCCAGAGGTGCCCCTGTACTAACCTCCATACATATCCTAGAGGTGCCCCTGTACTAACCCCGATACATATCCCAGAGGCGCTCTTGTACTAACCCACATACATATCCCAGAGGTGTCCCTGTACTAACCCCATACATAATCCTAGAGGTGTCCCTGTACTAACCCCATACATAATCCTAGGTGTCCCTGTACTAACCCCCATACATATCCTAGAGGTGTCCCTGTACTAACCCCCATACATATTCTAGAGGTGCACTGTACTAACCTCCATACATATCCCAGAGGTGCTCCTGTACTAACCCCCATATATATCCTAGAGGTGCTCCTGTACTAACCTCCATACATATCCCAGAGGTGTCCCTGTACTAACCCCCATACATATCCCAGAGGTGCTCTTGTACTAACCCCCATATATATCCTAGAGGTGTCCCTGTACTAACCTCCATATATATCCTAGAGGTGCCCCTGTACTAAACTCCATATACATCCTAGAGGGGTCCCTGTACTAACCTCCATATATATCCTAGAGGTGCCCCTGTACTAACCTCCATACATATCCTAGAGGTGCCCCTGTACTAACCTCCATATACATCCTAGAGGTGCCCCTGTCATGTTAGCCCATACATATCTTATGAGTGACCAGTCATATGACCCCATGCATATCCTAGAGTAGCCCCAGTCCTCACCCCACTACATATCATATAGACCACATTCATGTTACCCCCATATATAACCTAGAGCCCCAGTCCTGTTACCCCCATGAGTATCCTAGAGGAGCCCCAGTACTCTTACCCAATTCACATACTACATGTGTTCCCATTACAGTACTCCTCATATAGTGAGAAATGTATATATAGTGCGTAAAGCATGGATTGCCAACCTCTGCCCTTGAGAGCTACAAACAGTTCATGTTTTCCAGGTCACCCAGCAAGTGCACAGGTGTACTCATTACTCAGACACATTTCCCAGGTCACTCAGCAAGTGCACAGGTGTACTCATTACTCAGACATATTTCCCAGGTCACCCAGCAAGTGCACAGGTGTACTCATTACTCAGGCACATTTGAAAAGATCCACAGGCGGAGATAATTTTTTCACTTGTGATTCTGTGAGGAGACCTGGAAAACATGCACTGTTGGTAGCTCTCGAGGACCAGGGTTGGCTACCCCTGGCGTAGAGGATGACACGTCTTTCCTCTTCTCTAGTACTGCCTGCAGCAATCCCCGGCACTGGACCATCATGGGCAGAAACCGCTCCCTGTGGAAACAATGTAAGCTATATGCAGTTCTAGTAACCCGTCCTCTGCCCCTGCAGTAAGGCCTCTAACATCTCCATATCTTCTCTCTGCAGAAATACGTTTCGCAACTTTGGCCTGTCATACAGGTGAGCCATCCATAAATGCTGAGGACGCACTAACATTAATTACATGTATTATACAATGTGATGGGCTTACAATGCAACCATGCTTTGGGTTCTGCTGGTTATCACTAACGAATCATCATTGGCTACTCCTACTGGCACCTCTTGGCCAAACTACTTATCAACGGTGAGTGTCAACTACTCATCAACATGATGTCCCCATATGCGGAAAGGTAATGGCAGGCTCGTCAGGGACACCTTTTTGCAGCACCATGTACAGGGCTGCAGCACATGTCATCTTCCTGCTGATCAGGACTATTGGATAGCTGGCAGAACACGTCTGTAGGACATGCAGCGGATTAATTATTGTGAGTTGTGTAATCTCATGGGGACAAGCAGAATCTAATAGGAGATGGAGTTTATTAGTTTGGTCTTATACGAGCTCCTCCTTCAAATGCATTCATGTAATGCCCCAAAAAGTGATTTACAGCCAGGTCTGAAGGTAAATAGAGAACCCGCAGCTCCATGAACTTATAGATGACCCTCTTATATATGCATAAGGGTCAGATGTGGGTCATGTGACCAGGGGCTGGATGTGGACAGTGAAGGAGAGAGCAACACCCAGGCAATGGAGATAAAGAACCGAGAAGAGCGTAGTGTTGGCCTTGGAGAGAGACATGTGTTGAAGTTTGCTGGGAGGGAAGGGGGATGAGGAGGCACATTCCTTAGTAGAGAGAAACCTGAGAACATGAGAAAGGAGAGGTGAGATGTCTGTGTAGGAGAGGTACATTTGGGTATGTGCAGCGTAAAAAAAAGTATGGAGACCATAGGAGGAGGATACTGGGAACAGCAGAGGATGGGGCACAGTGGGACCTTCAGTGAGTAGAGGAAGAGTGAAGACAGGGAAGGAGGTGTGAGAGAGGACGTGAAAGCAGAGAGTACTGTGCCACAATGAGCAATGGAGTAAAGGTTATGCTGGAGGTGAGGCGTTGGAAGCAACAGAGGGGCCAGGAGCACGAGAATGGAGAGGAGAACCTGTTCGTGACAGTAATGAGAGCAGTGTCAGTGGTATGGTGGGAATGATGAGGTGACCCTTAGACTTAGCAGAGATCTCAGTGGTATGGTGGGAATGGAGAGGAAACCCTTAGACTTAGCAGAGAGAAGCTGTTGGTGACAGTAATGAGAGCAGTATCAGTGGTATGGTGGGAATGGAGGTGACCCTTTGATTTAGCAGAGAGAAGCTGTTGGTGACAGTAATGAGAGCAGTCTCCGCGGTATGGTGGCAATGGGGAGGTGACCCTTAGATTTAGCAGAGATCTCAGTGGTATGGTGGGAATGGAGAGGTGACCCTTAGACTTAGCAGAGATCTCAGTGGTATGGTGGGAATGGGGAGGTGACCCTTAGACTTAGCAGAGAGAAGCTGTTGGTGACAGTAATGAGAGCAGTCTCAGTGGTATGGTGGAAATGGAGGTGACCCTTAGATTTAGCAGAGAGAAGCTGTTGGTGACAGTAATGAGAGCAGTCTCAGTGGTATGGTGGGAATGGAGGTGACCCTTAGATTTAGCAGAGAGAAGCTGTTGGTGACAGTAATGAGAGCAGTGTCAGTGGTATGGTGGTAATGGCGAGGTGACCCTTAGACTTAGCAGAGATCTCAGTGATATGGTGGGAATGGAGAGGAGACCCTTAGACTTAGCAGAGATCTCAGTGGTATGGTGGGAATGGGGAGGTGACCCTTAGACTTAGCAGAGAGAAGCTGTTGGTGACAGTAATGAGAGCAGTCTCAGTGGTATGGTGGGAATGGGGAGGTGACCCTTAGACTTAGCAGAGAGAAGCTGTTAGTGATAGTAATGAGAGCAGTATCAGTGGTATGGTGGGAATGGAGGTGACCCTTAGATTTAGCAGAGAGAAGCTGTTGGTGACAGTAATGAGAGCAGTCTCCATGGTATGGTGGCAATGGGGAGGTGACCCTTAGATTTAGCAGAGATCTCAGTGGTATGGTGGGAATGGAGAGGTGACCCTTAGACCTAACCGAGATCTCAGTGGTATGGTGGGAATGGAGAGGTGACCCTTAGACTTAGCAGAGATCTCAGTGGTATGGTGGGAATGGAGAGGAGACCCTTAGACTTAGCAGAGATCTCAGTGGTATGGTGGGAATGGGGAGGTGACCCTTAGACTTAGCAGAGAGAAGCTGTTGGTGACAGTAATGAGAGCAGTCTCAGTGGTATGGTGGGAATGGGGAGGTGACCCTTAGACTTAGCAGAGAGAAGCTGTTAGTGATAGTAATGAGAGCAGTATCAGTGGTATGGTGGGAATGGAGGTGACCCTTAGATTTAGCAGAGAGAAGCTGTTGGTGACAGTAATGAGAGCAGTCTCCGTGGTATGGTGGCAATGGGGAGGTGACCCTTAGATTTAGCAGAGATCTCAGTGGTATGGTGGGAATGGAGAGGTGACCCTTAGACCTAACCGAGATCTCAGTGGTATGGTGGGAATGGAGAGGTGACCCTTAGACTTAGCAGAGATCTCAGTGGTATGGTGGGAATGGAGAGGAGACCCTTAGACTTAGCAGAGAGAAGCTGTTAGTGATAGTAATGAGAGCAGTCTCAGTGGTATGGTGGGAATGGTGACCCTTAGATTTAGCAGAGAGAAGCTGTTGGTGACAGTAATGAGAGCAGTCTCAGTGGTATGGTGGGAATGGAGGTGACCCTTAGATTTAGCAGAGAGAAGCTGTTGGTGACAGTAATGAGAGCAGTGTCAGTGGTATGGTGGGAATGGGGAGGTGACCCTTAGACTTAGCAGAGAGAAGCTGGTGACAGTAATGAGAGCAGTCTCAGTGGTATGGTGGGAAAGCAGGATTGTAGAGGGTTGAGGAGGGACTTAGATAAGCCAGTCAGTATGATGGAGGCATGTGAGGAGAGAAAGGGGGGGGTGAAGAGAAGGTATTTTGGGGATAGGTGAGAGATAAGAGTGTTCAATGGATGAGCTTAAGATGTCAGTGTTGTGGGCCATATTGAACAGGTAGGCTAGGTACACTCAGGTGATGGGGAGATATGCAGCTGAGAGGGGATGGGACCAAGGTGCACGTAGAGGACGGAGATGACATAAGAACAAAGACCCTCATTCCCAGAGTTGTAGTGGGCAGCAAAGTCAGAGGCCATAATGGATGGAGAGGAGGAGAGAGCCGGCTCAGATGTGATGGGATTGGCAGAAATAAGAGTAACAGTAGCTGAGCTGTAATAGGAATAAATGAGGAGTGGATGTATGCTTGGCGTGCCATAGACAGAGTATAGAACTCGGGGGGCTATGTGTGTGCCAGAGGATGCTTATACAGGAGATAGAACAGGTGGTGATAGGAGAGAGGAGCAGGAGATGAGAGGCATGGTGCAAGAAGCTGGGATAGGTGGAAGGAGTAAGAAGAAGTGTAGCTAGAACAGAAGTGATGAAAGGAGTTACCGTAACAGTCTGCGGGAGGGATCAGAGGAGGAAGAGAACGGGAGGAAGTTTGGGGTTAGCAATATATATATACTGGAATCACATAGGAGAGACTGGGCATGTCAGAGAATAGGAAGGCGGAGTCAGGAAGCAAAATTATAACGAGATGGGAGACGGAACGAAAAGATATATCAGACGACAGCAGCACAAAGGTGGATGGGTTAGATCATGTGACAGCAGCAGAAAGGTGGATGGGTTAGATCACGTGACAGCAGCAGAAAGGTGGATGGGTTAGATCATGTGACAGCAGCATGAAGGTGGATGGGTTAGATCATGTGACAGCAGCACAAAGGTGGATGGGTTAGATCATGTGACAGCAGCACGAAGGTGGATGGGTTAGATTATGTGAGGAGAGGGGGCTCAATGGAGGAAAAAAACAATAAGAGGACCCAGGTGGAATTACCTGGATGGAAGAGAGATGCCTGAAACACGGTGTTGTCGGGCTCCGTCGGGTTGTAGGTGGGTGCGGTGGGTTGCCGGGTTGTAGGTGGGTGCGGTGGGTTGTAGGTGGGTGCAGTGGGTTGTCGGGTTGTAGGTAGGTGCGGCGGGTTGTAGGTAGGTGCGGTGGGTTGCCAGGTTGTAGGTGGGTGCGGTGGGTTGTCGGGTTGTAGGTGGGTGCGGTGGGTTGCCGGGCTCCGTCAGGTTGTAGGTAGGTGCGGTGGGTTGTCGGGTTGTAGGTGGGTGCGGTGGGTTTGCTAGGACAGACCCGTTACTTACCCATGACATCCAGGGCTTCATTTAGTCATTTGCTATTTAATAAACTGACATTTGGAAAAGGATCCCGCCATATGGCGGCAGATTTATAGAAGTGACGGCAAAAGCCACGTCACGTCACATTGTTAGTAGGCGCTGTACATAAAGGTGTGACATCTCTATTTTGTCATCAGAAGCAGCGCTTACCTGCGTCCCTGGCACTGACTGCGCACAGCAAGACTAAGGGCGCCGGAGGAGAGGCCGAACCGCCAAATAACTACTACTGACATCACAGACATGGTTATACCTCGCAGGACACGGTGGTCATAATGTCCTATCACTGTCTAGATACAGTATGTATGTATAATATACACATCTATATGCAGGAGAGGGGAATGAGAGACCCACCACCCCCGTACCAGTCATCTGTCCATCACTTCTGTAATAAATAATATACGTCTGCTGGATTCTAATTCTCATCTGTCTGCTTTATTTTCTATGGCACAGGTAACACTAATACACCTGGCACAGGAAACACAAAAACACCTGGCGCAGGAACAGTAACACTAATACACCTGGCACAGGTATAGTAACACTAATACACTAATGCACAGGTACAGTAACACTAATACACCTGGCACAGGTACAGTAACACTAATACACCTGGCACAGGTACAGTAACACTAATACACCTGGCACAGGTACAGTAACACTAATACACCTGGCACAGGAAACACTAATACACCTGACATAGGTAACACTAATACACCTGGCACAGGTAACACTAATACACCTGGCACAGGTAACACTAATACACCTGGCACAGGTACTGTAACACTAATACACCTGGCACAGGTACAGTAACACTAATACACCTGGCACAGGTAACACTAATACACCTGACACAGGTACAGTAACACTAATACACCTGGCACAGGTACAGTAACACTAATACACCTGGCACAGGTACAGTAACACTAATACACCTGGCACAGGAAACACTAATACACCTGGCACAGGTACAGTAACACTAATACACCTGGCACAGGAAACACTAATACACCTGGCACAGGTACAGTAACACTAATACACCTGGCACAGGTACAGTAACACTAATACACCTGGCACAGGTACAGTAACACTAATACACCTGGCACAGGAAACACAAATATACCTGGCACAGGTACAGTAACACTAATACACCTGGCACAGGAAACACTAATACACCTGACACAGGTACAGTAACACTAATACACCTGGCACAGGTACAGTAACACTAATACACCTGGCACAGGAAACACTAATACACCTGACACAGGTACAGTAACACTAATACACCTGGCACAGGTACTGTAACACTAATACACCTGGCAGGTACAGTAACACTAATACACCTGGCACAGGTAACACTAATACACCTGGCACAGGTACAGTAACACTAATACACCTGGCACAGGAAACACAAATACACCTGGCACAGGTACAGTAACACTAAAACACCTGGCACAGGTACAGTAACACTAATACACCTGGCAGGTACAGTAACACTAATACACCTGGCACAGGTAACACTAATACACCTGACACAGGTACAGTAACACTAATACACCTGGCACAGGTACAGTAACACTAATACACCTGGCACAGGAAACACTAATACACCTGACACAGGTAACACTAATACACCTGGCACAGGTAACACTAATACACCTGGCACAGGTAACACTAATACACCTGGCACAGGTAAAACTAATACACCTGGCACAGGTAAAACTAATACACCTGGCACAGGTAACACTAATACACCTGATGGTAATGATTTGGGGTTAAAGCATCAGGAATAATAAACAATTCAGCAACATACAGGGAGCTCGGGTCACAGGGAGATGGGGCAGAAATCTCTGGCTGGAAAAGGGTCTCTCTCATGGAGCTAAGCATTTACCCAACTGTCCCCTGGGTAGTGAGGTGAGAGATGGGAGATGAGCACCGGCCAGTGAGGTGAGAGATGGGTGACGAGCACCGGCCAGTGAGGTGAGAGATGGGTGACGAGCACCGTCTAGTGAGGTGAGAGATGGGTGACGAGCACCGGCTAGTGAGGTGAGAGATGGGTGACGAGCACCGGCTAGTGAGGTGAGAGATGGGTGACGAGCACCGGCTAGTGAGGTGAGAGATGGGTGACGAGCACCGGCTAGTGAGGTGAGAGATGGGTGACGAGCACCGGCTAGTGAGGTGAGAGATGGGTGACGAGCACCGGCTAGTGAGGTGAGAGATGGGTGATGAGCACCGGCTAGTGAGGTGAGAGATGAGCACCAGGTAGTGAAGTGAGAGATGGGTGATGAGCACCGGCTAGTATGGTGAAAGATGGGTGATGAGCACCGGGTAGTGAGGTGAGAGATGGGTGATTAGCACCGGGTAGTGAGGTGAGAGATGAGCACCAGGTAGTGAGGTGAAAGATGGGTGATGAGCACCGGGTAGTGAGGTGAGAGATGGGTGATGAGCACCGGGTAGTGAGGTGAGAAGAACTGTATTGTACACTAGCTACCTGAGAATTTAACCTGTATTGTACACTAGCTACCGAGAATTTAACCTGTATTGTACACTAGCTGCACAGGTAACACTAATACACCTGGCACAGGTACAATAATAATAATACATCTGGCATAGGTAACACTAATACACCTGGCACAGGTAACACTAATACACATGGCACAGGAACAGTAACACTAATACACCTGGCACAGGTAACACTAATACACCTGGCACAGGTACAGTAACACTAATACACCTGGCACAGGTAACACTAATACAGTATATATACAGTATGTATGTATAATATACACATCTATATGCAGGAGAGGGGAATGATAGACCCACCACCCCCATACCAGTCATCTGTCCATCACTTCTGTAATAAATAATATACGTCTGCTGGATTCTAATTCTCATCTGTCTGCTTTATTTTCTATGGCACAGGTAACACTAATACACCTGGCACAGGTATAGTAACACTAATACACCTGGCACAGGTAACACTAATACACCTGGCACAGGTACAGTAACACTAATACACCTGGCAGAGGAAACACTAATACACCTGGCACAGGTACAGTAACACTAATACACCTGGCATAGGAAACACTAATAACCCTGGCACAGGTACAGTAACACTAATACACCTGGCACAGGAAACACTAATACACCTGGCACAGGTACAGTAACACTAATACACCTGGCACAGGAAACACTAATACACCTGGCACAGGTACAGTAACACTAATACACCTGGCACAGGTAACACTAATACACCTGGCACAGGTACAGTAACACTAAAACACCTGGCACAGGTAACACTAAAACACCTGGCACAGGTAACACTAATACACCTGGCACAGGTACAGTAACACTAATACACCTGATGGTAATGATTTGGGGTTAAAGCATCAGGAATAATAAACAATTCAGCAACATACAGAGAGCTTGGGTCACATGGAAATGGGGCAGAAATCTCTGGCTGGAAAAGGGTCTCTCTCATGGAGTTAAACATTTACCCAACTGTCCCCTGGGCAGTGAGGTGAGCGACGGGTGAAGAGCACCGGCCAGTGAGGTGAGCGATGGGTGATGAGCACCGGCCAGTGAGGTGAGAGATGGGTGATGAGCACCGGCCATTGAGGTGAGAGACGGGTGATGAGCACCGGCCAGTGAGGTGAGCGAAGGGTGATGAGCACCGGCCAGTGAGGTGAGAGATGGGTGATGAGCACCGGCCAGTGAGGTGAGAGACGGGTGATGAGCACCGGCCAGTGAGGTGAGAGACGGGTGATGAGCACCGGCCAGTGAGGTGAGAGACGGGTGATGAGCACCGGCCAGTGAGGTGAGAGACGGGTGATGAGCACTGGCCAGTGAGGTGAGAGACGGGTGATGAGCACCGGCTAGTGAGGTGAAAAATGGGTGATGAGCACCGGGTAGTGAGGTGAGAGATGGGTGATGAGCACTGGCCAGTGAGGTGAGAGAGGGGTGATGAGCACCGGCCAGTGAGGTGAGAGACGGGTGATGAGCACCGGCTAGTGAGGTGAGAGACGGGTGATGAGCACCGGCTAGTGAGGTGAAAAATGGGTGATGAGCACCGGGTAGTGAGGTGAGAGATGGGTGATGAGCACTGGCCAGTGAGGTGAGAGAGGGGTGATGAGCACCGGGTAGTGAGGTGAGAGATGGGTGATGAGCACTGGCCAGTGAGGTGAGAGAGGGGTGATGAGCACCGGCCAGTGAGGTGAGAGACGGGTGATGAGCACCGGCTAGTGAGGTGAGAGATGGGTGATGAGCACCGGTTAGTGAGGTGAGAGATGGGTGATGAGCACCGGCTAGTGAGGTGAGAAGCACTGTATTGTACACTAGCTACCTGAGAATTGAACCTGTATTGTACACTAGCTACCTGAGAACTGAACCTGTATTGTACACTAGCTACCTGAGAACTGAACCTGCATTGTACACTAGCTACCTGAGAACTGAACCTGCATTGTACACTAGCTACCTGAGAACTGAACCTGTATTGTACACTAGCTACCTGAAAATGGTACTTGAATTGTCAAATAATTACCGCTGGGACATAGATTTACTAAGGGGGCCTATCCATTAGCAGATAAATTGAAAGACTGAACTATATATCGTTCAGTCGTTCAATTTATCTGCTGTGGATAGGCCCTGAACGATGACAGATGCGCACTCCCGTGGCCGATAAATTGAATCTTTCATCTTTCCAACATGTTGGTCAATTAATGCACATAGCTGTATGATATTAGCAATATCTGGCAGTTTATATGCGGTAAACGACAAAACATATTAGCAGCAGCTGCAGAGAAAAAAAAATCCTCTCCCTGGATGTCGTCATGCGATATCGGTCACCGTTTGCCAAAATCTGTCATGTACATGACAGATATCGCTCAGCGCAGCCACCGGAATTTTCAATAGATATCTTTTGTCGTTCATCGTTCAGAGATACATCTGCTCATGGAGAGGCCCCTTTAGAGGTGGATTTGAATCCAAAATTTAAAGCAGCATTTTATAACCTGGCACAGGTACAGTAACACTAATACACCTGGCACAGGTAACACTAGGTGTAGAAAGACAATGGGCCTGATTCAGACTTGGGAATAGAGTGAGATATCTCTCTCAACTGTGAACCTGAACAAACCATATTGCAATGCAAGGAGTGTAGATACATAATTTTTTTTACATGTGGGGTAAATACTGGCTGCTTTTGCATGTAACTCACAAATACTGCACAGCTTTATTATTACTCTACAATTTAGATGTCCGTTTGGAAACAGTCCTCCCAAATCTAATCTCTATGCGCTTGTTACATCTGCCCCCCCCCCTGCAGTGCAGCATGGTGTCAGCTGAGAGAGAGATCTCACTCTGGGCCTGATTCAGACCCGGTCGCAAGCGCTGTGCGCTCGCAACTGGGGCGATGGTGGGCCAGTGCACATGCGCATGACGGAGCCGGCTCCGTCGTGTGCATGCGCGAGACCCGGATAGCGACGGGTACTCTGTCACTATGGGTCTCGCAACAAAGGGGGCGTGCAGTCGGTGGTGACAGCTCGCCCCCGTTTGGTGGACGGGCCGGGGGAGTGGCTGCCCTAACTGAGGCGTTCCCATGTGAACGCCTCCGTTTGGGGGGCGGCCCCGCTGACATCACGAGTGATGTCAGTGGGAGAGATTTCGGCTCTGTTAGAGCCGAAATTTCTCTGGGTCTTGCGGCCACGAGACCCTACCACAAGGGTCTCGTCGCAAGCCCGATGGTCTTGACCATCGCGACCATCTTCCTGGCCACTCGCTATAGCTGTGGGTGGTCACCCACAGCTATGCGAGCGGCCAGGAGGCTATTCTTGATTCAGAGCGATCGCTCTGTCAGAGCGTCCGGCTCTGAATCAGGGCCTCTATTCCCAAGTCTGAATCAGGCCCAAAGTTTGAAAAGCTCAGGGACTCACTGCAGCTTTGTACATTGTACTCTTAAATAAAAGCAGAGACCAAATAGTGATTTTCTAAAAACATTTTAAATAAATACTGTTACAAGTACATACCGCAAGGCAACAAAATATCTACAATAAAAGGCAACCAATATGGTTCAAAAAGAAAATAATGGAGAATATAGCAGAACAATAGGAGCATTTAGTAAAACTAGAGGGGACTCAGAACTCATTATGGAAATGGATAATGGCATAATCCCAAAACTTCTTTTATGTCCGAAAAGAAAACAGGATCTATTGGGCCACTCACTACGTGATAAAGCACGAAACACTCTGATCTGTCAAATGTTTTATTATTCTGTATTCACAATGGAGGAAAATATACAGAGAAATAGGTTGTGCAGGAATAGCCCATTGCCCACCACTATACAGTATGTTACACAGCCCATTGCCCACCACTATACAGTATGTTACACAGCCCATTTCCCACCACTATACAGTATGTTACACAGCCCATTGCCCACCACTATACAGTATGTACACAGCCCATTGCCCACCACTATACAGTATGTTACACAGCCCATTGCCCACCACTATACAGTATGTTACACAGCCCATTGCCCACCACTGTATGTTACACAGCCCATTGTCCACCACTATATGTTACACAGCCCATTGCCCACCACGATGTTACACAGCCCATTGCCCACCACGATATGTTACACAGGTCACGAACGGCATCCCATGTCTGCTAACCAACCCAAGCAGCCATTATACCTTATCATAGACGCTCGGGCCACAAGTCTGGTAGAAAAATGTATCAAGCGCCTGGGGTCCTATTGGAAAAAACTGCTACATAAATAATTATACTCTCAGAGCCAGGAAATGATAGACCTGTGAGCCTGACCTCTGCGTGGGGTAAATGATTAGTATGACCTCTGCGTGGGGTAAATGATTAGTATGACCTCTGCGTGGGGTAAATGATTATAATCTCTGCGTGGGGTAAATTAGTGCACTTACTCTGAGGGATGTGAGCTTGACCTCTGTGTGGGGTAAATGATTAGTGCTGATACTCTGAGGGATGTGATCCTGACTTCTGTGTTGGGTAAATGATTAGTGCACTTACTCAGAGGGATGTGAGCCTGACCTCTGTGTGGGGTAAATTATTAGTGTGATTACTCAGAGGGATGTGAGCTTGACCTCTGTGTGGGGTAAATGATTAATGCGGATACTCTGAGGGATGTGAGCCTGACATCTGTGTTGGGTAAATGATTAGTGCACTTACTCAGAGGGATGTGAGCCTGAGCTCTGTGTGGGGTAAATGATTAGTGCAGTTACTCAGAGGGATGTGAGCCTGACCTCTGTGTGGGGTAAATGATTAGTGCAGTTACTCTGAGGGATGCAAGCCTGACCTGCGTGTGGGGTAAATTATTAGTGTGATTATTCAGAGGGATGGGAGCCTGACCTGTGTGTAGGGTAAGTGATTAGTGCTGATACTCTGAGGGATGTGAGCCTGACCTCTGTGTGGGGTAAATGATTAGTGCAGTTACTCTAAGGGATGCGAGCCTGACCTCTGTGTGGGGTAAATGATTAGTGCACTTACTCTGAGGGATGTGAGCTTGACCTCTGTGTGGGGTAAATGATTAGTGCACTTACTCTGAGGGATGGGAGCCTGACCAGCGTATTGGGTAAATTATTAGTGTGATTACTCAGGGGGATGTGAGCTTGACTTCTGTGTGGGGTAAATGATTAGTGCGGATACTCTGAGGGATGTGAGCCTGACCTCTGTGTGGGGTAAATGATTAGTGCACTTACTCTGAGGGATGGGAGCCTGACCTGCATGTTGGGTAAATTATTAGTGTGATTACTCAGAGGGATGTGAGCTTGACCTCTGTGTGGGGTAAATGATTAGTGCTTATAATCTGAGGGATGTGAGTCTAACCACTGTGTGAGTAAATAATTAGTATGACTTCTGTGTGGGGTAAATAATTAGTATGACCTCTGTGCGGGTAAATTATTAGTGCGGATACTCTGAGGGATGTGAGTTTGACCTCTGTGTGAGTAAGTAATTAGTATGACCTCTTTGTGGGTAAAACTGGATTTTGGTACTTACCGATAAATCCCTTTCTCCGATTCCATAGGGGGCACTGGAGGCTTCAAGACAGTGGGGTATAGATGGTGCTGAGTGGGAGCTGGCACTTTAAATTTTAAGAAGTGGGACTAGCTCCTCCCCCTCTATACCCCCCCTACAAGCCCAGTCTTAGAAAACTGAGGAGAGCTGAGAAAAAACAAACGGAAGAGGAGGAGGCGCAGCCAGTACACAGGACATATGAAAAGGTTGAAATAACAGTAACACAACCAGACACATCAAACCAGTCTCTAACAGTCATAACAAAAAATGACCCCAACCCTGGCAGGAAGGAACAGCACAGGGTGGGCGTCCAGTGTCCCCTATGGAATTGGAGAAAGGGATTTATCGATAAGTACCAAAATCCATCATCCTATATAGCCATCCTTCATATTTTACCTGGTCCCTGGCACCCTCTCTCTACCACAGTGCTACCTCTGAAGTCTCCTGGAGTCTGGTGGCTTACCTATGCTCCCTGTCTCTTGTGCTACAGGCTGCTGAAGATCTCACGGGTGCCATTTTGGATTCGGCCCCGATGTCTCCTGTGGCTTCTGGACCCAGCAATTGTTGCAGCTGACTGCCGATTGGCCTCCTGGACAGGTGGTAACCCACAGCTAAGTGAGCATCCATGAGGACGCTCCAAAAAAAGGTAGGAGGTCCCTGATTCAGAGCGAGCGCTCTGGTCAGAGCATTCAGCTCTGAATCAGGCCCTTTGTAATGATATTATATTGAGGTATAATGTTATATTGTGACCTTTCGGGTCTGGTATTTTGGGTGCTGGGGTGGGTAATTTTGCTTTGGGCCTGGGCAACACTTTATCTTTCGGCCAAGGTAGGATTTGCTCCCCCCTCTCTTACCCCTAAAATTAACTAGGATTTGTTAGTTTTTCTAGACATTAAGTTCTGGGGTTTGTAGTTGGTAGTTTAGGGATTTAGGTATACCAGGTTGGGATGGGTATACAGGGTGGGGGATGGGGTTCTTTTTGGGGTCATTGTATTTGATTTTGTTTTATGTTTATATTTTTTGCCAATATTTGGGGTTATTGTTTGGGATTTTATTTTTTGTTTCCATTCTATGCCATTGTCGTGTTTTACTCAAAACTTATGTTTTAATTTTTTATATTCTCAGTTTCAACTGTGCTTTTTTTCTGCTGTCTGCCATGTCTCGACGGGTGCCTCCATCTGTGATGTTTCAGGTGTCTGGGTTTCCTCTTCACTCTGATCTGTGGCTGCCCCATGATGTCTTCTAATTTGGGTCCCCCTCCCCAAGTTCTCTCCTGGAATGTCTGGGGCCTCAATGACCGTGTCAAGCGCTCTTTAGTTCTGAATCAGGTGAAAAAGGCTCAGGCGGATATATGTTTAATGGAAACACACTTGGTGGGTGGGAAATTCTTGGCTTTGCGCAAACCTTGGATAGGTTGGGCCTATCTCACTCCACATATTCCTCATATTCTAGAGGAGTGTCAGTACTTGTCCGTAGATCCCTAGGTTTTGTGCTTGATGAGGTTAGGATTGACCCCTTGGGTAGATACGTCTTCATTCGGGCATCTATTCACTCCTCTCCACTACATATTCTTGCTTATATTTCCCCTCCTTACTCTAGTGTTATTTGTGTAGGGGATTTTAGTAATGTGTTACACCCTACTCTGGATAGGTGGCGTGAGAGTTCAGTTGTGTCTGGTCCTTCCCCTCATTCTTTTGCCAATTTAGTGGAGGAACTTGGTCTGGTGGGTATTTGGCAGGTTCAGTATCCTCACCCTGCTCGGTACTCTTGCTTTTCAGCTTCTCGTCGCTCCTTTTCTAGGATTGATCTTGCTCTGATATCCGGGAGGCTAGTCCCGCAGGTTGAGGTGGAGTACCGGTCTCGTGGTGTCGTCGGATCATGCCCCTTTAGTGCTAACTATTGATATTGTTGCTCTACGAGGTCACTCTTTTTGGAAATTCAATCCTTTCTGGCTCACATTGATGGGTGCTGGTTCAGAATTGGAATCCCAATGGTGTGATGTTTTCTCTGAGACTACCGGTTCCGTTTCCTTTGATATTTTGTGGGATGCTTTCAAGTCTGTCCTACGTGGGTCTTTAATTGGGAGGGAGATAAGTATCAAAACTTTTCATAGGAAAAAAGAAGGGGAACTTGAAAATCTTTGTAAACTGCTTGAACAGCAATATCTGTCCTCTGGCTCTACTATTGCTAGATCCTCCTATATGGAGGCAGCTAAACTATTTTCAGATTTTTTTTTTTAGATAAGTCCAGAAGACGCCTGTTATTTGTTAAGCATAGTAATTATGCTGATTCGCATAAATCTGGAGCTTTCTTAGCTTATCTATCCAGGGAGGTTTGGCCTGTTACAGTTATAGCGCAAATTCGGGACTCTTTAGATAATTTGCACTCCTCTACCCCGGCTATTGCGAATGTGTTTTTTGAATATTTTGCTAGTCTTTATTGTTCCCAGGCTCACTATACTTTGGAAGAGTTACTTGAATATTTAGGACATATATCCCTCCCATCCATTTCCCTGGACAGTAGGGCTTTCCGTGACTCTCCATTTACTATAGAGGAAATTGAAGTGGCCGTTTCTTCATTTCCAGGGTGTAAGGCCCCAGGGGTGGACGGGAATTCTATTGAGCTCTATAAGAAGCAAGCCCTTTTATTTTTCCCTAGACTCCTTGACCTATTTAATGAGCTGTGTGACCAAGGTTCTTTTCCCCGTTCCATGTCGGAGGCCATTATTGTTATGATCCCTAAATCTGGCAAAGACCCTCTTGATCCTGGCTTTTATCGCCCAATCTCTCTCCTCTCCACAGATATTAAAGTATTGGCTAAGATGCTTGCACTTAGACTTAATAAGGTGATTTGTGAGGTTGTGCATCCCCATCAGACAGGTTTTATGCCAGGAAAATACACCTCACAGAATCTTAGGAGATTGTATTTGATTTTGCAGCTGGCAAACTCGGTCGATGATGGGGCAGTGGTGGTGTCCTTGGACGCCACCAAGGCCTTTGATTCCGAGGAGTGGCACTATCTTTGGGAGATTCTGCTGTTTTGGGATGGGACCTAGGTTTATAGCATGTGTTAAATTATTATATTCTTACCCTTCAGGGCGTGTCAGCATTAATGGGTATGTTTCTCCTTCTTTTCGCCTCTCTAGAGGTACAAGACAGGGCTGTCCTCTTTCCCCGACCCTTTTTGCCCTGACCTTTGAACCCCTAGCATGTCTTATTAGAAGTAATCCCGGCATACAGGGGATTCGGATAAAGCAAAAGGTTGACAAGGTAGCTCTCTATGCGGATGACATGCTGTTATTCTTGTCTGATGCATCCGAGTCATTGGTCACCCCCCTCTCCATGGTAGATTCTTTTGGGCAGTTTTCTGGGCTGCACATTAACTGGAGTAAATCTTGCATTCTTCCTGTGAATACTCCCTTGGAATGGACCTCCAGGTTTAAATATTTGGGAATTTGGATTACGTCGTCTATGTCGGACTTTATCCCACTTAATGTCCAGCCACAGTTTGACCTCTTGAAATCTAAACTGCACGTTTGGAATAAACTTCCATTGACCGTTACAGGTCGGGTGAATTTGGTTAAAATGACAGTTCTTCCCAAATTTTTATGTTTTTCAGCAGGCCCATTTATATTCCTCCTCGTATTTTTCGGATGATAGTTACTTGTCCTCTTTAGTATGGGTAAATAAATGATCTCAAATTAAATTGAAGACTCTATGTAGGCCGAGAGGGTTGGGTGGCTTGGAACTGCCGAATTTCCGCCTTTATTATCTGGCTTCTCAGTTAGGCCATCTGCGGGGGTGGGTTTTGGGTGAGGAGAGCCAGGGTCTACCTACTTTATTGGTGCATACTGTTTCTAGAGGATGCTCACCATTGCAGCTCTTACTTGATGACAGATGTCTTAGGGGGGGGCTCCACTGGTCACACAGGCTCATACATTGTGGAAACAGGTCCGTACTTTAGTGGGGGCGGAGCGTATTGACCCTGAATTGTTCTTATGGCACTCTCACAAGCCGTGGCAACGGCTTGTTTCCCACTGGCTCGGGACCTACACTGACTCAGAATCTGGTTCCGCTGATTACCAAGCACCGGGGATGCTGCAGAGAGTGACTCATACTCCATATGCTGCTGATTGGCTGCTCCTCCTACTTGTAGCTTCCAGATTCATTCCCCCTCGCCGGTTATAGTTTCCTCCTACACCTCGGTCTGGTTGTTCCAGCTATCCTCCGTGATTGTCTACACTTCAGCCACTGCTTCTATTTACCACTCTCCGTCTCCCTCCACGCTGCCTTCCAGGCTTCAGCAGGTAGCTCAGTTATTCAAGACTGTTGTTCCACTCTGCTCTGAATGCTGTTAGCTTGCTGTCTGTTTCCTGTGCTCAGTGTATGCAGGCCCAAGCCTTTGGGTCCGTGCTTCCTCTGTATAATCAGCAGCTACAGCTTTCTCAGCCCTACTGTGTGTAATCAAACTGTACATTTACACCTGAACTATTTTCAGCCTGTGTTATCGTGCCCTCCTGGCAGGCAACTCATCTAGCCAAGAAATCCTGCCCTCCTGGCAGGCAACTCATCTAGCCAAGAAATCCTGCCCTCCTGGCAGGCAACTCATCTAGCCAAGAAATCCTGCCCTCCTGGCAAGCAACTCATCTAGCCAAGTTATCCTGCCCTCCTGGCAGGCAACTCATCTAGCCAAGAAATCCTGCCCTCCTAGCAGGCAACTCATCTAACCAAGTTATCCTGCCCTCCTCGCAGGCTACTCTACAAACCAAGTTTTCCTGCCTTATCTGGTGAGACACTTTTCCATAACATTATAACCGGCCAACTTTGTATTTAAGTCTGTGCGTTCTGTGTCGTTCATTATGGAGCAGGCTCAAAACCCTGCACAAATCCTTGCCGCACAGATCCAAGTGCTTACCCAAAAAGTTCAGGAGCTCTCTATAAGATTTCAGGATGTTCGGGCATCCACTCCTGGAGCCGTTCCCAAGGAACCTAAAATGAATCTCCCTCTTGAGACCGTACTCAGTTCCCGAACTTCTGTGAGAGTTGTAAACTCTATTTTCGTCTCCGACCTTTATCTTCTGGATCCGAGACTCAGCGGGTAGGATTAGTGATCTCGCTCTTACAAGGAGATCCACAGACTTGGGCATTTGGTCTCGCTTCAACACATTCTGCACTTTTATCAGTAGATGCCTTTTTTTAATGCTCTTGGATTATTATATGCAGATCCTGACCGTAGTTCTTTGGCCGAATCCAAGCTGCGGGCTCTTCGGCAGGGAAAGAATCCCGCAGAGGATTATTCCTCAGAGTTTCGGAGATGGGCAGTGGATTCAGGATGGAACGACCCGGCATTGCGTAGCCAATTCCGCTTGGGTCTTTCGGATGCCATCAAGGACATTTTGGTCCAACATCCATCACCTTGACGACTTAATCTCTTCAGCCATCCATATTGACCATCGCCTCCGAGAACGCAAACGAGAACGCAGTCTTTCTGTACAGTCGCCTCAGTCACCTTCCTGGCTGCTGGTGGAGGACTCTGAGGAACCCATGCAACTGGGAGCTTTCCGGCTATCGCCCAGGGAGAGACAAAGATGACGATCTGAAGGCCTCTGCCTATATTGTGGAGCTAGAGGTCATCCGCTGAAATCTTGCCCACATAGGCCAGTAAAAGATAGGGTCTGAATGTAAAAGAGGAGTTACATTTAGGCCTGGCATCTGTTTCCTCAAAAAATTTGTTGCTAGTTCCTGCGGTGGTACATCTGTTGCAATCCGTCCATTCCGTATCGGCGTTTGTGGACAGCGGTGCTGCTGGGAACTTCATGGACTTATCATTTTTTCATTCCTTAGGTTTAGCGGCAGATATTTTACCTCAAGAGGTTCCTATTTGTGGGTTAGATGGTGGTCTGGTGGCTAATGGTCTTATCAAATTCAAGACACCACCTCTTCGTCTCTCAGTTGGAATTTTGCATTCGGAGATGATTTCTTTTTTGCTACTCCAGTGTCCTTTTGCTACTGTCATTTTGGGGTTTCCATGGTTAATGACCCATAATCCCGTCATTGATTGGATTACGGGGGATATTGTCAAATGGAGTCTAGCGTGTCAAAATTGCTGTTTATCTACACCCATCCGGACGGGCTATCTCTGCTGTCTCAGAGTCTCTTCCAGGACTTCCTGCTCAATACCATCTTTTTGCAGATGTTTTTTCTAAATCAAAGGCCAATTCTCTACCACCTCATCGTCCGTATGATTGCGCCATACAGCTGTTACCAGGAGCCAAGTTACCCAAGGGTCCTCTCTATTCTCTTTCTATACCTGAGAATAAGGCCATGGAGGAGTATATTGCGGATTCCTTGGCTAAAGGATACAACCGTCCTTCTAAATCTCCAGTTGGGGCTGGTTTCTTCTTCGTCCAGAAGAAGGATGGGTCATTACGTCCTTGCATTGACTTTAGGGCATTGAACGAAATCACCATCAAAAACTCGTACCCTTTGCCCTTGATCTCGGTACTTTTTGATCAGCTCCGGCAAGCTTCCATTTTTCCCAAGATTGATCTCCGTGGAGCTTATAATTTGATCCGGATCAAGACCAGAGATGAACAGAAAACGGCATTCAATACGCATACGGGGCACTATGAAAATTTAGTTATGCCGTTTGGATTGGCTAATGCTCCAGCAGTCTTTCAAGACTTTATCAACGATGTACTCCGGGAGTTTCTTGGCATTTTTGTGGTTGTTTATCTCGATGACATCCTCATTTACTCTCACTCCATGCACCAGCATGTACTGCATCCTCTTTCCACACCAAAAAGACCCTGGACACACATTGCGATGGACTTCATTGTGGACCTTCTTCGCTCTGCTGGCTGTTCAGTTATTTGGACTATCGTGGACCGCTTTAGCAAAATGACGCACTTTATTCCTCTGCCCAAATTGCCATCTGCCAAAGAACTTTCTGTCCTCTTCTTGGAACATATTTTTCATTTGCATGGTCTTCCCTGCGATATTGTTTCCGACCGTGGGACACAATTTGTTGCACGGTTTTGGAGAGGTTTCTGCACTGCACTGGGTATCAGTCTCAGCTTGTCTTCAGGATATCACCCACAGTCTAATGGGCAGACAGAACGTGCTAATCAAACCCTGGAGCAATATTTACGGTGTTACGTCTCAAAATTCCAGAATGATTGGATCTCATCTTCCCATGGCTGAATTTGCTTTTAACAATTCCTGTCACTCTGCATCTTCAGTTTCACCCTTCTATTGTGTGACGGGCCAACATCCTCGGGCCAATTCATTTGATTTATCATTCTCCAGATCCTCTGATGCAGGGACTGTTTCCAGACTCCGTGGTATTTGGGCCAAGGTGCATCATAATCTCCTCAATGCATCTCTCCATTCTAAGAAATTGGCAGATAGACAACGGAGGCCTTGCACGTTCAAAAGGGGGGACTTAGGACCTCATTCAGAGTCAGTCGAAGCGGCCGCACGGTCGTACGCCACCGATGTTCGCTATACTGCGCATGCGTAAAGTTCGCAATGCGCGTGCGCAAACTAGCCGCTACGATCAAAAATTTCTCTCTCCTTGAACACAGCCAGGTCGGTAGTTTGAGTGACAGATTGAGGCGTTTGTGGGTGGTAACAGGGGAAGGTGCTTGAAAACGGGGGAGTGGAGATCCGAACGCAGGCGTGCCTAATTATGCGAACGGCGTTTTATGGGAGTGCATACGGTTTATGGGAGTGCATAATTAACAAAGTAGCATCATGGCACATGTGATATGGGAGGTTTTTACACTGACATGATCGTAGAGCTTAAGAGAGGGTATGGTCAACCTTAAGCTCTACGACCAGTTCCGATGGTTCCCGACGGTCTCGATAAATCCTTATATGCCCGGAGATGACGTACAATGCGTACGAGAAGGGGGCGTATTTTTTTTTTATTCCGGCAGCTTCCTCCCCTTGGTCGGCCAGCTACCGATCCGAACTTAGGGACGCAACTTGCGAGGGAATCATTTGCATATCCGGCCCCTTTTCCCGTACGACCGACTCTGAATGAGGTCCTTAGTGTGGCTGTCCACTAGAAATATCAAACTCCGGCAACCCTCTCACAAATTGGGTCCTCGGTTTATTGGTCCTTTCCGGATCATTTCTCAAGTTAACCCAGTTGCTTTCAAACTCCAACTACCAAATTCGATTAACAACACCTTTCATGCCTCTTTATTAAAGCCAGTCCATAAGTCAGATAGATTTGGGAACTGGAGTTCTTTCAGGCCTGCTCCGGTGGTGGTCCACGGTCAACAGGAGTTTGTGGTTGAGAAAGTGCTGGATTCTAGAGTATCTAGAGGTCAGTTGCAGTTTCTGGTCCATTGGAAGGGCTATGGTCCGGAAGAACGTTCCTGGATTCCAGAAGATGCCTTACATGCTCCCAGGTTGAAGAGGATGTTTTTTCGGGAATTTCCCTTTAAACCAGGCTCTGGGGGTTCTTCAACCCCGCGTCAAGGGGGGGTACTGTCACAAGCCGTGGCAGTGGCTTGCTTCCCACCGGATCGGGACCTACATTGACTCAGAATCCGGTTCCGCTGATTACCAAGCACCGGGGATGCTGCAGAGAGTGACTCATACTCCATATGCTGCTGATTGGCTGCTCCTCCTACTTGTAGCTTCCAGATTCATTCCCCCTCGCCGGTTATAGTTTCCTCCTACACCTCGGTCTGGTTGTTCCAGCTATCCTCCGTGATTGTCTACACTTCAGCCACTGCTTCTATTTACCTCTCCATCTCCCTCCATGCTGCCATGCTTCAGCAGGTAGCTCAATTATTCAAGACTGTTGTTCCACTCTGCTCTGAATGCTGTTAGCTTGCTGACTGTATTCACCATCCACATGCTGTGCTCAGTGTATGCAGGCCCAAGCCTTTGGGTCCATTCTTCCTCTGTATAATCAGCAGCTACAGTTTTCTCAGCCCTACTGTGTGTAATCAAACTGTACATTTACACCTGAACTATTTTCAGCCTGTGTTATCCTGCCCTCCTGGCAGGCAACTCATCTAGCCAAGAAATCCTGCCCTCCTGGCAGGCAACTCATCTAGCCAAGAAATCCTGCCCTCCTGGCAGGCAACTCATCTAGCAAAGTTATCCTGCCCTCCTGGCAGGCAACTCATCTAGCCAAGAAATGCTGCCCTCCTGGCAGGCAACTCATCTAGCCAAGAAATCCTGCCCTCCTGGCAGGCAACTCATCTAGCCAAGAAATCCTGCCCTCCTGGCAGGCAACTTATCTAGCCAAGAAATCCTACCCTCTTGGCAGGCAACTCACCTAGCCAAGAAATCCTGCCCTCTTGGCAGGAAACTCATCTAGCCAAGAAATCCTGCCCTCCTGGCAGGCAACTCATCTAGCCAAGAAATCCTGCCCTCCTGGCAGGCAACTCATCTAGCCAAGTTATCCTGCCCTCCTGGCAGGCAACTCATCTAGCCAAGAAATCCTGCCCTCCTGGCAGGCAACTCATCTAGCCAAGAAATCCTACCCTCTTGGCAGGCAACTCACCTAGCCAAGAAATCCTGCCCTCCTGGCAGGCAACTCATCTAGCCAAGAAATCCTGCCCTCCTGGCAGGCAACTCATCTAGCCAAGAAATCCTGCCCTCCTGGCAGGCAACTCATCTAGCCAAGAAATCCTGCCCTCTTGGCAGGCAACTCATCTAGCCAAGAAATCCTGCCCCCATGGCAGGCAACTCATCTAGCCAAGAAATCTTGCCCTCCTGGCAGGCAACTCATCTAACCAAGTTATCCTGTCCTCCTCGCAGGCTACTCTACAAACCAAGTTTCCCTGCCTTATGTGGTGAGACACTTTTCCATAACAAGCACTCCTCTGCTCTTGGAGAATTGGCCCTATTTGATGGCAGCTCTTTGTGGTCCAGGAAAGGGGTCTTCTCCCTTGGACATTTGTATAGTGATGGAGTTTTTACAACCTTTGATACTCTTAAGACTGAATTTGGAATCCCGAATGCTATGTTTTTCCGCTATTTACAGCTCCGACATGCCCTTTCTGCCCAGTTTTCTCCTGGCCCTCCACAATTTGTTCCTGATCCTGTTAAAGCTCTGTTGCAAGTAACTAGTGAAAGAGATTGATTTCCAGAATTTACAACTACCTCCTTACTGTTAACTCAGATGACGCCCTAGCACTGCTTAGACTTAAATGGGGGGAGGATTTGGGACCAATAGAAGATGAAGAGTGGACTTTAATGTTGAATAGCCCTCTGTCTGCAACTTCTGCAGTGCGATTTCAACAGATTCAGTTTTTCTTATTACATAGATTGTATCTTACCCCCGTGCTATTGAGTAGATTTGGGTCTGGTGCCTCTGATAAGTGTCCTAAATGTTCTACTCCGCAGTGCTCGTTCTAGCATCTCCTCTGGGAGTGGTCTGCTGTCCAAGTGTTTTGGTCCCGAGTCACCAGTTGTCTCACTAGAACAGGAGTAGGAGTAATTCCCTTTATTCCCTAAAATGTGTATATTTGGCTTGGGTCTCTTGGACAGGGTTAATCATTTAAAGGGCCAATATATAATTAATGCATAGACTTTTACAAAGGTTTGTATTGCCCGCACTTGGATGGCATCTAGGGGTCCTACCTTTGCTGAGTGGTGTGGGCTGATGAATGAAGTTGTGGGGCATGAACGATTTCTATATACTAAACGAAATTGTATTCACAAATATGAGGGTATTTGGGGCCCTTGGATTGCTTCTTCCCACTATGTTGCTGGGGGAGGGGGGGGGGGGGGAGAATTCAGACGCTGATGGATTGGCACCCGGCGGGGCGGCACAATGATGATTTGGCATTCTGCATCTGTATTTGTAGTTCTTCTGCTGTTTTCTATGGTTCAGGGGTATTGCGCAGGTATTTTAATTATGATATTATTCTCTTGAGATTATATGATAATGGCTGTATAATGCAAATGTTTTTGGTTTCTTTTCTTTTTAAGGTTTATAGGGGGTGGGGGGATTATGTTTTTGTGTATTGGTACTGTGTTTTGTTATGGAAACAAAATTTTTTTCATAAATATACTCAATTTAAAAAAAAAAAAAAAGTATGGAGAACGACAGGATAGAACTCCTAGTTCTGACACCCTCCTGGTTCAGGCCAGTGCGAGAAGAGAGTGTTACCTTCCACGAAAGGTATTTTAACTCCACCGACTCCAAAGCTTCGAATAGAGGAGACTGTAATCACACCTTGTAGAAAAGTCTGTACCTCCGGCATCAAGGCCAACTTCTTCTGGAAGAAAATAGTCAGTGCTTAAATTTGAGCTTTCTGAGAGCCCAAACACAGACCGGCTGAGAAACCTGCTTGCAGAAAAAGCAGAAATCTGGCTAGGTTGAATTCCGTAGGAGGAGCCCCTCTATGTTTACAACAGGAAAAATAAGCCTTCCAAATATGGTGGTAATGTTTAGAAGTAACTTCCTTTCAAGCTCTAAGCATAGTAGGGATTACCCTGGATGGGATCCCTTTACGTCTTAAGATGGCCCTTTCAACAGCCATGCTGTCAAACATAGCCTCTTTAAGTCTGGATAGACTAAAAGACCCTTTAGACCCTTTTATATTCTCTCAGAGGCAGTGGCCACGGATCGTCGATCAGCAGAAGTTGAAGGCTGGAATACCAAGCCCTGCGAGGCCAATCCGGAGCTACCAATAGAACCTTGGCCTTCTCCCTTTTGATGCGTTGCAGAATCCGAGGGAGAAGAGGAAACAGACAAATTGGAACTGCAACGGTGTTGACAGTGCGTCCACTGCCACCGGGTCTCTCGTCCGAGAGCAGTAGAGAGGAAGTTTTTGTCTGGATGCCATGAGGTCGACCTGTTGAAGACCCCACCGTTGGACCAGCTGTTGAAAAACCTGTGGATGTAGTGCCCATTCCCCTGGATGCACGTCCTGCAGGCTGAGGTAATCTGCCTCCCAATTTTCTACGCCTGGAATAAAGATTGTCCAGGTAAGGAATAATAGTGATCCCGTTTCCAAAAGATACTCCTCATCACAGCCATGACCTTTGTGAATACCCTGGGGGCTGATGATAAGCCGAAGGGTAAGGCCTGAAACTGGAAATGAGTTCCGAACTGCTAATTTCAGAAACGCCTGGTGAGGCGGCCAGACTAGGAATGTGAAGGTAGGCGTCCTTGATATCTAGAGATACCTTGAATTCGCCTTCCTCTAGGCCCACAATCACCGACTGAAGGGACTGCGTCTTGAACACCCTTAGGTAGGGATTGAGATCTTTCAAGTTCAGAATAGGTCTGACCAAACAGTCTGGCTTCAGAACCACGAAGAGACTGCAGTAAAAACCTTGTCCGGTCTGATGTACGGAAACGTGGACGGCGGATAGAAGCTTGTCTATAGCTTGCTGTAAATCAACACTCCTGTCGTTGGAAACTGGCAAACCTGTATTAAAAAACAGAGGTGGAGGTTGAAACTGAAAGTCGAGCTTGTATCCCCGAGTAATGAGATCCTTGACCCAAGAGTCCGTACAAGATTCCATCCATACTTCTCTGAAGTCCCGAAGACGCGCTCCCACTCTCGGGTCCCCCTGGTGAGAGGGAAGCCCGTCATGCACTGTTCTTAGTAGTGGACTTAACCTCATGTTGAGTAGATGTTGTTGCGGCTCTGCTCCTACCTCTGGAACCACGGGAAATTGATGGCCCTCCTCTGAAGCGACCACGTGAACGTCACAGAGTCCGAATGGATGGACACGAGGGTCCCAAGTAAGATCTTTTAGGGGGAGGAGCCGCAGAAGGAAAATAAGTAGATATACCTTCAGTAGCTTGAGAAATCCATTTATCTAGTCTCGCTCCAAATAATACACTTCCAGTGAATGGAAGTGCTTCTACAGCTTTCTTAGATTCTGCATTCGACTGCCATTGTTTAAGCCACAGCGCCCTACGTGCCGAAATCGCCAGAGCTGAAGTTCTGGAGGCGATATTGCAAACGTCTTTGTTCGCTTCTTCAAGGTAAGCTGCAGCTTCACCTATATGTTCTGCCAACCAAATAAAGTCTTCCACCGGCAGCTGATCTCTCATTCCGTCAGCCAATTGTTTTGCCCAAAGCCAATTGTTTTGCCCCAGGAACTGGAAGCAAAGTCTTCTTAGACAGCCACGATACCGATGGATCTACTGAGGGGTAGTCTCATAAGATTTTCTGCTATCTGCCGGAAAAGGATAAAAAGATAATAACCGCCGGGACATCTAAAATTTTTTATCTGGATGTTCCCAAGATGACGTTAGAAGAGAATCCAGCTCTTCCGAGACCGGAAAAGCAATAGCCTGTCTTTGTTTCTTCAGAAAGAAAGACTGTCAAGCAGGACCTGTGTCCTCCTCTTGTATCTATAATACCTGTCAGATTACAGAAATAAGAGCCTCTATCCCCTCGGATCCCGGCTCAGACTCCTCCTGGAGTGCTTCAGGCGAATCTGGAGCATATTCGCCTTCTTCTAAAATTGGCATATGCTCCTCCTCAGAGTCGTCCGATTGGAGGACTAAGGGCAAAAGTCTTCTTTTTGAGACCTGAGGAGAGGATCCACTTGTGGTATGGGAAAGAGTCATGGATTTTGAAATTCCCTCCATGGATCTTGCTTAGGACCTCGCCCATGCTGGTTCCTCTAGAGTCGCTGACCTGGAAGCCTCTCTTTCTTTGCGAGAAGCCTGCAGCTCAGCAGAGAGAGAGGGGACATAATGGATGTAACCTGTGTTCTGACCAAGGTGGTGGTTCTGACATCCCTGCAGATTGTTGCCCAGGATTGCAATTGTCACACAATCGAGAGTTAGATGACTGTACCTGTGTAAACTTATCTGCACACTTTTTGCAGGTAAATAAGTTTTTAGACACCTTAGATCTGCCAGTCATGCTACATACAGACCCCACACAATCAACATAAAAGTGTAGTGTAAAGGTCGATAAGGAAGAAACTGAGATATAGTCAGAAGAGAGCCACAATTGCCCTAATAGCGCTCCTAGCAGTGCCAGAAAATGCCTGGCATATAAGGAAATAACCACTGATAATTAAGTAGCTACTAACCTGCCTTAAATGCTCCCCTGACCAGCCTAAACCCCACTGTGTTACTTACAGTCCAGGTAGATTATCAGTTTCCTGCAGCAGCGTGTAGATAAACAGCAGACGCTGTCCCTCCGGGTAATTGCCGCCAACACACTTCCAGAGAAGTGCTGGGGCTGCTGGAAGGCGCAGGACTCCGGAGCTAAGCTCCACCCCCCTGCTATGGCGCTTCATTAACACTGAGCACGCAATACACTGGGCTGCCCCACTGCGTAAAATACCGCCTATTGAAGTGTTAGCCTGGCTACCCCGCTAATCGGGCAGCCAGGTAGTACTCACGGAGCTGCCCACTGCCGGCAGCGGCATTGACTGATGGGCGTCCGCTGTGCGCGCTGCAAGCAGCGGCATGCGGGACCCCCTGAGTGGAGACGTAGGTCTCTGTAGTCGGGGACCACAGGCGAAGTCAGTGCACTTGCGAGCGGATCCCCACCGGCAGCTCCAGCGACGCAGACAGGCAGTGCAGCTACTGCCCGTCTGTCTTCTTCAATCTTCTGTACTTCAGCGCTTCTAACTAATAACAAACCAGCTCCCCTCGGGCACAAACTAGGACTGGGCTTGGAGGGGGGTATAGAAGGGGAGGAGCTAGTCACACTTCTTAAAATTTAAAGTGCCCGGCTCCACTTAGCACTGTCTATACCCCACTGTCTTGAAGCCTCCAGTGTCCCCTAGTGGATGAAGGAGAAATGATTAGTGCGGTTACTCTGAGGGATGTGAGCCTGACCTGTGTGTGGGGTAAATGATTAGTGCGGATACTCTGAGGGATGTGAGCCTGACCTGTGTGTGGGGTGATTAGTGGGGTTACTCTGAGGGATGAACCTGACCTCTGTGTGGGGTAAATGATTATGTCGCGGATACTCTGAGGGATGTGAGCCTGACCTGTGTGTGGGTAAATGATTAGTGCGGATACTCTGAGGGATGTGAGTCTGACCTGTGTGTGGGGTAAATGATTAGTGCGGTTACTCTGAGGGATGTGAGTCTGACCTCTGTGTGGGGTAAATGATTAGTGCGGTTACTCTGAGGGATGTGAGTCTGACCTCTGTGTGGGGTAAATGATTAGTGCGGTTACTCTGAGGGATGTGAGTCTGACCTGTGTGTGGGGTAAATGATTAGTGCGGATACTCAGAGGGATGTGAGCCTGACCTGTGTGTGGGGTAAATGATTAGTGCGGATACTCTGAGGGATGTGAGCCTGACCTGTGTGTAGGGTAAGTGATTAGTGCGGTTACGCTGAGGGATGTGAGCCTGACCTGTGTGTGGGGTAAATGATTAGTGCGGTTACTCTGAGGGATGTGAGCCTGACCTGTGTGTGGGGTAAATGATTAATGCGGATACTCGGAGGGATGTGATCCTGACCTGTGTGTAGGGTAAGTGATTAGTGCGGTTACTCTGAGGGATGTGAGCCTGACCTCTGTGTGGGGTAAATGATTATGTCGCGGATACTCTGAGGGATGTGAGCCTGACCTGTGTGTAGGGTAAGTGATTAGTGCGGTTACTCTGAGGGATGTGAGCCTGACCTCTATGTGGGGTAAATTATTATGTCGCGGATACTCTGAAGGATGTGAGCCTGACCTGTGTGTAGGGTAAGTGATTAGTGCGGTTACTCTGAGGGATGTGAGCCTGACCTGTGTGTGGGGTAAATGATTAGTGCGGTTACTCTGAGGGATGTGAGCCTGACCTGTGTGTGGGGTAAATGATTAATGCGGATACTGAGGGATGTGAGCCTGACCTGTGTGTAGGGTAAGTGATTAGTGCGGTTAGTCTGGGGGATGTGAGCCTGACCTCTATGTGGGGTAAATTATTATGTCGCGGATACTCTGAGGGATGTGAGCCTGACCTGTGTGTAGGGTAAGTGATTAGTGCTGATACTCTGAAGGATGTGAGCCTGACCTGTGTGTAGGGTAAGTGATTAGTGCGGTTACTCTGAGGGATGTGAGCCTGACCTGTGTGTGTGTGGTAAATGATTAGTGCGGATACTCTGAAGGATGTGAGCCTGTCCTGTGTGTGGGGTAAATGATTAGTGCGGATACTCTGAGGGATGTGAGCCTGACCTGTGTGTGGGGTGATTAGTGGGGTTACTCTGAGGGATGAACCTGACCTCTGTGTGGGGTAAATGATTATGTCGCGGATACTGAGGGATGTGAGCCTGACCTGTGTGTGGGTAAATGATTAGTGCGGATACTCTGAGGGATGTGAGTCTGACCTGTGTGTGGGGTAAATGATTAGTGCGGTTACTCTGAGGGATGTGAGTCTGACCTCTGTGTGGGGTAAATGATTAGTGCGGTTACTCTGAGGGATGTGAGTCTGACCTGTGTGTGGGGTAAATGATTAGTGCGGATACTCAGAGGGATGTGAGCCTGACCTGTGTGTGGGGTAAATGATTAGTGCGGATACTCTGAGGGATGTGAGCCTGACCTGTGTGTAGGGTAAGTGATTAGTGCGGTTACGCTGAGGGATGTGAGCCTGACCTGTGTGTGGGGTAAATGATTAGTGCGGTTACTCTGAGGGATGTGAGCCTGACCTGTGTGTGGGGTAAATGATTAATGCGGATACTCGGAGGGATGTGATCCTGACCTGTGTGTAGGGTAAGTGATTAGTGCGGTTACTCTGAGGGATGTGAGCCTGACCTCTGTGTGGGGTAAATGATTATGTCGCGGATACTCTGAGGGATGTGAGCCTGACCTGTGTGTAGGGTAAGTGATTAGTGCGGTTACTCTGAGGGATGTGAGCCTGACCTCTATGTGGGATAAATTATTATGTCGCGGATACTCTGAAGGATGTGAGCCTGACCTGTGTGTAGGGTAAGTGATTAGTGCGGTTACTCTGAGGGATGTGAGCCTGACCTGTGTGTGGGGTAAATGATTAGTGCGGTTACTCTGAGGGATGTGAGCCTGACCTGTGTGTGGGGTAAATGATTAATGCGGATACTGAGGGATGTGAGCCTGACCTGTGTGTAGGGTAAGTGATTAGTGCGGTTAGTCTGGGGGATGTGAGCCTGACCTCTATGTGGGGTAAATTATTATGTCGCGGATACTCTGAGGGATGTGAGCCTGACCTGTGTGTAGGGTAAGAGATTAGTGCTGATACTCTGAAGGATGTGAGCCTGACCTGTGTGTAGGGTAAGTGATTAGTGCGGTTACTCTGAGGGATGTGAGCCTGACCTGTGTGTGTGTGGTAAATGATTAGTGCGGATACTCTGAAGGATGTGAGCCTGTCCTGTGTGTAGGGTAAGTGATTAGTGCGGTTAGTCTGAGGGATGTGAGCCTGACCTGTATGTGGGGTAAATTATTATGTCGCGGATACTCTGAAGGATGTGAGCCTGACCTGTGTGTAGGGTAAATGATTAGTGCGGTTACTCTGAGGGATGTGAGCCTGACCTGTGTGTAGGGTAAGTGATTAGTGCGGTTACTCTGAGGGATGTGAGCCTGACCTGTGTGTGTGGTAAATGATTAGTGCGGATTCTCTGAGGGATGTGAGCCTGACCTGTGTGTGGGGTAAATGATTAGTGCGGTTACTCTGAGGGATGTGAGCCTGACCTCTGTGTGGGGTAAATGATTAGTGCGGTTACTCTGAGGGATGTGAGCCTGACCTGTGTGTGTGGTAAATGATTAGTGCGGTTACTCTTGAGGGATGTGAGCCTGACCTGTGTGTGGGGTAAATGATTAGTGCGGTTACTCTGAGGGATGTGGTAATACAGTGCCAGTAGCTTTGATGAAGGACCAGTCCTGTCTGGCAGGAGGAGAGGACTCGGTGTATATGGGCAGAGACCTGTTGAAGGATAGAAAATAAAAAGTAATTTTAAATGGAACATATTGTAGATGGGGACAGACTAAGTAGTGGTGTCCCACAGGCATTAGTTTGGGTTGTGTATTAATGGTAATCTAGATGGCCAAGAAAGGTGACCATATGGTCAACACAGTGGCACAGTAGTTAGCATTGCTGTTCCGCAGCATTCAGGACATGAGTTTGAATACTGACATATATGAGTGGAGTTTGTATGTTCTCCATGTGTTTGCTTCTGAATATCCTCCCACATGCTACGAACTAAAAGAAACATTGTGCGTTTATGTGTATATCAGGGGAATTCAATATGGATGCGATAACATCGTTTTTTCGTTAATATCGGAGGTATGACGTAATTATCGCAGTTTTGAAAAGTCTTTGATAAAAAACGGGGATAACTTTTCACCATTGAATAGGTGTCGAAAAAAAGTGCAGAATTGGGGTGGGGTTTAGGGGTGCAGGCTTAAAAAAAATAGCCTGCACCCCTGGGACTGACATTTAAAAAAGAACTGTGTCAAAAAAAGTTTTTTTAAAAAAAATAGGGACACCCCAAAAAATTTATTTAAAAATTGGGGTAAAAAAAAAAAATGGGAAAAAATTGTTTAACATTAAGGAAATAGGTTCAGGGCTATTCTTCAAGTATGTGGCAGATGTTTTCTAGAATAGGCTATTAGCGGCAGGTGTATTCTAGAATAGGCTATTAGCGGCAGGTGTATTCTAGAATAGGCTATTAGCAGCAGGTGTATTCTAGAATAGGCTATTAGCAGCAGGTGTATTCTAGAATAGGCTATTAGCGGCAGGTGTATTATAGAATAGGCTATTAGCAGCAGGTGTATTCTAGAATAGGCTATTAGCGGCAGGTGTATTCTAGAATAGGCTATTAGCAGCAGGTGTATTCTAGAATAGGCTATTAGCGGCAGGTGTATTCTAGAATAGGCTATTAGCAGCAGGTGTATTCTAGAATAGGCTATTAGCGGCAGGTGTATTATAGAATAGGCTATTAGCGGCAGGTGTATTCTAGAATCGGCTATTAGCGGCAGGTGTATTTTAGAATAGGCTATTAGCGGCAGGTGTATTCTAGAATAGGCTATTAGTGGCAGGTGGATTCTAGAATAGATTATTAGCGGCAGGTGTATTCTAGAATAGGCTATTAGCGGCAGGTGTATTCTAGAATAGGCTATTAGCGGCAGGTGTTTTCTAGAATAGGCTATTAGCGACAGGTGTATTCTAGAATAGGCTATTAGCGGCAGGTGTATTCTAGAATAGGCTATTAGCGGCAGGTGTATTCTAGAATAGGCTATTAGCGGCAGGTGTATTCTAGAATAGGCTATTAGCGGCAGGTGTATTCTAGAATAGGCTATTAGCGGCAGGTGTTTTCTAGAATAGGCTATTAGCGGCAGGTGTATTCTAGAATAGGCTATTAGCGGCAGGTGTATTCTAGAATAGGCTATTAGCGGCAGGTGTATTCTAGAATAGGCTATTAGCGGCAGGTGTATTCTAGAATAGGCTATTAGCGGCAGGTGTATTCTAGAATAGGCTATTAGCGGCAGGTGTTTTCTAGAATAGGCTATTAGCGGCAGGTGTATTCTAGAATAGGCTATTAGCGGCAGGTGTATTCTAGAATAGGCTATTAGCGGCAGGTGTATTCTAGAATAGGCTATTAGCGGCAGATGTATTCTAGAATAGGCTATTAGCTGCAGGTGTATTAAGGAATAGGCTATTAGCGGCAGGAGTATTCTAGAATAGGCTATTAGCGGCAGGTGTATTCTAGAATAGGCTATTAGCAGCAGGTGTATTCTAGAATAGGCTATTAGCGGCAGGTGTATTCTAGAATAGGCTATTAGCTGCAGGTGTATTAAGGAATAGGCTATTAGCGGCAGGAGTATTCTAGAATAGGCTATTAGCTGCAGGTGTATTCTAGAATAGATTATTAGCGGCAGGTGTATTCTAGAATAGGCTATTAGCAGCAGGTGTATTCTAGAATAGGCTATTAGCGGCAGGTGTATTCTAGAATAGGCTATTAGCGGCAGGAGTATTCTAGAATAGGCTATTAGCTGCAGGTGTATTCTAGAATAGGCTATTAGCGGCAGGAGTATTCTAGAATAGGCTATTAGCTGCAGGTGTATTCTAGAATAGGCTATTAGCGGCAGGTGTATTCTAGAATAGGCTATTAGCTGCAGGTGGATTCTAGAATAGATTATTAGCGGCAGGTGTGTCCATAGTGATCCCCCATGTTTTTACAACTTTAGGGGGGATCTTACAATTTTTTTAAGGAAAAATTCGTAATTTTACGGAAATCCAACTTCGGAGTTTCCCGTTTTCGTTAATTTTATATTGAATACGGGTATAAGCGGGAGCGCGCCCGATACTTTAACGCAGGTAAAAACTCCGATATGAAACGTTAACTTCGACAGTGAAGTTAACGTTTCATATTGAATACCCCTCTATGTGCGTTTGTGTGTGTTTATGTGTGTGTGTTTGTGTGTGCGTGCGTTTATGTGTGTGTGCGTTTATGTGTGTGTTTATGTGTGTATTTATATGTGTGTTTGTGTGCGTGCATTTATGTGTGCGTGCGTTTATGTGTGTTTATATGTGCGTATGTTTATGTGTGCGTGCGTTTATGTGTGTGTTTATATGTGCGTTTGTGTGTATTTATATGTGTGTGTGCGTTTATGTGTGCGTGCGTTTATGTGTGCGTGCGTTTATGTGTGCATTTATATGTGTGTGTATTTATATGTGTGTGTGTTTATGTGTGTATTTGTGTGTGTTTGTGTGTGTATTTATATGTGTGTGTTTATGTGTGCGTGCGTTTATGTGTGTTTATATGTGCGTATGTTTATGTGTGCGTGCGTTTATGTGTGTGTTTATATGTGTGTGTTTGTGTGTGTATTTATATGTGTGTGTGTTTATGTGTGCGTGCGTTTATGTGTGCGTGCGTTTATGTGTGTGTTTATATGTGCGTATGTTTATGTGTGCGTGCGTTTATGTGTGTGTTTATATGTGCGTGTGTTTATGTGTGCGTGCGTTTATGTGTGTGTTTATATGTGCGTGTGTTTATGTGTGCGTGTATTTATATGTGTGTGTTTATGTGTGTATTTATATGTGTGTGTGTTTATGTGTGTAGGGAATTTAGACTATAAGCTGCATTGTGACTGATGGAAACGCAGATCATGCTGCCGATATATAAACTACAACAATGATGTGATTGGAGCCAGGAGACGGAATGCAGATAATAACCCAACACAAAGAGTTTTCCAATGGACGTCACACAGACCATACAGAGGACTAACGAGTCTGCACACTGGGGGAAGTCGCTTTTACTTCTTCTGCATCAACACAATGAGAATTCAAGAAAAGCTGAAGTTGATGGTTATGAATTATACATAAATTCTGAACGTTACTACTATATGTATTATATACTAGCCACCAGAAACTGGGACCTGGATTGCAAATTTGCTCTTTATTATCCACCAGAGAACAGCAGCTGCACTGTGCACTAGCCACCAGAGAACAGCAGCTGCATTGTCCCCTAGCCACCAGAGAACAGCAGCTGCATTGTCCCCTAGCCACCAGAGAACAGCAGCTGCAGTGTGCACTAGCCACCAGAGAACAGCAGCTGCACTGTGCACTAGCCCCCAGAGAACAGCAGCTGCAGTGTGCACTAGCCCCCAGAGAACAGCAGCTGCACTGTGCACTAGCGACCAGAGAACAGCAGCTGCATTGTCCCCTAGCCACCAGAGAACAGCAGCTGCACTGTGCACTAGCCACCAGAGAACAGCAGCTGCACTGTACACTAGCCACCAGAGAACAGCAGCTGCACTGTGCACTAGCCCCAGGAGAACAGCAGCTGCAGTGTGCACTAGCCACCAGAGAACAGCAGCTGCAGTGTGCACTAGCCACCAGAGAACAGCAGCTGCATTGTCCCCTAGCCACCAGAGAACAGCAGCTGCACTGTGCACTAGCCACCAGAGAACAGCAGCTGCACTGTGCACTAGCCCCAGGAGAACAGCAGCTGCAGTGTGCACTAGCCACCAGAGAACAGCAGCTGCACTGTGCACTAGCCCCAGGAGAACAGCAGCTGCAGTGTGCACTAGCCACCAGAGAACAGCAGCTGCAGTGTGCACTAGCCACCAGAGAACAGCAGCTGCATTGTCCCCTAGCCACCAGAGAACAGCAGCTGCAGTGTGCACTAGCCACCAGAGAACAGCAGCTGCAGTGTGCACTAGCCACCAGAGAACAGCAGCTGCAGTGTGCACTAGCCACCAGGGAACAGCAGCTGCATTGTCCCCTAGCCACCAGAGAACAGCAGCTGCAGTGTGCACTAGCCACCAGGGAACAGCAGCTGCATTGTCCCCTAGCCACCAGAGAACAGCAGCTGCAGTGTGCACTAGCCACCAGAGAACAGCAGCTGCATTGTCCACTAGCCACCAGAGAACAGCAGCTGCACTGTGCACTAGCCACCAGAGAACAGCAGCTGCATTGTCCCCTAGCCACCAGAGAACAGCAGCTGCGCTGTGCACTAGCCACCAGAGAACAGCAGCTGCACTGTGCACTAGCCACCAGAGAACAACAGCTGCACTGTGCACTAGCCACCAGAAAACAGCAGCTGCAGTGTGCACTAGCCACCAGAGAACAGCAGCTGCATTGTCCCCTAGCCACCAAAGAACAGCAGCTGCATTGTCCCCTAGCCACCAGAGAACAGCAACTGCACTGTGCACTAGCCACCAGAGAACAGCAGCTGCACTGTGCACTAGCCACCAGAGAACAACAGCTGCAGTGTGCACTAGCCACCAGAGAACAACAGTTGCACTGTGCACTAGCCACCAGAGAACAGCAGCTGCAGTGTGCACTAGCCACCAGAGAACAGCAGCTGCAGTGTGCACTAGCCACCAGAGAACAGCAGCTGCAGTGTGCACTAGCCACCAGAGAACAGCAGCTGCATTGTCCACTAGCCACCAGAGAACAGCAGCTGCACTGTACACTAGCCACCAGAGAACAGCAGCTGCACTGTGCACTAGCCCCAGGAGAACAGCAGCTGCAGTGTGCACTAGCCACCAGAGAACAGCAGCTGCAGTGTGCACTAGCCACCAGAGAACAGCAGCTGCATTGTCCCCTAGCCACCAGAGAACAGCAGCTGCACTGTGCACTAGCCACCAGAGAACAGCAGCTGCACTGTGCACTAGCCCCAGGAGAACAGCAGCTGCAGTGTGCACTAGCCACCAGAGAACAGCAGCTGCACTGTGCACTAGCCCCAGGAGAACAGCAGCTGCAGTGTGCACTAGCCACCAGAGAACAGCAGCTGCAGTGTGCACTAGCCACCAGAGAACAGCAGCTGCATTGTCCCCTAGCCACCAGAGAACAGCAGCTGCAGTGTGCACTAGCCACCAGAGAACAGCAGCTGCAGTGTGCACTAGCCACCAGAGAACAGCAGCTGCATTGTCCCCTAGCCACCAGAGAACAGCAGCTGCAGTGTGCACTAGCCACCAGAGAACAGCAGCTGCAGTGTGCACTAGCCACCAGAGAACAGCAGCTGCAGTGTGCACTAGCCACCAGGGAACAGCAGCTGCATTGTCCCCTAGCCACCAGAGAACAGCAGCTGCAGTGTGCACTAGCCACCAGGGAACAGCAGCTGCATTGTCCCCTAGCCACCAGAGAACAGCAGCTGCAGTGTGCACTAGCCACCAGAGAACAGCAGCTGCATTGTCCACTAGCCACCAGAGAACAGCAGCTGCACTGTGCACTAGCCACCAGAGAACAGCAGCTGCAGTGTGCACTAGCCCCCAGAGAACAGCAGCTGCAGTGTGCACTAGCCACCAGAGAACAGCAGCTGCACTGTGCACTAGCCACCAGAGAACAGCAGCTGCACTGTCCCCTAGCCACCAAAGAACAGCAGCTGCATTGTCCCCTAGCCACCAGAGAACAGCAGCTGCGCTGTGCACTAGCCACCAGAGAACAGCAGCTGCACTGTGCACTAGCCACCAGAGAACAACAGCTGCACTGTGCACTAGCCACCAGAAAACAGCAGCTGCAGTGTGCACTAGCCACCAGAGAACAGCAGCTGCATTGTCCCCTAGCCACCAAAGAACAGCAGCTGCATTGTCCCCTAGCCACCAGAGAACAGCAACTGCACTGTGCACTAGCCACCAGAGAACAGCAGCTGCACTGTGCACTAGCCACCAGAGAACAACAGCTGCAGTGTGCACTAGCCACCAGAGAACAACAGTTGCACTGTGCACTAGCCACCAGAGAACAGCAGCTGCAGTGTGCACTAGCCACCAGAGAACAGCAGCTGCACTGTGCACTAGCCACCAGAGAACAGCAGCTGCATTGTCCCCTAGCCACCAGAGAACAGCAGCTGCACTGTGCACTAGCCACCAGAGAACAGCAGCTGCAGTGTGCACTAGCCACCAGAGAACAGCAGCTGCAGTGTGCACTAGCCACCAGAGAACAGCAGCTGCACTGTGCACTAGCCACCAGAGAACAGCAGCTGCACTGTGCACTAGCCACCAGAGAACAGCAGCAGCACTGTGCACTAGCCACCAGAGAACAGCAGCTGCACTGTGCACTAGCCACCAGAGAACAGCAGCTGCAGTGTGCACTAGCCACCAGAGAACAGCAGCTGCAGTGTGCACTAGCCACCAGAGAACAGCAGCTGCAGTGTGCACTAGCCACCAGAGAACAGCAGCTGCAGTGTGCTCTAGCCACCAGAGAATGAAGGCTGTATTGTACAATAAACCTTAGTGTAAGCCTTGTGATATACCATGTGGGGTCACTATGTTGGCATAATGTATGGGGGGCAATTATACTGTGGGATGTGGGTCTGAGAATGAAACATCAGAGTTTGCTCAGAGTAGGACCAGTAATAAGGGAATCAGTACAAGGATGTTCATGGTTAATGTCTAGTTCTGCCCCAAGTCTGCCAGCTTATTACAGTGAGGGGTGAGGAGCATTATACTGCACATTACATACACTGTGGCACCTCCCCCTGTACCCCCGGGTGGCATGATAACGATCACAGTGCACTCAGGGCAGACAGGCAGCCACCTGGAAGGCCCCGTCCGCTGTGTGCTGGGCGCTATGTTCCTGCAGCTGCCCCAGCTCCTGGAACCTCTCCCCGCACCACAAACACTTGTACTGCTGCTCTCGGCTGTGGACACTTTGGTGTTTGTTCAGGTGTTCTCGCTGCTTAAAGCTTTTGTCACATGACAGGCACTTGTAGGGCTTCTCGCCCGTGTGCACCCGTCGGTGTCTCTGAAGGTCCGATGCATATTTGAAACGTTTCTCACAGTCCGGGCACTTGAGGGGTTTGTCCCTGGCTGGGTCACAGCGATGCTGTACGAACTCCGAAGAGGAAAAGAAGCGTCGTTCGCACGCCGTACATCGCAGCGGCTTCTCGGAGCAGTGTGCGGCCTGGTGTTTCTGGAGGGCAGAGGAACGCTTGTACGTCTTGTGACACACGCTGCACTGGAAGGGACGCTCTGCGCTGTTCTGTCCACACTTGTGCCGCAGCAACTCCTGCGACTGGTTGAAGCCCCGCTGGCAAGCATTGCATTTAAATACGCTCTCCGCCCCATGCGGATTGTACACCAGGCCCTTCTCGCACAGAGTGCAGTTGTTGGGGTCGTCCGTTTTGTGCGTGCGCCGGTGTCTCATGAGCGCGTACTGCTGCTTGAAGCTCATCTGACACAGGTCGCAGTGGAAGGGGCGCTCCTCGCTGTGCGTCCGCTCGTGCTGTCTGAGATCAGACGGGCGGCGAAAAGTCTTCTGACAGGCGCTGCAGCGGAAGGGTCGCTCTCCCGCCGGCGTGCACGGGTGCTGCAGTAACTGGGAGGATTCCTTGAATCGCAGCTGGCATGTCTGGCACTGGAAGAGCTGCTCGCCGGCGTGGGCGTACATGTGCCGCAGGAGGTGGGAACGATGCTTAAAGCTCTTCTCACACACCGTGCACTTGTAGGGGCGCTCGGAGCTGTGTGTGCGCTTGTGGTGTACGAGGTGCGAGGACTGGCTGAAGCTCTTGTCGCACAGCGTGCACTTGTACGGCTTCTCCCCGGTGTGAACGCGCTCGTGACGAGATAATTCTGACAGGTGTTTGAATGGTTTGTGGCACAGGGTGCAGCTGAAGGGTCTGTCCTGCGAATCGTGCGCTGACTGGACAGGGGCAGGTAGGGGAGGGGGCGCGGTGGGCAAACAGGCCCGGTCTGCATCAGGAGGTTTATACGTTTTCTCACAGATAGTGCATTTTAGGGAGCTCTCGTTGTGGGCGTTGTGGTGCTGGGCAAGGGAGGTCAGGAGAGAAAAGCCCATTTTGCAGACACCACAAACAAAAGGTTTTTGCTCCACTTGTGCGCACTGGTGCTCCAGCAGCTCGGTCGCCTGGTGAAAGATCTTCAGACACTGGGTGCATTGGAAGGAGCGGTCCTGATTCACGGAGGGCATGCACTGGTGATCCTGCGGGTTGGTCAGGTGAGAGAGGTCATGCCCACACAAGCCACATTTGTGCAGAGGCTCGCCGGGTGGTAAGGGAGGGTGCTGTACCCCAAGATCCGGTTGCAGCAGAATTCCGTAGACGGCACAGCCCAACGGGTTGTCGGCAGAGCCTGGGTTTGGGTGCTCCCCGAGGGCAATGGGATGCTGAGGTGCCTGCTGCTGGGAGGGCTGTAACGAGGGAGGGGGGGCCTGTGCGGGGGGCCAGCCCTCTGACATGCTGGGGCAAAGGAAACCGAAGGCCCCAGGGGTTCTGGTGTCTCAATGTCCGATCCAGGAGGACAGTGATTCGGGGGCTAAGACCCTGCACAGAAAGTCACTGCATCACCCACAGGATACCTGGGAAGAGAGAGAGTGTAAGTGGCTTCATCAGGGCGCAATTATATATTATACACATTATATACAGTATATAGCATACATTGTGTGACACGGTACCCCGCGCTGAGACCACGATTATACTAACATCCGTGTGACATATTATACACATTATATACAGTATATAGCATACACTCAGGGACACGGTACCCCGCACTGAGACCACGATTATACTAACATCCGTGTGACCAGTAATGTATACGGGGCAGAGATAAGCCTGTTATCAGGAGCCATCTACACACGGTGACATAAACCTCTATATTCCTAATTACAGATTCATATATGGAAATTACGCCGATTAATTCCGATCACTTTTTTGTTGGAATCGGCAATTGGTGAACCCCAAACATTGCCGGTATTTTTACACCATCATCTGCAAAATGGGCAATTGCTCCAATTCATTGCTGATATGGCCCCTTAACATGTTGGAGTTCACCGACCAATTGGGACTATACTTTGCTAGAGTACGTTAACGATAAGCCGAATTTGCAGACTAGTAAAATGACGACTCTCGTGATTGGCAGATCTGTTACCAAAAATACACTATTCTGAGTTATTCCCAGATTTCACCAATCAACAATCCACCAATGTGTACCCATATATCGTAATAAGGTGACACCTATATCCCCTCATAGCTACAGCCAGGCTAAGCCAGACCTGTGCCGGGACCGGTGATACCGGTGACCCCTGTACTAAGGTGACTGCTGAATAAGACACATATATCGCCTCATAGCTACAGTCAGACTAAGCCAGACATGTGCCGGGACCGGTGATACCTGTACTAAGGTGACTGCTGAATAAGACACATATATCCCCTCATAGCTACAGCCAGACTAAGCAAGACCTGTGCCGGGACCGGTGATACCTGTACTAAGGTGACTGCTGAATAAGACATATATCCCCTCATAGCTACAGCCAGACTAAGCCAGACCTGTGCCGGGACAGGTGATACCGGTGACACCTGTACTAAGGTGACTGCTGAATAAGACACATATATCCCCTCATAGCTACAGCCAGACTAAGCCAGACCTGTGCCGGGACCGGTGATACCTGTACTAAGGTGACTGCTGAATAAGACATATATATCCCCTCATAGCTACAGCCACACTAAGCCAGACCTGTGCCGGGACCGGTGATACCTGTACTAAGGTGACTGCTGAATAAGACACATATATCCCCTCATACCTACAGCCAGACTAAGCCAGACCTGTGCCGGGACCGGTGATACCGGTGACCCCTGTACTAAGGGGACTGCTGAATAAGATACATATATTCCCCTCATAGCTACAGCCAGACTAAGCAAGACCTGTGCCGGGACCGGTGATACCGGTGACACCTGTACTAAGGTGACTGCTGAATAAGACACATATATCCCCTCATAGCTACAGCCAGGCTAAGCCAGACCTGTGCCGGGACCGGTGATACCTGTACTAAGGTGACTGCTGAATAAGACACATATATCCCCTCATAGCTACAGCCAGACTAAGCCAGATCTGTGCCGGGACTGGTGATACCGGTGACCCCTGTACTAAGGTGACTGCTGAATAAGACACATATATCCACTCATAGCTACAGCCAGACTAAGCCAGACCTGTGCCGGGACCGGTGATACCGGTGACACCTGTACTAAGGTGACTGCTGAATAAGACACATATATCCCCTCATAGCTACAGCCAGACTAAGCCAGACCTGTGCCGGGACCGGTGATACCGGTGACACCTGTACTAAGGTGACTGCTGAATAAGACACATATATCCACTCATAGCTACAGCCAGACTAAGCCAGATCTGTGCCGGGACCTGTGATACCTGTACTAAGGTGACTATTGAATAAGACATATATATCCCCTCATAGCTACAGCCAGACCTGTGCCGGGACCGGTGATACCTGTACTAAGGTGACTGCTGAATAAGACACATATATCCCCTCATAGCTTCAGCCAGACTAAGCCAGACCTGTGCCGGGACCGGTGTTACCGGTGACCCCTGTAATAAGGTGACTGCTGAATAAAACACATATATCCCCTCATAGCTACAGCCAGACTAAAGCCAGACCTGTGCCGGGACCTGTGATACCGGTGACACCTGTACTAAGGTGACTGCTGAATAAGACACATATATCCCCTCATAGCTACAGCCAGACTAAGCCAGACCTGTGCCGGTAATGGTGATACCAGTGACACATGTACTAAGGTGACTGCTGAATAAGACACATATATCCCCTCATACCTACAGCCAGACTAAGCCAGACCTGTGCCGGGACCTGTGATACCGGTGACACCTGTACTAAGGTGACTGCTGAATAAGACACATATATCCCCTCATAGCTTCAGCCAGACTAAGCCAGACCTGTGCCGGGACCTGTGACACCTGTACTAAGGTGACTGCTGAATAAGACACATATATCCCCTCATAGCTACAGCCAGACTAAGCCAGATCTGTGCCGGGACCGGTGATACCTGTACTAAGGTGACTGCTGAATAAGACACATATATCCCCTCATAGCTACAGCCAGACTAAGCCAGATCTGTGCCGGGACCGGTGATACCGGTGACACCTGTACTAAGGTGACTGCTGAATAAGACACATATATCCCCTCATAGCTACAGCCAGACTAAGCCAGACCTGTGCCGGGACCGGTGATACCTGTACTAAGGTGACTGCTGAATAAGACACATATATCCCCTCATAGCTACAGCCAGACTAAGCCAGACCTGTGCCGGGACTGGTGATACCGGTGACACCTGTACTAAGGTGACTGCTGAATAAGACACATATATCCCCTCATAGCTACAGCCAGACTAAGCCAGACCTGTGCCGGAACCGGTGATACCGGTGACCCCTGTACTAAGGTGACTGCTGAATAAGACACATATATCCCCTCTTAGCAACAGCCAGACTAAGCCAGACCTGTGCCGGGACCGGTGATACCTGTACTAAGGGGACTGCTGAATAAGACACATATATCCCCTCATAGCTACAGCCAGACTAAGCCAGACCTGTGCCGGGACCGGTGATACCTGTACTAAGGTGACTGCTGAATAAGACACATATCTCCTCATAGCTACAGCCAGACTAAGCCAGATCTGTGCCGGGACCGGTGATACCTGTACTAAGGTGACTGCTGAATAAGACACATATATCCCCTCATAGCTACAGCCAGACTAAGCCAGATCTGTGCCGGGACCGGTGATACCGGTGACACCTGTACTAAGGTGACTGCTGAATAAGACACATATATCCCCTCATAGCTACAGCCAGACTAAGCCAGATCTGTGACGGGACCGGTGATACCGGTGACCCCTGTACTAAGGTGACTGCTGAATCAGACACATATATCCCCTCATAGCTACAGCCAGACTAAGCCAGACCTGTGCCGGAACCGGTGATACCGGTGACCCCTGTACTAAGGTGACTGCTGAATACGACACATATATCCCCTCATAGCTACAGCCAGACTAAGCCAGACCTGTGCCGGGACCGGTGATACCTGTACTAAGGGGACTGTTGAATAAGACACATATATCCCCTCATAGCTACAGCCAGACTAAGCCAGACCTGTGCCGGGACCGGTGATACCTGTACTAAGGTGACTGCTGAATAAGACACATATATCCACTCATAGCTACAGCCAGACTAAGCCAGACCTGAGCCGGGACCTGAGATACCGGTGACCCCTGTACTAAGGTGACTGCTGAATAAGACACATATATCCACTCATAGCTACAGCCAGACTAAGCCAGACCTGTGCCGGGACCGGTGATACCGATGACCCCTGTACTAAGGTGACTGCTGAATAAGACACATATATCCCCTCATAGCTACAGCCAGACTAAGCCAGATCTGTGCCGGGACCGGTGATACCTGTACTAAGGTGACTGCTGAATAAGACATATATCCCCTCATAGCTACAGCCAGAATAAGCCAGACCTGTGCCGGGACCGGTGATACCTGTACTAAGGTGACTGCAGAATAAGACACATATATCCCCTCATAGCTACAGCCAGACTAAGCCAGATCTGTGCCAGGACCTGTGATACCGGTGATACCTGTACTAAGGTGACTGCTGAATAAGACACATATATCCCCTCATAGCTACAGCCACACTAAGCCAGACCTGTGCCGGGACCGGTGATACCGGTGACACCTGTACTAAGGTGACTGCTGAATAAGACACATATATCCCCTCATAGCTACAGCCAGACTAAGCCAGACCTGTGCAGGGACCGGTGATACCGGTGACACCTGTAATAAGGTGACTGCTGAATAAGACACATATATCCCCTCATAGCTACAGCCAGACTAAGCCAGACCTGTGCCGGGACCTGTGACACCTGTACTAAGATGACTGCTGAATAAGACACATATATCTCCTCATAGCTACAGCCAGACTAAGCCAGATCTGTGCCGGGACCGGTGATACCGGTGACACCTGTACTAAGGTGACTGCTGAATAAGACACATATATCCCCTCATAGCTTCAGCCAGACTAAGCCAGACCTGTGCCGGGACCTGTGATACCGGTGACACCTGTAATAAGGTGACTGCTGAATAAGACACATATATCCCCTCATAGCTACAGCCAGACTAAGCCAGATCTGTGCCGGGACCTGTGATACCGGTGACACCTGTACTAAGGTGACTGCTGAATAAGACACATATATCCCCTCATAGCTACAGCCAGATCTGTGCCGGGACCGCTGATACCGGTGACACCTGTACTAAGGTGACTGCTGAGTAAGACACATATATCCCCTCATAGCTACAGCCAGACTAAGCCAGACCTGTGCCGAGACCGGAGACACCTGTACTAAGGTGACTGCTGAATAAGACACATATATCCCCTCATAGCTACAGCCAGACTAAGCCAGACCTGTGCCGGGACCGGTGATACCGGTGATACCTGTACTAAGGTGACTGCTGAATAAGACACATATATCCCCTCATAGATACAGCCAGACTAAGCCAGACCTGTGCCGGGACCGGTGATACCGGTGACACATGTACTAAGGTGACTGCTAAATAAGACACATATCTCCTCATAGCTACAGCCAGACTAAGCAAGACCTGTGCCAAGACCGGTGATACCTGTACTAAGGTGACTGCTGAATAAGACACATATATGCCCTCATAGCTACAGCCAGACTAAGCCAGACCTGTGATACCGGTGACACCTGTACTAAGGTGACTGTTGAATAAGACACATATATCCCCTCATAGCTACAGCCAGACTAAGCAAGACCTGTGCCGGGACCGGTGATACTGGTGACACCTGTACTAAGGTGACTGCTGAATAAGACACATATATCCCCTCATAGCTACAGCCAGACTAAGCCAGACCTGTGCCGGGACCGGTGATACCGGTGACCCCTGTACTAAGGGGACTGCTGAATAAGACACATATATCCCCTCATAGCTACAGCCAGACTAAGCCAGATCTGTGCCGGGACCGGTGATACCGGTGACACCTGTACTAAGGTGACTGCTAAATAAGACACATATATCCCCTCATAGCTATAAACGGACTAAACCAGATCTGTGCCGGGACCGGTGGCACCGGCACTAAGGGGACTGCTGAATAAGACACATATATCTCATCATAGCTACAGCCAGACTAAGCCAGACCTGTGCCGGGACCGATGATACCGGTGATACCTGTACTAAGGTGACTGCTGAATAAGACACATATATCCCCACAAAGCTACAGTCAGACTAAGCCTGACCTGTGCAGGGATGGTGTTACCGGTGACACCTGTACTAAGGTGACTGCTGAATAAGACACATATATCCCCTCATAGCTACAGCCAGACTAAGCCAGACCTGTGCCGAGACTGGTGATACCGGTGACACCTGTACTAAGGTGACTGCTGAATAAGACACATATATCCCCTCATAGCTACAGCCAGACTAAGCCAGACCTGTGCCGGGACCGGTGATACCGGTGACACCTGTACTAAGGTGACTGCTGAATAAGACACATATATCCACTCATAGCTACAGCCAGACTAAGCCAGATCTGTGCCGGGACCTGTGAAACCTGTACTAAGGTGACTATTGAATAAGACACATATATCCCCTCATAGCTACAGCCAGACCTGTGCCGGGACCGGTGATACCGGTGATACCTGTACTAAGGTGACTGCTGAATAAGACACATATATCCCCTCATAGCTTCAGCCAGACTAAGCCAGACCTGTGCCGGGACCGGTGTTACCGGTGACCCCTGTAATAAGGTGACTGCTGAATAAAACACATATATCCCCTCATAGCTACAGCCAGACTAAAGCCAGACCTGTGCCGGGACCTGTGATACCGGTGACACCTGTACTAAGGTGACTGCTGAATAAGACACATATATCCCCTCATAGCTACAGCCAGACTAAGCCAGACCTGTGCCGGGACTGGTGATACCAGTGACACATGTACTAAGGTGACTGCTGAATAAGACACATATATCCCCTCATACCTACAGCCAGACTAAGCCAGACCTGTGCCGGGACCTGTGATACCGGTGACACATGTACTAAGGTGACTGCTGAATAAGACACATATATCCCCTCATAGCTTCAGCCAGACTAAGCCAGACCTGTGCCGGGACCTGTGACACCTGTACTAAGGTGACTGCTGAATAAGACACATATATCCCCTCATAGCTACAGCCAGACTAAGCCAGATCTGTGCCGGGACCGGTGATACCTGTACTAAGGTGACTGCTGAATAAGACACATATATCCCCTCATAGCTACAGCCAGACTAAGCCAGATCTGTGCCGGGACCGGTGATACCGGTGACACCTGTACTAAGGTGACTGCTGAATAAGACACATATATCCCCTCATAGCTACAGCCAGACTAAGCCAGACCTGTGCCGGGACCGGTGATACCTGTACTAAGGTGACTGCTGAATAAGACACATATATCCCCTCATAGCTACAGCCAGACTAAACCAGACCTGTGCCGGGACTGGTGATACCGGTGACACCTGTACTAAGGTGACTGCTGAATAAGACACATATATCCCCTCATAGCTACAGCCAGACTAAGCCAGACCTGTGCCGGAACCGGTGATACCGGTGACCCCTGTACTAAGGTGACTGCTGAATAAGACACATATATCCCCTCTTAGCAACAGCCAGACTAAGCCAGACCTGTGCCGGGACCGGTGATACCTGTACTAAGGGGACTGCTGAATAAGACACATATATCCCCTCATAGCTACAGCCAGACTAAGCCAGACCTGTGCCGGGACCGGTGATACCTGTACTAAGGTGACTGCTGAATAAGACACATATCTCCTCATAGCTACAGCCAGACTAAGCCAGATCTGTGCCGGGACCGGTGATACCTGTACTAAGGTGACTGCTGAATAAGACACATATATCCCCTCATAGCTACAGCCAGACTAAGCCAGATCTGTGCCGGGACCGGTGATACCGGTGACACCTGTACTAAGGTGACTGCTGAATAAGACACATATATCCCCTCATAGCTACAGCCAGACTAAGCCAGATCTGTGACGGGACCGGTGATACCGGTGACCCCTGTACTAAGGTGACTGCTGAATAAGACACATATATCCCCTCATAGCTACAGCCAGACTAAGCCAGACCTGTGCCGGGACTGGTGATACCGGTGACACCTGTACTAAGGTGACTGCTGAATCAGACACATATATCCCCTCATAGCTACAGCCAGACTAAGCCAGACCTGTGCCGGAACCGGTGATACCGGTGACCCCTGTACTAAGGTGACTGCTGAATACGACACATATATCCCCTCATAGCTACAGCCAGACTAAGCCAGACCTGTGCCGGGACCGGTGATACCTGTACTAAGGGGACTGTTGAATAAGACACATATATCCCCTCATAGCTACAGCCAGACTAAGCCAGACCTGTGCCGGGACCGGTGATACCTGTACTAAGGTGACTGCTGAATAAGACACATATATCCACTCATAGCTACAGCCAGACTAAGCCAGACCTGAGCCGGGACCTGAGATACCGGTGACCCCTGTACTAAGGTGACTGCTGAATAAGACACATATATCCACTCATAGCTACAGCCAGACTAAGCCAGACCTGTGCCGGGACCGGTGATACCGATGACCCCTGTACTAAGGTGACTGCTGAATAAGACACATATATCCCCTCATAGCTACAGCCAGACTAAGCCAGATCTGTGCCGGGACCGGTGATACCTGTACTAAGGTGACTGCTGAATAAGACATATATCCCCTCATAGCTACAGCCAGAATAAGCCAGACCTGTGCCGGGACCGGTGATACCGGTGACACCTGTACTAAGGTGACTGCAGAATAAGACACATATATCCCCTCATAGCTACAGCCAGACTAAGCCAGATCTGTGCCAGGACCTGTGATACCGGTGATACCTGTACTAAGGTGACTGCTGAATAAGACACATATATGCCCTCATAGCTACAGCCAGACTAAGCCAGACCTGTGATACCGGTGACACCTGTACTAAGGTGACTGTTGAATAAGACACATATATCCCCTCATAGCTACAGCCAGACTAAGCCAGACCTGTGCCGGGACCGGTGATACTGGTGACACCTGTACTAAGGTGACTGCTGAATAAGACACATATATCCCCTCATAGCTACAGCCAGACTAAGCCAGACCTGTGCCGGGACCGGTGATACCGGTGACCCCTGTACTAAGGGGACTGCTGAATAAGACACATATATCCCCTCATAGCTACAGCCAGACTAAGCCAGATCTGTGCCGGGACCGGTGATACCGGTGACACCTGTACTAAGGTGACTGCTAAATAAGACACATATATCCCCTCATAGCTATAAACGGACTAAACCAGATCTGTGCCGGGACCGGTGGCACCGGCACTAAGGGGACTGCTGAATAAGACACATATATCTCATCATAGCTACAGCCAGACTAAGCCAGACCTGTGCCGGGACCGATGATACCGGTGATACCTGTACTAAGGTGACTGCTGAATAAGACACATATATCCCCACAAAGCTACAGTCAGACTAAGCCTGACCTGTGCAGGGATGGTGTTACCGGTGACACCTGTACTAAGGTGACTGCTGAATAAGACACATATATCCCCTCATAGCTACAGCCAGACTAAGCCAGACCTGTGCCGAGACTGGTGATACCGGTGACACCTGTACTAAGGTGACTGCTGAATAAGACACATATATCCCCTCATAGCTACAGCCAGACTAAGCCAGACCTGTGCCGGGACCGGTGATACCGGTGACCCCTGTACTAAGGTGACTGCTGAATAAGACACATATATCCCCTCATAGCTACAGCCAGACTAAGCCAGACCTGTGCAGGGACCGGTGATACCGGTGACCCCTGTACTAAGGTGACTGCTGAATAAGACACATATATCCCCTCATAGCTACAGCCAGACTAAGCCAGACCTGTGCCGGGACCTGTGATACCAGTGACACCTGTACTAATGTGACTGCTGAATAAGACACATATATCCCCTCATAGCTACAGCCAGACTAAGCCAGACCTGTGCCGGGACCGGTGATACCGGTGACACCTGTACTAAGGTGACTGCTGAATAAGAGACATATATCCCCTCATAGCTACAGCCAGACTAAGCCAGACCTGTGCCGGGACCGGTGATACCGGTGACACCTGTACTAAGGGGACTGCTGAATAAGACACATATATCCCCTCATACCTACAGCCAGACTAAGCCAGACCTGTGCCGGGACCGGTGATACCGGTGACACCTGTACTAAGGGGACTGCTGAATAAGACACATATATCCCCTCATAGCTACAGCCAGACCTGTGCCGGGACCGGTGAAACCGGTGACCCCTGTACTAAGGGGACTGCTGAATAAGACACATATATCCCCTCATAGCTACAGCCAGACTAAGCCAGACCTGTGCCGGGACCGGTGATACCTGTACTAAGGTGACTGCTGAATAAGACACATATATCCACTCATAGCTACAGCCAGACTAAGCCAGACCTGAGCCGGGACCTGTGATACCGGTGACCCCTGTACTAAGGTGACTGCTGAATAAGACACATATATCCACTCATAGCTACAGCCAGACTAAGCCAGACCTGTGCCGGGACCGGTGATACCGATGACCCCTGTACTAAGGTGACTGCTGAATAAGACACATATATCCCCTCATAGCTACAGCCAGACCTGTGCCGGGACCGGTGATACCGGTGACCCCTGTACTAAGGGGACTGCTGAATAAGACACATATATCCCCTCATAGCTACAGCCAGACTAAGCCAGATCTGTGCCGGGACCGGTGATACCTGTACTAAGGTGACTGCTGAATAAGACATATATCCCCTCATAGCTACAGCCAGACTAAGCCAGACCTGTGCCGGGACCGGTGATACCGGTGACACCTGTACTAAGGTGACTGCTGAATAAGACACATATATCCCCTCATAGCTACAGCCAGACTAAGCCAGACCTGTGCAGGGACCGGTGATACCGGTGACACCTGTAATAAGGTGACTGCTGAATAAGACACATATATCCCCTCATAGCTACAGCCAGACTAAGCCAGACCTGTGCCGGGACCTGTGACACCTGTACTAAGATGACTGCTGAATAAGACACATATATCTCCTCATAGCTACAGCCAGACTAAGCCAGATCTGTGCCGGGACCGGTGATACCGGTGACACCTGTACTAAGGTGACTGCTGAATAAGACACATATATCCCCTCATAGCTTCAGCCAGACTAAGCCAGACCTGTGCTGGGACCTGTGATACCGGTGACACCTCTACTAAGGTGACTGCGGTATAAGACACATATATTCCCTCATAGCTACAGGCAGACTAAACCAGATCTGTGCCGGGACCAGTGACACCTGTACTAAGGTGACTGCTGAATAAGACACATATATCCCCTCATAGCTACAGCCAGACTAAGCCAGACCTGTGCCGGGACCGGTGATACCGGTGACACCTGTACTAAGGTGACTGCTGAGTAAGACACATATATCCCCTCATAGCTACAGCCAGACCTGTGCCGGGACCGTTGATACCGGTGACACTTGTACTAAGGTGACTGCGGAATAAGACACATATATCCGCTCATAGCTACAGCCAGACTAAGCCGGACCTGTGCCGGGACCTGTGATACCGGTGACACCTGTACTAAGGTGACTGCTGAATAAGACACATATATCCCCTCATAGCTACAGCCAGACCTGTGCCGGGACCGATGATACCAGTGACACCTGTACTAAGGTGACTACTGAGTAAGACACATATATCCCCTCATAGCTACAGCCAGACTAAGCCAGACCTGTGCCGAGACCGGAGACACCTGTACTAAGGGGACTGCTGAATAAGACACATATATCTCATCATAGCTACAGCCAGACTAAGCCAGACCTGTGCCGGGACCGATGATACCGGTGATACCTGTACTAAGGTGACTGCTGAATAAGACACATATATCCCCACAAAGCTACAGTCAGACTAAGCCTGACCTGTGCAGGGATGGTGATACCGGTGACACCTGTACTAAGGTGACTGCTGAATAAGACACATATATCCCCTCATAGCTACAGCCAGACTAAGCCAGACCTGTGCCGGGACTGGTGATACCGGTGACACCTGTACTAAGGTGACTGCTGAATAAGACACATATATCCCCTCATAGCTACAGCCAGACTAAGCCAGACCTGTGCCGGGACCGGTGATACCGGTGACCCCTGTACTAAGGTGACTGCTGAATAAGACACATATATCCCCTCATAGCTACAGCCAGACTAAGCCAGACCTGTGCAGGGACCGGTGATACCGGTGACCCCTGTACTAAGGTGACTGCTGAATAAGACACATAAATCCCCTCATAGCTACAGCCAGACTAAGCCAGACCTGTGCCGGGACCTGAGATACCAGTGACACCTGTACTAATGTGACTGCTGAATAAGACACATATATCCCCTCATAGCTACAGCCAGAATAAGCCAGACCTGTGCCGGGACCGGTGATACCGGTGACACCTGTACTAAGGTGACTGCTGAATAAGACACATATATCCCCTCATAGCTACAGCCAGACTAAGCCAGACCTGTGCCGGGACCGGTGATACCGGTGACACCTGTACTAAGGGGACTGCTGAATAAGACACATATATCCCCTCATACCTACAGCCAGACTAAGCCAGACCTGTGCCGGGACCGGTGATACCGGTGACACCTGTACTAAGGGGACTGCTGAATAAGACACATATATCCCCTCATAGCTATAAACGGACTAAACCAGATCTGTGCCGGGACCGGTGGCACCGGCACTAAGGGGACTGCTGAATAAGACACATATATCTCATCATAGCTACAGCCAGACTAAGCCAGACCTGTGCCGGGACCGATGATACCGGTGATACCTGTACTAAGGTGACTGCTGAATAAGACACATATATCCCCACAAAGCTACAGTCAGACTAAGCCTGACCTGTGCAGGGATGGTGTTACCGGTGACACCTGTACTAAGGTGACTGCTGAATAAGACACATATATCCCCTCATAGCTACAGCCAGACTAAGCCAGACCTGTGCCGAGACTGGTGATACCGGTGACACCTGTACTAAGGTGACTGCTGAATAAGACACATATATCCCCTCATAGCTACAGCCAGACTAAGCCAGACCTGTGCCGGGACCGGTGATACCGGTGACCCCTGTACTAAGGTGACTGCTGAATAAGACACATATATCCCCTCATAGCTACAGCCAGACTAAGCCAGACCTGTGCAGGGACCGGTGATACCGGTGACCCCTGTACTAAGGTGACTGCTGAATAAGACACATATATCCCCTCATAGCTACAGCCAGACTAAGCCAGACCTGTGCCGGGACCTGTGATACCAGTGACACCTGTACTAATGTGACTGCTGAATAAGACACATATATCCCCTCATAGCTACAGCCAGACTAAGCCAGACCTGTGCCGGGACCGGTGATACCGGTGACACCTGTACTAAGGTGACTGCTGAATAAGAGACATATATCCCCTCATAGCTACAGCCAGACTAAGCCAGACCTGTGCCGGGACCGGTGATACCGGTGACACCTGTACTAAGGGGACTGCTGAATAAGACACATATATCCCCTCATACCTACAGCCAGACTAAGCCAGACCTGTGCCGGGACCGGTGATACCGGTGACACCTGTACTAAGGGGACTGCTGAATAAGACACATATATCCCCTCATAGCTACAGCCAGACCTGTGCCGGGACCGGTGAAACCGGTGACCCCTGTACTAAGGGGACTGCTGAATAAGACACATATATCCCCTCATAGCTACAGCCAGACTAAGCCAGACCTGTGCCGGGACCGGTGATACCTGTACTAAGGTGACTGCTGAATAAGACACATATATCCACTCATAGCTACAGCCAGACTAAGCCAGACCTGAGCCGGGACCTGTGATACCGGTGACCCCTGTACTAAGGTGACTGCTGAATAAGACACATATATCCCCTCATAGCTACAGCCAGACTAAGCCAGATCTGTGCCGGGACCGGTGATACCTGTACTAAGGTGACTGCTGAATAAGACATATATCCCCTCATAGCTACAGCCAGACTAAGCCAGACCTGTGCCGGGACCGGTGATACCGGTGACACCTGTACTAAGGTGACTGCTGAATAAGACACATATATCCCCTCATAGCTACAGCCAGACTAAGCCAGACCTGTGCAGGGACCGGTGATACCGGTGACACCTGTAATAAGGTGACTGCTGAATAAGACACATATATCCCCTCATAGCTACAGCCAGACTAAGCCAGACCTGTGCCGGGACCTGTGACACCTGTACTAAGATGACTGCTGAATAAGACACATATATCTCCTCATAGCTACAGCCAGACTAAGCCAGATCTGTGCCGGGACCGGTGATACCGGTGACACCTGTACTAAGGTGACTGCTGAATAAGACACATATATCCCCTCATAGCTTCAGCCAGACTAAGCCAGACCTGTGCTGGGACCTGTGATACCGGTGACACCTCTACTAAGGTGACTGCGGTATAAGACACATATATTCCCTCATAGCTACAGGCAGACTAAGCCAGATCTGTGCCGGGACCAGTGACACCTGTACTAAGGTGACTGCTGAATAAGACACATATATCCCCTCATAGCTACAGCCAGACTAAGCCAGACCTGTGCCGGGACCGGTGATACCGGTGACACCTGTACTAAGGTGACTGCTGAGTAAGACACATATATCCCCTCATAGCTACAGCCAGACCTGTGCCGGGACCGTTGATACCGGTGACACTTGTACTAAGGTGACTGCGGAATAAGACACATATATCCGCTCATAGCTACAGCCAGACTAAGCCGGACCTGTGCCGGGACCTGTGATACCGGTGACACATGTACTAAGGTGACTGCTGAATAAGACACATATATCCGCTCATAGCTACAGCCAGACTAAGCCAGACCTGTGCCGGGACCGGTGATACCGGTGACACCTGTACTAACGTGACTGCTGAATAAGACACATATATCCCCTCATAGCTACAGCCAGACTAAGCCAGACCTGTGCCGGGACCGGTGATACCGGTGACACATGTACTAAGGTGACTGCTGAATAAGACACATATATCCCCTCATAGCTACAGCCAGACTAAGCCAGATCTGTGCCGGGACCTGTGATACCGGTGACACCTGTACTAAGGTGACTGCTGAATAAGACACATATATCCCCTCATAGCTACAGCCAGACCTGTGCCGGGACCGATGATACCAGTGACACCTGTACTAAGGTGACTACTGAGTAAGACACATATATCCCCTCATAGCTACAGCCAGACTAAGCCAGACCTGTGCCGAGACCGGAGACACCTGTACTAAGGGGACTGCTGAATAAGACACATATATCTCATCATAGCTACAGCCAGACTAAGCCAGACCTGTGCCGGGACCGATGATACCGGTGATACCTGTACTAAGGTGACTGCTGAATAAGACACATATATCCCCACAAAGCTACAGTCAGACTAAGCCTGACCTGTGCAGGGATGGTGATACCGGTGACACCTGTACTAAGGTGACTGCTGAATAAGACACATATATCCCCTCATAGCTACAGCCAGACTAAGCCAGACCTGTGCCGGGACTGGTGATACCGGTGACACCTGTACTAAGGTGACTGCTGAATAAGACACATATATCCCCTCATAGCTACAGCCAGACTAAGCCAGACCTGTGCCGGGACCGGTGATATCGGTGACCCCTGTACTAAGGTGACTGCTGAATAAGACACATATATCCCCTCATAGCTACAGCCAGACTAAGCCAGACCTGTGCAGGGACCGGTGATACCGGTGACCCCTGTACTAAGGTGACTGCTGAATAAGACACATAAATCCCCTCATAGCTACAGCCAGACTAAGCCAGACCTGTGCCGGGACCTGAGATACCAGTGACACCTGTACTAATGTGACTGCTGAATAAGACACATATATCCCCTCATAGCTACAGCCAGAATAAGCCAGACCTGTGCCGGGACCGGTGATACCGGTGACACCTGTACTAAGGTGACTGCTGAATAAGACACATATATCCCCTCATAGCTACAGCCAGACTAAGCCAGACCTGTGCCGGGACCGGTGATACCGGTGACACCTGTACTAAGGGGACTGCTGAATAAGACACATATATCCCCTCATACCTACAGCCAGACTAAGCCAGACCTGTGCCGGGACCGGTGATACCGGTGACACCTGTACTAAGGGGACTGCTGAATAAGACACATATATCCCCTCATAGCTATAGCCAGACTAAGCCAGACCTGTGCCGGGACCGGTGATACCGGTGACACCTGTACTAAGGTGACTGCTGAATAAGACACATATATCCCCTCATAGCTACAGCCAGACTAAGCCAGACCTGTGCCGGGACTGGTGATACCGGTGACCCCTGTACTAAGGTGACTGCTGAATAAGACACATATATCCCCTCATAGCTACAGCCAGACCTGTGCCGGGACCGGTGAAACCGGTGACCCCTGTACTAAGGGGACTGCTGAATAAGACACATATATCCCCTCATAGCTACAGCCAGACTAAGCCAGACCTGTGCCGGGACCGGTGATACCGGTGACCCCTGTACTAAGGGGACTGCTGAATAAGACACATATATCCCCTCATAGCTACAGCCAGACTAAGCCAGATCTGTGCCGGGACCGGTGATACCTGTACTAAGGTGACTGCTGAATAAGACATATATCCCCTCATAGCTACAGCCAGACTAAGCCAGACCTGTGCCGGGAGCGGTGATACCGGTGACACCTGTACTAAGGTGACTGCAGAATAAGACACATATATCCCCTCATAGCTACAGCCAGACTAAGCCAGATCTGTGCCAGGACCTGTGATACCGGTGATACCTGTACTAAGGTGACTGCTGAATAAGACACATATATCCCCTCATAGCTACAGCCACACTAAGCCAGACCTGTGCCGGGACCGGTGATACCGGTGACACCTGTACTAAGGTGACTGCTGAATAAGACACATATATCCCCTCATAGCTACAGCCAGACTAAGCCAGACCTGTGCAGGGACCGGTGATACCGGTGACACCTGTAATAAGGTGACTGCTGAATAAGACACATATATCCCCTCATAGCTACAGCCAGACTAAGCCAGACCTGTGCCGGGACCTGTGACACCTGTACTAAGATGACTGCTGAATAAGACACATATATCCCCTCATAGCTACAGCCAGACTAAGCCAGACCTGTGCCGGGACCGGTGATACCGGTGACACCTGTACTAAGGTGACTGCTGAATAAGACACATATATCCCCTCATAGCTTCAGCCAGACTAAGCCAGACCTGTGCCGGGACCTGTGATACCGGTGACACCTCTACTAAGGTGACTGTGGTATAAGACACATATATTCCCTCATAGCTACAGGCAGACTAAGCCAGATCTGTGCCGGGACCGGTGACACCTGTACTAAGGTGACTGCTGAGTAAGACACATATATCCCCTCATAGCTACAGCCAGACCTGTGCCGGGACCGTTGATACCGGTGACACTTGTACTAAGGTGACTGCTGAATAAGACACATATATCCGCTCATAGCTACAGCCAGACTAAGCCGGACCTGTGCCGGGACCTGTGATACCGGTGACACATGTACTAAGGTGACTGCTGAATAAGACACATATATCCGCTCATAGCTACAGCCAGACTAAGCCAGACCTGTGCCGGGACCGGTGATACCGGTGACACCTGTACTAACGTGACTGCTGAATAAGACACATATATCCCCTCATAGCTACAGCCAGACTAAGCCAGACCTGTGCCGGGACCGGTGATACCGGTGACACATGTACTAAGGTGACTGCTGAATAAGACACATATATCCCCTCATAGCTACAGCCAGACTAAGCCAGATCTGTGCCGGGACCTGTGATACCGGTGACACCTGTACTAAGGTGACTGCTGAATAAGACACATATATCCCCTCATAGCTACAGCCAGACCTGTGCCGGGACCGATGATACCGGTGACACCTGTACTAAGGTGACTGCTGAGTAAGACACATATATCCCCTCATAGTTACAGCCAGACTAAGCCAGACCTGTGCCGAGACCGGAGACACCTGTACTAAGGTGACTGCTGAATAAGACACATATATCCCCTCATAGCTACAGCCAGACTAAGCCAGACCTGTGCCGGGAACGGTGATACCTGTACTAAGGTGACTGCTGAATAAGACACATATATCCCCTCATAGATACAGCCAGACTAAGCCAGACCTGTGCCGGGACCGGTGATACCGGTGACACATGTACTAAGGTGACTGCTAAATAAGACACATATCTCCTCATAGCTACAGCCAGACTAAGCAAGACCTGTGCCAAGACCGGTGATACCTGTACTAAGGTGACTGCTGAATAAGACACATATATGCCCTCATAGCTACAGCCAGACTAAGCCAGACCTGTGATACCGGTGACACCTGTACTAAGGTGACTGTTGAATAAGACACATATATCCCCTCATAGCTACAGCCAGACTAAGCCAGACCTGTGCCGGGACTGGTGATACTGGCGACACCTGTACTAAGGTGACTGCTGAATAAGACACATATATCCCCTCATACCTACAGCCAGACTAAGCCAGACCTGTGCCGGGACCGGTGATACCGGTGACCCCTGTACTAAGGGGACTGCTGAATAAGACACATATATCCCCTCATAGCTACAGCCAGACTAAGCCAGATCTGTGCCGGGACCGGTGATACCGGTGACACCTGTACTAAGGTGACTGCTAAATAAGACACATATATCCCCTCATAGCTATAAACGGACTAAACCAGATCTGTGCCGGGACCGGTGGCACCGGCACTAAGGGGACTGCTGAATAAGACACATATATCTCATCATAGCTACAGCCAGACTAAGCCAGACCTGTGCCGGGACCGATGATACCGGTGATACCTGTACTAAGGTGACTGCTGAATAAGACACATATATCCCCACAAAGCTACAGTCAGACTAAGCCTGACCTGTGCAGGGATGGTGATACCGGTGACACCTGTACTAAGGTGACTGCTGAATAAGACACATATATCCCCTCATAGCTACAGCCAGACTAAGCCAGACCTGTGCCGGGACTGGTGATACCGGTGACACCTGTACTAAGGTGACTGCTGAATAAGACACATATATCCCCTCATAGCTACAGCCAGACTAAGCCAGACCTGTGCCGGGACCGGTGATACCGGTGACCCCTGTACTAAGGTGACTGCTGAATAAGACACATATATCCCCTCATAGCTACAGCCAGACTAAGCCAGACCTGTGCAGGGACCGGTGATACCGGTGACCCCTGTACTAAGGTGACTGCTGAATAAGACACATATATCCCCTCATAGCTACAGCCAGACTAAGCCAGACCTGTGCCGGGACCTGTGATACCAGTGACACCTGTACTAATGTGACTGCTGAATAAGACACATATATCCCCTCATAGCTACAGCCAGACTAAGCCAGACCTGTGCCGGGACCGGTGATACCGGTGACACCTGTACTAAGGTGACTGCTGAATAAGACACATATATCCCCTCATAGCTACAGCCAGACTAAGCCAGACCTGTGCCGGGACCGGTGATACCGGTGACACCTGTACTAAGGGGACTGCTGAATAAGACACATATATCCCCTCATACCTACAGCCAGACTAAGCCAGACCTGTGCCGGGACCGGTGATACCGGTGACACCTGTACTAAGGGGACTGCTGAATAAGACACATATATCCCCTCATAGCTATAGCCAGACTAAGCCAGACCTGTGCCGGGACCGGTGATACCGGTGACACCTGTACTAAGGTGACTGCTGAATAAGACACATATATCCCCTCATAGCTACAGCCAGACTAAGCCAGACCTGTGCCGGGACTGGTGATACCGGTGACCCCTGTACTAAGGTGACTGCTGAATAAGACACATATATCCCCTCATAGCTACAGCCAGACCTGTGCCGGGACCGGTGAAACCGGTGACCCCTGTACTAAGGGGACTGCTGAATAAGACACATATATCCCCTCATAGCTACAGCCAGACTAAGCCAGACCTGTGCCGGGACCGGTGATACCGGTGAAACCTGTACTAAGGTGACTGCTGAATAAGACACATATATCCCCTCATAGCTACAGCCAGACTAAGCCAGACCTGTGCCGAGACCGGAGACACCTGTACTAAGGTGACTGCTGAATAAGACACATATATCCCCTCATAGCTACAGCCAGACTAAGCCAGACCTGTGCCGGGACCGGTGATACCGGTGATACCTGTACTAAGGTGACTGCTGAATAAGACACATATATCCCCTCATAGATACAGCCAGACTAAGCCAGACCTGTGCCGGGACCGGTGATACCGGTGACACATGTACTAAGGTGACTGCTAAATAAGACACATATCTCCTCATAGCTACAGCCAGACTAAGCAAGACCTGTGCCAAGACCGGTGATACCTGTACTAAGGTGACTGCTGAATAAGACACATATATGCCCTCATAGCTACAGCCAGACTAAGCCAGACCTGTGATACCGGTGACACCTGTACTAAGGTGACTGTTGAATAAGACACATATATCCCCTCATAGCTACAGCCAGACTAAGCCAGACCTGTGACGGGACCGGTGATACCGGTGACCCCTGTACTAAGGGGACTGCTGAATAAGACACATATATCCCCTCATAGCTACAGCCAGACTAAGCCAGATCTGTGCCGGGACCGGTGATACCGGTGACACCTGTACTAAGGTGACTGCTAAATAAGACACATATATCCCCTCATAGCTATAAACGGACTAAACCAGATCTGTGCCGGGACCGGTGGCACCGGCACTAAGGGGACTGCTGAATAAGACACATATATCTCATCATAGCTACAGCCAGACTAAGCCAGACCTGTGCCGGGACCGATGATACCGGTGATACCTGTACTAAGGTGACTGCTGAATAAGACACATATGTCCCCACAAAGCTACAGTCAGACTAAGCCAGACCTGTGCAGGGATGGTGATACCGGTGACACCTGTACTAAGGTGACTGCTGAATAAGACACATATATCCCCTCATAGCTACAGCCAGACTAAGCCAGACCTGTGCCGGGACTGGTGATACCGGTGACACCTGTACTAAGGTGACTGCTGAATAAGACACATATATCCCCTCATAGCTACAGCCAGACTAAGCCAGACCTGTGCCGGGACCGGTGATACCGGTGACCCCTGTACTAAGGTGACTGCTGAATAAGACACATATATCCCCTCATAGCTACAGCCAGACTAAGCCAGACCTGTGCAGGGACCGGTGATACCGGTGACCCCTGTACTAAGGTGACTGCTGAATAAGACACATATATCCCCTCATAGCTACAGCCAGACTAAGCCAGACCTGTGCCGGGACCTGTGATACCAGTGACACCTGTACTAATGTGACTGCTGAATAAGACACATATATCCCCTCATAGCTACAGCCAGACTAAGCCAGACCTGTGCCGGGACCGGTGATACCGGTGACACCTGTACTAAGGTGACTGCTGAATAAGACACATATATCCCCTCATAGCTACAGCCAGACTAAGCCAGACCTGTGCCGGGACCGGTGACACCTGTACTAAGGGGACTGCTGAATAAGACACATATATCCCCTCATACCTACAACCAGACTAAGCCAGACCTGTGCCGGGACCGGTGATACCGGTGACACCTGTACTAAGGGGACTGCTGAATAAGACACATATATCCCCTCATAGCTATAGCCAGACTAAGCCAGACCTGTGCCGGGACCGGTGATACCGGTGACACCTGTACTAAGGTGACTGCTGAATAAGACACATATATCCCCTCATAGCTACAGCCAGACTAAGCCAGACCTGTGCCGGGACTGGTGATACCGGTGACCCCTGTACTAAGGTGACTGCTGAATAAGACACATATATCCCCTCATAGCTACAGCCAGACCTGTGCCGGGACCGGTGAAACCGGTGACCCCTGTACTAAGGGGACTGCTGAATAAGACACATATATCCCCTCATAGCTACAGCCAGACTAAGCCAGACCTGTGCCGGGACCGGTGAAACCGGTGACCCCTGTACTAAGGGGACTGCTGAATAAGACACATATATCCCCTCATAGCTACAGCCAGACTAAGCCAGACCTGTGCCGGGACCGGTGATACCGGTGATACCTGTACTAAGGTGACTGCTGAATAAGACACATATATCCCCTCATAGATACAGCCAGACTAAGCCAGACCTGTGCCGGGACCGGTGATACCGGTGACACATGTACTAAGGTGACTGCTAAATAAGACACATATCTCCTCATAGCTACAGCCAGACTAAGCAAGACCTGTGCCAAGACCGGTGATACCTGTACTAAGGTGACTGCTGAATAAGACACATATATGCCCTCATAGCTACAGCCAGACTAAGCCAGACCTGTGATACCGGTGACACCTGTACTAAGGTGACTGTTGAATAAGACACATATATCCCCTCATAGCTACAGCCAGACTAAGCCAGACCTGTGCCGGGACCGGTGATACTGGTGACACCTGTACTAAGGTGACTGCTGAATAAGACACATATATCCCCTCATAGCTACAGCCAGACTAAGCCAGACCTGTGCCGGGACCGGTGATACCGGTGACCCCTGTACTAAGGGGACTGCTGAATAAGACACATATATCCCCTCATAGCTACAGCCAGACTAAGCCAGATCTGTGCCGGGACCGGTGATACCGGTGACACCTGTACTAAGGTGACTGCTAAATAAGACACATATATCCCCTCATAGCTATAAACGGACTAAACCAGATCTGTGCCGGGACCGGTGGCACCGGCACTAAGGGGACTGCTGAATAAGACACATATATCTCATCATAGCTACAGCCAGACTAAGCCAGACCTGTGCCGGGACCGATGATACCGGTGATACCTGTACTAAGGTGACTGCTGAATAAGACACATATGTCCCCACAAAGCTACAGTCAGACTAAGCCAGACCTGTGCAGGGATGGTGATACCGGTGACACCTGTACTAAGGTGACTGCTGAATAAGACACATATATCCCCTCATAGCTACAGCCAGACTAAGCCAGACCTGTGCCGGGACTGGTGATACCGGTGACACCTGTACTAAGGTGACTGCTGAATAAGACACATATATCCCCTCATAGCTACAGCCAGACTAAGCCAGACCTGTGCCGGGACCGGTGATACCGGTGACCCCTGTACTAAGGTGACTGCTGAATAAGACACATATATCCCCTCATAGCTACAGCCAGACTAAGCCAGACCTGTGCAGGGACCGGTGATACCGGTGACCCCTGTACTAAGGTGACTGCTGAATAAGACACATATATCCCCTCATAGCTACAGCCAGACCTGTGCCAGGACCTGTGATACCAGTGACACCTGTACTAATGTGACTGCTGAATAAGACACATATATCCCCTCATAGCTACAGCCAGACTAAGCCAGACCTGTGCCGGGACCGGTGATACCGGTGACCCCTGTACTAAGGTGACTGCTGAATAAGACACATATATCTCATCATAGCTACAGCCAGACTAAGCCAGACCTGTGCCGGGACCGGTGATACCGGTGACCCCTGTACTAAGGTGACTGCTGAATAAGACACATATATCCCCTCATAGCTACAGCCAGACTAAGCCAGACCTGTGCAGGGACCGGTGATACCGATGACCCCTGTACTAAGGTGACTGCTGAATAAGACACATATATCCCCTCATAGCTACAGCCAGACTAAGCCAGACCTGTGCCGGGACCTGTGATACCAGTGACACCTGTACTAATGTGACTGCTGAATAAGACACATATATCCCCTCATAGCTACAGCCAGACTAAGCCAGACCTGTGCCGGGACCGGTGATACCGGTGACACCTGTACTAAGGTGACTGCTGAATAAGACACATATATCCCCTCATAGCTACAGCCAGACTAAGCCAGACCTGTGCCGGGACCGGTGATACCGGTGACACCTGTACTAAGGGGACTGCTGAATAAGACACATATATCCCCTCATAGCTACAGCCAGACTAAGCCAGACCTCTGCCGGGACCGGTGATACCGGTGACACCTGTACTAAGGGGACTGCTGAATAAGACACATATATCCCCTCATAGCTACAGCCAGACTAAGCCAGACCTGTGCCGGGACCGGTGATACCGGTGACACCTGTACTAAGGTGACTGCTGAATAAGACACATATATCCACTCATAGCTACAGCCAGACTAAGCCAGACCTGTGCCGGGACTGGTGATACCGGTGACCCCTGTACTAAGGTGACTGCTGAATAAGACACATATATCCCCTCATAGCTACAGCCAGACCTGTGCCGGGACCGGTGAAACCGGTGACCCCTGTACTAAGGGGACTGCTGAATAAGACACATATATCCCCTCATAGCTACAGCCAGACTAAGCCAGACCTGTGCCGGGACCGGTGATACCGGTGAAACCTGTACTAAGGTGACTGCTGAATAAGACACATATATCCCCTCATAGCTACAGCCAGACTAAGCCGCCAGACCTGTGCCGGGACCGGTGATACTGGTGACACCTGTACTAAGGTGACTGCTGAATAAGACACATATATCCCCTCATAGCTACAGCCAGGCTAAGCCAGATCTGTGCCGGGACCGGTGATACCGGTGACACCTGTACTAAGGTGACTGCTGAATAAGACACATATATCCCCTCATAGCTACAGCCAGACTAAGCCAGATCTGTGCCGGGACAAGTGATACCGGTGACACCTGTACTAAGGTGACTGCTGAATAAGACACATATATCCCCTCATAGCTACAGCCAGACTAAGCCAGACCTGTGCCGGGACCGGTGATACCGGTGACACCTGTACTAAGGTGACTGCTGAATAAGACACATATATCCCCTCATAGCTACAGCCAGACTAAGCCAGATCTGTGCCGGGACCGGTGATACCGGTGACACCTGTACTAAGGTGACTGCTGAATAAGACACATATATCCCCTCATAGCTACAGCCAGACTAAGCCAGACCTGTGCCGGGACAGGTGATACCGGTGACACCTGTACTAAGGTGACTGCTGAATAAGACACGTGACTAGTGTTCATTCTAGCACCCTGCACCCATCACAAAACATTTTTGGCAGAAGCAGCCGCCTGACGCTAGCAGTGTTGCACGGGACATGTAGGCTCACTCACGCCCGGCATACCGCACTGCATGGCATATAGAGGCTGGATGAGAAGGGACAGATCTGTATAAATGTACTATTTCCTGTGGAATCTAAGGTATATTTATTTATATTTAGTGAGATAGTGTGATTGGGTAAGGGACACAGCGTAGGTGTAAGAACGGGATATTAGAGGGCCGGCTACCCTGCAGAGACTGCGCCATGGTGAGGGACCAGTGTAAGTTAGCAGACAGTACCAGCACTGTGCCCGCACACATATCAAAGCATTGCCAGGTGCCAACGTAGGAGCCTGGGTGGAAGTAAGCGGTCCCAAAGGCCAGTGGTAGGAGCTTGGTGGTGGCAACAAGTTACCTGCCACTGCGCAGTGGGTGGAGTCAGTAAAAAGTATTTAATGAGTGTAAGAAGGAATCCCCGGATGAGGCAAGGCCATCCGGTCACAGGAATAATATAATATTCAGTATAGGGGGGGATAATATAATGTATATATAATACACCAGTTTCCCGCGCACTCGGTATAGGGGGGGATAATATAATGTATATATAATACACCGGTTCCCAGCACAGTCAGTATATGGGGGGATAATATAATGTATATATAATACACCAGTTCCCCACACACTCAGTATAGGGGGGATACTATAATGTATATATAATACACCGGTTCCCCGCACACTCAGTATAGGGGGGGATAATATAATGTATATATAATACACCGGTTCCCCGCACACTCAGTATAGGGGGGATAATATAATGTATATATAATACACCGGTTCCCAGAACACTCAGTATAGGGGGGGATAATATAATGTATATATAATACACCGGTTCCCAGCACACTCAGTATAGGGGGGGATAATATAATGTATATATAATACACCGGTTCCCAGCACACTCAGTATAGGGGGGGATAATATAATGTATATATAATACACCGGTTCCCAGAACACTCAGTATAGGGGGGGATAATATAATGTATATATAATACACCGGTTCCCAGCACAGTCAGTATATGGGGGTATAATATAATGTATATATAATACACCGGTTCCCCGCACACTCAGTATAGGAGGGATAATATAATGTATATATAATACACCGGTTCCCCGCACACTCAGTATAGGGGGGATAATATAATGTATATATAATACACCGGTTCCCAGCACACTCAGTATATGGGGGGATAATATAATGTATATATAATACTCCGGTTCCCAGCACACTCAGTATAGGGAGGGATAATATAATGTATATATAATACACCGGTTCCCCGCACACTCAGTATAGGAGGGATAATATAATGTATATATAATACACCGCTTCCCCGCACACTCGGTATAGGGGGGGGATAATATAATGTATATATAATACACCAGTTCCCCGCACACTCAGTATAGGGAGGGATAATAAAATGTATATATAATACACCGGTTCCCAGCACACTCAGTATATGGGGGGATAATATAATGTATATATAATACTCCGGTTCCCAGCACACTCAGTATAGGGGGGGATAATATAATGTATATATAATACACCGGTTCCCAGCACACTCAGTATATGGGGGCATAATATAATGTATATATAATACTCCGGTTCCCAGCACACTCAGTATAGGGGGGGATAATAAAATGTATATATAATACACCGGTTCCCAGCACACTCAGTATATGGGGGGATAATATAATGTATATATAATACTCCGGTTCCCAGCACACTCAGTATAGGGGGGGATAATATAATGTATATATAATACACCAGATCCCAGCACAGTCAGTACAGGGGGGGATAATATAATGTATATATAATACACCGGTTGCCCGCACACTCAGTATAGGGGGGGATAATATAATGTATATATAATACACCGCTTCCCCGCGCACTCGGTATAGGGGGGGATAATATAATGTATATATAATACACCGGTTCCCAGCACAGTCAGTAAAGGGGGGATAATATAATGTATATACAGTCAGGTCCATAAATATTGGGACATTGACAGAATTTTCAGATTTTGGCCTCTATTCACCACCACAATGGCTTTGAAATGAAACAAACAAGATGAGCTTTACCTGCAGACTTTCAGATTTAATTTGAGGGTAATTACATCCAAATCAGGTGAACGGTGTAGGAATTACAATGGTATCTATATGTGTCTCCCACTTTTTAAAGGGCCAAAAGTAATGGGACTATCAACTCAAAAGCTATTTCATGGACAGGTGTGGGCTATTCCCTCGTTATTTCATTATCAATTAAGCAGGTAAAAGGTCTGGAGTTGATTCTAGGTGTGACATTTGCATTTGGAATCAGTTGCTGTCGACTCTCAATATGAGATCCAAAGAGCTGTCACTATCAGTGAAGCCATCATTAGGCTGAAAAATGAAAACAAACCCATCAGAGAGATAGCAAAAACATTAGGTGTGGCCAAATCAACTGTTTGGAACATTCTTAAAAAGAGAGAACGCACCGGAGAGCTCAGCAACACCAAAAGACCCGGAAGACCACGGAAAACAACTGTGGTGGATGACAGAAGAATTATTTCCCTGGTGAAGAAAAATCCCTTCACAACATTTGGCCAAATCAAGAACACTCTCCAGGAGGTAGGTGTATATGTGTCAAAGTCACCAATCAAGAGAAGACTTCACAAGAGTGAATATAGAGGGTTCACCACAAGATGTAAACCATTGGTGAGCCTCAAAAACAGGAAGACCAGATTAGAGTTTGCCAAACAACATCTAAAAAAGCCATTACAGTTCTGGAACAACATCCTATGGACAGATGAGACAAAGATCAACTTGTACCAGAGTGATGGGAAGAGAAGAGAAGGAAAGGAACTGCTCATGATCCAAAACATACCACCTCATCAGTGAAGCATGGTGGTGGTAGTGTCATGGCGTGGGCATGTATGGCTGCCAATGGAACTGGTTGCCTTGTATTTATTGATGATGTGACTGCTGACAAAAGCAGCAGAATGAATTCTGAAGTGTTTCGGGCAATATTATATGCTCATATTCAGTCAAATGCTTCAGAACTCATTGGACGGCGCTTCACAGTGCAGATGGACAATGACCCGAAGCATACTGTAAAAGGTACCAAAGAGTTTTTAAGACTAAAAAGTGGAATGTTATGCAATGGCCAAGTCAATCCCCTGACCTGAATCTGATTGAGCATGCATTTCACTTGATGAAGACAAAACTGAAGGGAAAATGCCCCAAGAACAAGCAGGAACTGAAGACATTTGCAGTAGAGGCCTGGCAGAGCATCACCAGGGATGAAACCCAGCGTCTGGTGATGTCTATGCGTTCCAGACTTCAGGCTGTAATTGCCTGCAAAGGATTTGCAACAAAGTATTAAAAAGTGAAAGTTAGATTTAGGATTGTTTAGTTTGTCCCATTACTTTTGGCCCCTTAAAAAGTGGGAGGCATATATAGAAACCGTTGTAATTCCTACACCGTTCACCTGATTTGGATGTAATTACCCTCAAATTAAATCTGATAGTCTGCAGGTAAAGCACATCTTGTTTGTTTCATTTCAAAGCCATTGTGGTGGTGAATAGAGGACAAAATATGACAATTCTGTCAATGTCCCAATATTTATGGACCTGACTGTATAATACACCGGTTCCCCGCGCACTCGGTATAGGGGGGGATAATATAATGTATATATAATACACCGGTTCCCAGCACAGTCAGTATATGGGGGGATAATATAATGTATATATAATACACCAGTTCCCAGCACACTCAGTATAGGAGGGATAATATAATGTATATATAATACACCGGTTCCCAGCACAGTCAGTATAGGGGGGGATAACATAATGTATATATAATACACCAGTTCCCCGCACACTCAGTATAGGGGGGGATAATATAATGTATATATAATACACCGGTTCCCCGCACACTCAGTATAGGGGGGATTATATAATGTATATATAATACACCGGTTCCCAGCACAGTCAGTATATGGGGGGATAATATAATGTATATATAATACACCGGTTCCCAGCACAGTCAGTATATGGAGGGATAATATAATGTATATATAATACACCAGTTCCCAGCACAGTCAGTATATGGAGGGATAATATAATGTATATATAATACACCGGTTCCCAGCAGTCAGTATATGGGGGGATAATATAATGTATATATAATACACCAGTTCCCAGCACACTCAGTATAGGAGGGATAATATAATGTATATATAATACACCGGTTCCCAGCACAGTCAGTATATGGGGGGATAATATAATGTATATATAATACACCGGTTCCCAGCACAGTCAGTATATGGGGGGATAACATAATGTATATATAATACACCAGTTCCCAGCACAGTCAGTATATGGGGGGATAATATAATGTATATATAATACACCAGTTCCCCGCACAGTCAGTATATGGGGGGATAATATAATGTATATATAATACACCAGTTCCCAGCACAGTCAGTATATGGGGGGATAATATAATGTATATATAATACACCGGTTCCCAGCACAGTCAGTATATGGAGGGATAATATAATGTATATATAATACACCGGTTCCCAGCAGTCAGTATATGGGGGGATAATATAATGTATATATAATACACCAGTTCCCAGCACAGTCAGTATATGGGGGGATAATATAATGTATATATAATACACCGGTTCCCAGCACACTCAGTATATGGGGGGATAATATAATGTATATATAATACACCAGTTCCCAGCACAGTCAGTATATGGGGGGATAATATAATGTATATATAATACACCGGTTCCCAGCACAGTCAGTATATGGGGGGATAATATAATGTATATATAATACACCGGTTCCCAGCACACTCAGTATATGGGGGGATAATATAATGTATATATAATACACCGGTTCCCCGCACAGTCAGTATATGGGGGGATAATATAATGTATATATAATACACCAGTTCCCAGCAGTCAGTATATGGGGGGATAATATAATGTATATATAATACACCGGTTCCCAGCAGTCAGTATATGGGGGGATAATATAATGTATATATAATACACCAGTTCCCAGCACAGTCAGTATATGGGGGGATAATATAATGTATATATAATACACCGGTTCCCAGCACAGTCAGTATATGGGGGGATAATATAATGTATATATAATACACCGGTTCCCAGCACAGTCAGTATATGGGGGGATAATATAATGTATATATAATACACCGGTTCCCAGCACAGTCAGTATATGGGGGGATAACATAATGTATATATAATACACCAGTTCCCAGCACAGTCAGTATATGGGGGGATAATATAATGTATATATAATACACCAGTTCCCAGCACACTCAGTATAGGGGGGATAATATAATGTATATATAATACACCGGTTCCCAGCACAGTCAGTATATGGGGGGATAATATAATGTATATATAATACACCAGTTCCCAGCACACTCAGTATATGGGGGGATAATATAATGTATATATAATACACCGGTTCCCAGCAGTCAGTATATGGGGGGATAATATAATGTATATATAATACTCCGGTTCCCAGCACAGTCAGTATATGGGGGGATAATATAATGTATATATAATACACCGGTTCCCAGCACAGTCAGTATATGGGGGGATAATATAATGTATATATAATACACCGGTTCCCAGCACAGTCAGTATAGGGAGGGATAATATAATGTATATATAATACACCAGTTCCCAGCACAGTCAGTATATGGGGGGATAATATAATGTATATATAATACACCGGTTCCCAGCACAGTCAGTATATGGGGGGATAATATAATGTATATATAATACACCGGTTCCCCGCACAGTCAGTATATGGGGGGATAATATAATGTATATATAATACACCGGTTCCCAGCACAGTCAGTATATGGGGGGATAATATAATGTATATATAATACACCGGTTCCCAGCACAGTCAGTATATGGGGGGATAATATAATGTATATATAATACACCGGTTCCCAGCACAGTCAGTATATGGAGGGATAATATAATGTATATATAATACACCGGTTCCCAGCAGTCAGTATATGGGGGGATAATATAATGTATATATAATACACCAGTTCCCAGCACAGTCAGTATATGGGGGGATAATATAATGTATATATAATACACCGGTTCCCAGCACACTCAGTATATGGGGGGATAATATAATGTATATATAATACACCAGTTCCCAGCACAGTCAGTATATGGGGGGATAATATAATGTATATATAATACACCGGTTCCCAGCACAGTCAGTATATGGGGGGATAATATAATGTATATATAATACACCGGTTCCCAGCACACTCAGTATATGGGGGGATAATATAATGTATATATAATACACCGGTTCCCCGCACAGTCAGTATATGGGGGGATAATATAATGTATATATAATACACCAGTTCCCAGCAGTCAGTATATGGGGGGATAATATAATGTATATATAATACACCGGTTCCCAGCAGTCAGTATATGGGGGGATAATATAATGTATATATAATACACCAGTTCCCAGCACAGTCAGTATATGGGGGGATAATATAATGTATATATAATACACCGGTTCCCAGCACAGTCAGTATATGGGGGGATAATATAATGTATATATAATACACCGGTTCCCAGCACAGTCAGTATATGGGGGGATAACATAATGTATATATAATACACCAGTTCCCAGCACAGTCAGTATATGGGGGGATAATATAATGTATATATAATACACCAGTTCCCAGCACACTCAGTATAGGGGGGATAATATAATGTATATATAATACACCGGTTCCCAGCACAGTCAGTATATGGGGGGATAATATAATGTATATAGAATACACCAGTTCCCAGCACACTCAGTATATGGGGGGATAATATAATGTATATATAATACACCAGTTCCCAGCACACTCAGTATATGGGGGGATAATATAATGTATATATAATACACCGGTTCCCAGCAGTCAGTATATGGGGGGATAATATAATGTATATATAATACTCCGGTTCCCAGCACAGTCAGTATATGGGGGGATAATATAATGTATATATAATACACCGGTTCCCAGCACAGTCAGTATATGGGGGGATAATATAATGTATATATAATACACCGGTTCCCAGCACAGTCAGTATAGGGAGGGATAATATAATGTATATATAATACACCAGATCCCAGCACAGTCAGTATATGGGGGGATAATATAATGTATATATAATACACCAGTTCCCAGCACAGTCAGTATATGGGGGGATAATATAATGTATATATAATACACCGGTTCCCAGCACAGTCAGTATATGGGGGGATAATATAATGTATATATAATACACCGGTTCCCCGCACAGTCAGTATATGGGGGGATAATATAATGTATATATAATACACCGGTTCCCAGCACACTCAGTATATGGGGGGATAATATAATGTATATATAATACTCCGGTTCCCAGCACAGTCAGTATATGGGGGGATAATATAATGTATATATAATACACCAGTTCCCCGCACAGTCAGTATATGGGGGGATAATATAATGTATATATAATACACCAGTTCCCAGCACAGTCAGTATATGGGGGGATAATATAATGTATATATAATACACCGGTTCCCAGCACAGTCAGTATAGGGGGGGATAATATAATGTATATATAATACACCGGTTCCCCGCACAGTCAGTATATGGGGGGATAATATAATGTATATATAATACACCAGTTCCCAGCACAGTCAGTATATGGGGGGATAATATAATGTATATATAATACACCGGTTCCCAGCACAGTCAGTATATGGGGGGATAATATAATGTATATATAATACACCGCTTCCCAGCACAGTCAGTATAGGGGGGGATAATATAATGTATATATAATACACCAGTTCCCAGCACAGTCAGTATATGGGGGGATAATATAATGTATATATAATACACCGGTTCCCAGCACAGTCAGTATATGGGGGGATAATATAATGTATATATAATACACCGGTTCCCAGCACAGTCAGTATATGGGGGGATAATATAATGTATATATAATACACCGGTTCCCAGCAGTCAGTATATGGGGGGATAATATAATGTATATATAATACACCAGTTCCCAGCACAGTCAGTATATGGGGGGATAATATAATGTATATATAATACACCGGTTCCCAGCACAGTCAGTATATGGGGGGATAATATAATGTATATATAATACACCGGTTCCCAGCACAGTCAGTATATGGGGGGATAATATAATGTATATATAATACACCGGTTCCCAGCACAGTCAGTATATGGGGGGATAATATAATGTATATATAATACACCGGTTCCCAGCACAGTCAGTATATGGGGGGATAATATAATGTATATATAATACACCGGTTCCCAGCACAGTCAGTATATGGGGGGATAATATAATGTATATATAATACACCGGTTCCCAGCACAGTCAGTATATGGGGGGATAATATAATGTATATATAATACACCGGTTCCCAGCACAGTCAGTATATGGGGGGATAATATAATGTATATATAATACACCGGTTCCCAGCACAGTCAGTATATGGGGGGATAATATAATGTATATATAATACACCGGTTCCCAGCACAGTCAGTATATGGGGGAATATAATGTATATATAATACACCGGTTCCCAGCACAGTCAGTATATGGGGGGATAATATAATGTATATATAATACACCGGTTCCCAGCACAGTCAGTATATGGGGGGATAATATAATGTATATATAATACACCGGTTCCCAGCACAGTCAGTATATGGGGGGATAATATAATGTATATATAATACTCCGGTTCCCAGCACAGTCAGTATATGGGGGGATAATATAATGTATATATAATACACCGGTTCCCAGCACAGTCAGTATATGGGGGGATAATATAATGTATATATAATACACCGGTTCCCAGCACAGTCAGTATATGGGGGGATAATATAATGTATATATAATACACCGGTTCCCAGCACAGTCAGTATATGGGGGGATAATATAATGTATATATAATACACCGGTTCCCAGCACAGTCAGTATATGGGGGGATAATATAATGTATATATAATACACCGGTTCCCAGCACAGTCAGTATATGGGGGGATAATATAATGTATATATAATACACCGGTTCCCAGCACAGTCAGTATAGGGGGGGATAATATAATGTATATATAATACACCGGTTCCCAGCACAGTCAGTATATGGGGGGATAATATAATGTATATATAATACTCCGGTTCCCAGCACACTCAGTATATGGGGGGATAATATAATACAGGCATTATATATAGCACTGCAGCTGGGGCTGTATACTATATACTGTGTATGTGCCTCTGGGTATTATGTGACATGGTGACAGGCCAGTGAGGGGAAACATTCGGGCTAGGCCGCAAGCCGGGGACTTTCCTGAGCTCGCAGCCGCCTCCCGTCCGCCGCCGCCCGTTACCTGTGCAGTAGTCAGTGAGGCCTGTGCAGGGAGGAGACCGGCAGATCCAGGCAGCAGCGGCTCCGGGAACAGTGACTGTGTGGCGGGGGAGGAGCGAGGACAGCTGCCCCCTACCGGATACCGGCGGGAGAACCGGGGAGGAGAGTCCCCGGCACACACCGGCCGCAGCACCGACATGGGCCGGGGGGAGAGGATGGTCTCTGTGAGGACAGGAGGGACAGAGGACGGAGAGAGGAACAGAGAGGGGACAGGCACAGAGAGAGGGTGACGGGGAGAGGGGACAGGCACAGAGAGAGGGTGACGGGGAGAGGGGACAGGCACAGAGAGAGGGTGACGGGGAGAGGGGACAGGCACAGAGAGAGGGGGACTGAGGGGACAGGCACAGAGAGAGAGTGACGGAGAGGGGACAGGCACAGAGAGAGGGTGACGGAGAGAGGGGACAGGCACAGAGAGAGGGTGACGGGGAGAGGGGACAGGCACAGAGAGAGGGGGACTGAGGGGACAGGCACAGAGAGAGAGTGACGGAGAGAGGGGACAGGCACAGAGAGAGGGTGACGGAGAGAGGGGACAGGCACAGAGAGAGGGGGACTGAGGGGACAGGCACAGAGAGAGAGTGACGGAGAGAGGGGACAGGCACAGAGAGAGGGTGACGGAGAGAGGGGACAGGCACAGAGAGAGGGGGACTGAGGGGACAGGCACAGAGAGAGAGTGACGGAGAGGGGACAGGCACAGAGAGAGGGTGACGGGGAGAGGGGACAGGCACAGAGAGAGGGTGACGGGGAGAGGGGACAGGCACAGAGAGAGGGGGACTGAGGGGACAGGCACAGAGAGAGAGTGACGGAGAGGGGACAGGCACAGAGAGAGGGTGACGGAGAGAGGGGACAGGCACAGAGAGAGGGTGACGGGGAGAGGGGACAGGCACAGAGAGAGGGGGACTGAGGGGACAGGCACAGAGAGAGAGTGACGGAGAGAGGGGACAGGCACAGAGAGAGGGTGACGGAGAGAGGGGACAGGCACAGAGAGAGGGGGACTGAGGGGACAGGCACAGAGAGAGAGTGACGGAGAGAGGGGACAGGCACAGAGAGAGGGTGACGGAGAGAGGGGACAGGCACAGAGAGAGGGGGACTGAGGGGACAGGCACAGAGAGAGAGTGACGGAGAGGGGACAGGCACAGAGAGAGGGTGACGGGGAGAGGGGACAGGCACAGAGAGAGGGTGACGGAGAGAGGGGACAGGCACAGAGAGAGAGTGACGGGGAGAGGGGACAGGCACAGAGAGAGAGTGACGGAGAGAGGGGACAGGCACAGAGAGAGGGGGACTGAGGGGACAGGCACAGAGAGAGAGTGACGGAGAGAGGGGACAGGCACAGAGAGAGGGTGACGGAGAGAGGGGACAGGCACAGAGAGAGGGGGACTGAGGGGACAGGCACAGAGAGAGAGTGACGGAGAGAGGGGACAGGCACAGAGAGAGGGTGACGGAGAGAGGGGACAGGCACAGAGAGAGGGGGACTGAGGGGACAGGCACAGAGAGAGAGTGACGGAGAGGGGACAGGCACAGAGAGAGGGTGACGGGGAGAGGGGACAGGCACAGAGAGAGGGTGACGGAGAGAGGGGACAGGCACAGAGAGAGAGTGACGGGGAGAGGGGACAGGCACAGAGAGAGGGGGACTGAGGGGACAGGCACAGAGAGAGGGTGACGGGGAGAGGGGACAGGCACAGAGAGAGGGGGACTGAGGGGACAGGCACAGAGAGAGAGTGACGGGGAGAGGGGACAGGCACAGAGAGAGGGGGACTGAGGGGACAGGCACAGAGAGAGGGTGACGGGGAGAGGGGACAGGCACAGAGAGAGGGGGACTGAGGGGACAGGCACAGAGAGAGAGTGACGGGGAGAGGGGACAGGCACAGAGAGAGGGGGACTGAGGGGACAGGCACAGAGAGAGAGTGACGGAGAGGGGACAGGCACAGAGAGAGGGTGACGGGGAGAGGGGACAGGCACAGAGAGAGGGGGACTGAGGGGACAGGCACAGAGAGAGGGTGACGGGGAGAGGGGACAGGCACAGAGAGAGGGGGACTGAGGGGACAGGCACAGAGAGAGAGTGACGGAGAGGGGACAGGCACAGAGAGAGGGTGACGGGGAGAGGGGACAGGCACAGAGAGAGGGGGACTGAGGGGACAGGCACAGAGAGAGAGTGACGGAGAGGGGACGGACAGCAGAGAGGGCTGACCCGGGGAGAGGGACGCAGGCACAGCACAGAGAGAGGGGGACCTGAGGGGACCGGACCACGAGAGGAGAGTGACGGAGAGGGGACAGCACAGAGCGAGGGTGACGGGAGAGAGAGGACCAGGACAGAGAGAGGGGGGACTGAGGGACAGGCACAGAGAGACGGAGTGACGGGGAGAGGCGGACGGGGACTGAGGGGACAGGCACAGAGAGAGAGTGACGGAGAGGGGACAGGCACAGAGAGAGGGTGACGGGGAGAGGGGACAGGCACAGAGAGAGGGGGACTGAGGGGACAGGCACAGAGAGAGAGTGACGGAGAGGGGACAGGCACAGAGAGAGGGTGACGGGGAGAGGGGACAGGCACAGAGAGAGGGGGACTGAGGGGACAGGCACAGAGAGAGAGTGACGGAGAGGGGACAGGCACAGAGAGAGGGTGACGGGGAGAGGGGACAGGCACAGAGAGAGGGTGACGGAGAGAGGGGACAGGCACAGAGAGAGAGTGACGGGGAGAGGGGACAGGCACAGAGAGAGGGGGACTGAGGGGACAGGCACAGAGAGAGGGTGACGGGGAGAGGGGACAGGCACAGAGAGAGGGGGACTGAGGGGACAGGCACAGAGAGAGAGTGACGGAGAGGGGACAGGCACAGAGAGAGGGTGACGGGGAGAGGGGACAGGCACAGAGAGAGGGGGACTGAGGGGACAGGCACAGAGAGAGAGTGACGGGAGAGGGGACAGGCACAGAGAGAGGGTGACGGGGAGAGGGGACAGGCACAGAGAGAGGGGGACTGAGGGGACAGGCACAGAGAGAGAGTGACGGAGAGGGGACAGGCACAGAGAGAGGGTGACGGGGAGAGGGGACAGGCACAGAGAGAGGGTGACGGAGAGAGGGGACAGGCACAGAGAGAGAGTGACGGGGAGAGGGGACAGGCACAGAGAGAGGGGGACTGAGGGGACAGGCACAGAGAGAGGGTGACGGGGAGAGGGGACAGGCACAGAGAGAGGGGGACTGAGGGGACAGGCACAGAGAGAGAGTGACGGAGAGGGGACAGGCACAGAGAGAGGGTGACGGGGAGAGGGGACAGGCACAGAGAGAGGGGGACTGAGGGGACAGGCACAGAGAGAGGGTGACGGAGAGAGGGGACAGGCACAGAGAGAGAGTGACGGAGAGGGGACAGGCACAGAGAGAGGGGGACTGAGGGGACAGGCACAGAGAGAGGGTGACGGAGAGGGGACAGGCACAGAGAGAGGGGGACTGAGGGGACAGGCACAGAGAGAGGGTGACGGAGAGAGGGGACAGGCACAGAGAGAGAGTGACGGGGAGAGGGGACAGGCACAGAGAGAGGGGGACTGAGGGGACAGGCACAGAGAGAGGGTGACGGAGAGGGGACAGGCACAGAGAGAGGGGGACTGAGGGGACAGGCACAGAGAGAGGGTGACGGAGAGAGGGGACAGGCACAGAGAGAGGGTGACGGGGAGAGGGGACAGGCACAGAGAGAGGGGGACTGAGGGGACAGGCACAGAGAGAGGGTGACGGGGAGAGGGGACAGGCACAGAGAGAGGGGGACTGAGGGGACAGGCACAGAGAGAGAGTGACGGAGAGGGGACAGGCACAGAGAGAGGGTGACGGGGAGAGGGGACAGGCACAGAGAGAGGGGGACTGAGGGGACAGGCACAGAGAGAGAGTGACGGAGAGGGGACAGGCACAGAGAGAGGGTGACGGGGAGAGGGGACAGGCACAGAGAGAGGGGGACTGAGGGGACAGGCACAGAGAGAGAGTGACGGAGAGGGGACAGGCACAGAGAGAGGGTGACGGGGAGAGGGGACAGGCACAGAGAGAGGGTGACGGAGAGAGGGGACAGGCACAGAGAGAGAGTGACGGGGAGAGGGGACAGGCACAGAGAGAGGGGGACTGAGGGGACAGGCACAGAGAGAGGGTGACGGGGAGAGGGGACAGGCACAGAGAGAGGGGGACTGAGGGGACAGGCACAGAGAGAGAGTGACGGAGAGGGGACAGGCACAGAGAGAGGGTGACGGGGAGAGGGGACAGGCACAGAGAGAGGGGGACTGAGGGGACAGGCACAGAGAGAGGGTGACGGAGAGAGGGGACAGGCACAGAGAGAGAGTGACGGAGAGGGGACAGGCACAGAGAGAGGGGGACTGAGGGGACAGGCACAGAGAGAGGGTGACGGAGAGGGGACAGGCACAGAGAGAGGGGGACTGAGGGGACAGGCACAGAGAGAGGGTGACGGAGAGAGGGGACAGGCACAGAGAGAGAGTGACGGGGAGAGGGGACAGGCACAGAGAGAGGGGGACTGAGGGGACAGGCACAGAGAGAGGGTGACGGGGAGAGGGGACAGGCACAGAGAGAGGGGGACTGAGGGGACAGGCACAGAGAGAGAGTGACGGAGAGGGGACAGGCACAGAGAGAGGGTGACGGGGAGAGGGGACAGGCACAGAGAGAGGGGGACTGAGGGGACAGGCACAGAGAGAGAGTGACGGAGAGGGGACAGGCACAGAGAGAGGGTGACGGGGAGAGGGGACAGGCACAGAGAGAGGGTGACGGGGAGAGGGGACAGGCACAGAGAGAGGGGGACTGAGGGGACAGGCACAGAGAGAGGGTGACGGGGAGAGGGGACAGGCACAGAGAGAGGGGGACTGAGGGGACAGGCACAGAGAGAGAGTGACGGAGAGGGGACAGGCACAGAGAGAGGGTGACGGGGAGAGGGGACAGGCACAGAGAGAGGGGGACTGAGGGGACAGGCACAGAGAGAGAGTGACGGAGAGGGGACAGGCACAGAGAGAGGGTGACGGGGAGAGGGGACAGGCACAGAGAGAGGGGGACTGAGGGGACAGGCACAGAGAGAGAGTGACGGAGAGGGGACAGGCACAGAGAGAGGGTGACGGGGAGAGGGGACAGGCACAGAGAGAGGGGGACTGAGGGGACAGGCACAGAGAGAGAGTGACGGAGAGGGGACAGGCACAGAGAGAGGGTGACGGGGAGAGGGGACAGGCACAGAGAGAGGGGGACTGAGGGGACAGGCACAGAGAGAGAGTGACGGAGAGAGGGGACAGGCACAGAGAGAGAGGGGGACTGAGAGAGGGGACAGGCACAGAGAGAGGGGGACTGAGGGGACAGGCACAGAGAGAGGGTGACGGGGAGAGGGGACAGGCACAGAGAGAGGGGGACTGAGGGGACAGGCACAGAGAGAGGGTGACGGGGAGAGGGGACAGGCACAGAGAGAGGGGGACTGAGGGGACAGGCACAGAGAGAGAGTGACGGAGAGGGGACAGGCACAGAGAGAGGGTGACGGGGAGAGGGGACAGGCACAGAGAGAGGGGGACTGAGGGGACAGGCACAGAGAGAGAGTGACGGAGAGGGGACAGGCACAGAGAGAGGGTGACGGGGAGAGGGGACAGGCACAGAGAGAGGGGGACTGAGGGGACAGGCACAGAGAGAGAGTGACGGAGAGAGGGGACAGGCACAGAGAGAGAGGGGGACTGAGAGAGGGGACAGGCACAGAGAGAGGGGGACTGAGGGGACAGGCACAGAGAGAGGGTGACGGGGAGAGGGGACAGGCACAGAGAGAGGGGGACTGAGGGGACAGGCACAGAGAGAGAGTGACGGAGAGAGGGGACAGGCACAGAGAGAGAGTGACGGAGAGGGGACAGGCACAGAGAGAGGGTGACGGAGAGAGGGGACAGGCACAGAGAGAGAGTGACGGGGAGAGGGGACAGGCACAGAGAGAGGGGGACTGAGGGGACAGGCACAGAGAGAGGGTGACGGAGAGAGAGGACAGGCACAGAGAGAGGGTGACGGAGAGAGGGGACAGGCACAGAGAGAGGGGGACTGAGGGGACAGGCACAGAGAGAGGGTGACGGAGAGAGGGGACAGGCACAGAGAGAGGGTGACGGGGAGAGGGGACAGGCACAGAGAGAGGGTGACGGAGAGAGGGGACAGGCACAGAGAGAGGGTGACGGAGAGAGAGGACAGGCACAGAGAGAGGGTGACGGAGAGAGGGGACAGGCACAGAGAGAGGGGGACTGAGGGGACAGGCACAGAGAGAGGGTGACGGAGAGAGGGGACAGGCACAGAGAGAGGGTGACGGGGAGAGGGGACAGGCACAGAGAGAGGGTGACGGAGAGAGGGGACAGGCACAGAGAGAGAGTGACGGAGAGGGGACAGGCACAGAGAGAGAGTGACGGGGAGAGGGGACAGGCACAGAGAGAGGGGGACTGAGGGGACAGGCACAGAGAGAGAGTGACGGAGAGGGGACAGGCACAGAGAGAGAGTGACGGAGAGGGGACAGGCACAGAGAGAGAGTGACGGGGAGAGGGGACAGGCACAGAGAGAGGGGGACTGAGGGGACAGGCACAGAGAGAGAGTGACGGAGAGGGGACAGGCACAGAGAGAGGGGGACTGAGGGGACAGGCACAGAGAGAGGGTGACGGGGAGAGGGGACAGGCACAGAGAGAGGGGGACTGAGAGAGGGGACAGGCACAGAGAGAGAGTGACGGAGAGAGGGGACAGGCACAGAGAGAGAGGGGGACTGAGAGAGGGGACAGGCACAGAGAGAGGGGGACTGAGGGGACAGGCACAGAGAGAGGGTGACGGGGAGAGGGGACAGGCACAGAGAGAGGGGGACTGAGGGGACAGGCACAGAGAGAGAGTGACGGAGAGGGGACAGGCACAGAGAGAGGGTGACGGGGAGAGGGGACAGGCACAGAGAGAGGGGGACTGAGGGGACAGGCACAGAGAGAGAGTGACGGAGAGGGGACAGGCACAGAGAGAGGGTGACGGGGAGAGGGGACAGGCACAGAGAGAGGGGGACTGAGGGGACAGGCACAGAGAGAGAGTGACGGAGAGGGGACAGGCACAGAGAGAGAGTGACGGAGAGGGGACAGGCACAGAGAGAGAGTGACGGGGAGAGGGGACAGGCACAGAGAGAGGGGGACTGAGGGGACAGGCACAGAGAGAGAGTGACGGAGAGGGGACAGGCACAGAGAGAGAGTGACGGAGAGGGGACAGGCACAGAGAGAGAGTGACGGGGAGAGGGGACAGGCACAGAGAGAGGGGGACTGAGGGGACAGGCACAGAGAGAGAGTGACGGAGAGGGGACAGGCACAGAGAGAGGGGGACTGAGGGGACAGGCACAGAGAGAGAGTGACGGGGAGAGGGGACAGGCACAGAGAGAGTGGGATAGTAAGGGAGACAGAGGACAGATTGGGGACAGAGAGAGTGGGATAGTAACGGGGACAGAGGAGACAGAGAGAGTGGGATAGTAAGGGAGACAGAGAGAGAGGACAGAGTGGGGACCGAGAGAGTGGGATAGTAAGGGAGACAGAGGAGACAGAGTGGGGACAGAGAGAGTGGGATAGTAAGGGGGACAGAGGAGACAGAGAGAGTGGGATAGTAAGGAGGACAGAGTGGGGACAGAGAGAGTGGGATAGTAAGGGAGACAGAGGAGACAGAGTGGGGACAGAGAGAGTGGGATAGTAAGGGGGACAGAGGAGACAGAGAGAGTGGGATAGTAAGGGAGACAGAGGACAGAGTGGGGACAGAGAGAGTGGGATAGTAACGGGGACAGAGGAGACAGAGAGGAGGACAGAGTGGGAACAGAGAGAGTGGGATAGTAAGGGGACAGAGAAGGCCCTGAGTGAGTTGACAGGGGACAAAGAGAAGGGACTGAGTGAGGGGACAAAGAGAAGGGACAGAGGGGACAAGGGAAACAGAGTAGACAGACGGAGAGTGGGTAGAGAAAGGGCACAGATAAATGGGATGGGGATGGAAAAAAGGGACAGGATGGAGACAGGGTGCAGAAAGAGCGGACAGAGAGAGGGAGGATGGAGAGGGGGGTACTGCACAGGGGCGGGGACAGATAAAGTAGACAGTCGTAGAGGGGAACAGGACTGAGAATGGGGAGAGGAGACAGAGGATGGTAAGAGGGGACAGAAAACAGAGAGAGGGGACCGTGAAAGGTGAGGACAGATAGAGGGAACAAAGTGAGGGGACAGAGGATTGAGGAAGGAGGGACATGTCTTTCCATCATCCGTTACCTTTCTCTTACCTCTTGTCGTATCATGTCTTTCCATCGTCCGTTACCTTTCTCTTACCTCTTCTCCTATCATGTCTTTCCATCATCCGTTCCCTTTCTCTTACCTCTTGTCCTATCATGTCTTTCCATCATCCGTTACCTTTCTCTTACCTCTTGTCCTATGTCTTTCCCTCATCCGTTACCTTTCTCTTACCTCTTGTCCTATCATGTCTTTCCCTCATCCGTTACCTTTCTCTTACCTCTTGTCCTATCATTTCTTTCCATCGTCCGTTACCTTTCTCTTACCTCGTCCTATCATGTCTTTCCCTCATCCGTTACCTTTCTCTTACCTCTTGTCCTATCATGTCTTTCCCTCATCCGTTACCTTTCTCTTACCTCTTGTCCTATCATGTCTTTCCCTCATCCGTTACCTTTCTCTTACCTCTTGTCCTATCATGTCTTTCCCTCATCCGTTACCTTTCTCTTACCTCTTGTCCTATCATGTCTTTCCCTCATCTGTTACCTTTCTCTTACCTCTTATCCTATCATGTCTTTCCCTCATCCGTTACCTTTCTCTTACCTCTTATCCTATCATGTCTTTCCCTCATCCGTTACCTTTCTATTACCTCGTCCTATCATGTCTTTCCGTCATCCGTTACCTTTCTCTTACCTCTTGTCCTATCATGTCTTTCCCTCATCCTTTACCTTTCTCTTACCTCTTGTCCTATCATGTCTTTCCCTCATCCGTTACCTTTCTCCTACCTCTAGTCCTATCATGTCTGTCCATCATCCGTTACCTTTCTCTTACCTCTTGTCCTACCATGTCTTTCCATCATCCGTTACCTTTCTCTTACCTCTTGTCCTACCATGTCTTTCCATCATCCGTTACCTTTCTCTTACCTCTTGTCCTATCATGTCTTTCCCTCATCCGTTACCTTTCTCTTACCTCTTGTCCTATCATGTCTTTCCCTCATCCGTTACCTTTCTCTTACCTCGTCCTATCATGTCTTTCCATCATCCGTTACCTTTCTCTTACCTCTTGTCCTATCATGTCTTTCCATCATCCGTTACCTTCTCTTACCTCTTGTCCTATCATGTCTTTCCATCATCCGTTACCTTCTCTTACCTCTTGTCCTATCATGTCTTTCCATCATCCATTACCTTCTCTTACCTCTTGTCCTATCATGTCTTTCCCTCATCCGTTACCTTTCTCTTACCTCTTATCCTATCATGTCTTTACATCATCCGTTACCTTTCTCTTACCTCTTGTCCTATCATGTCTTTACATCGTCCGTTACCTTTCTCTTACCTCTTGTCCTATCATGTCTTTCCATCGTCCGTTACCTTTCTCTTACCTTTTGTCCTATCATGTCTTTCCATCATCCGATACCTTTCTCTTACCTCTTATCCTATCATGTCTTTCCATCATTCGTTCCCTTTCTCTTACCTCGTCCTATCATGTCTTTCCATCATCCGTTACCTTTCTCTTACCTCTCATCCTATCATGTCTTTCCATCGTACGTTACCTTTCTCTTACTTCTTGTCCTATCATGTCTTTCCATCGTCCGTTACCTTTCTCTTACCTCTTCTCCTATCATGTCTTTCCATCGTCCGTTACCTTTCTCTTACCTCGTCCTATCATGTCTTTCCCTCATCTGTTACCTTTCTCTTACCTCTTGTCCTATCATGTCTTTCCCTCATCCGTTACCTTTCTCTTACCTCTTGTCCTATCATGTCTTTCCCTCATTCGTTACCTTTCTCCTACCTCTAGTCCTATCATGTCTGTCCATCATCCGTTACCTTTCTCTTACCTCTTGTCCTACCATGTCTTTCCATCATCCGTTACCTTTCTCTTACCTCTTGTCTTATCATGTCTTTCCATCATCCGTTACCTTTCTCTTACCTCTTGTCCTATCATGTCTTTCCCTCATCCGTTACCTTTCTCCTACCTCTAGTCCTATCATGTCTGTCCATCATCCGTTACCTCTCTCTTACCTCTTGTCCTATCATGTCTTTCAATCATCCGTTACCTTTCTCTTACCTCTTGTCCTATCATGTCTTTACATCATCCGTTACCTTTCTCTTACCTCTTGTCCTATCATGTCTTTCCATCATCCGATACCTTTCTCTTACCTCTTATCCTATCATGTCTTTCCATCATCCGTTCCCTTTCTCTTACCTCGTCCTATCATGTCTTTCCATCATCCGTTACCTTTCTCTTACCTCTTATCCTATCATGTCTTTCCATCATCCGTTACCTTTCTCTTACCTCTTGTCCTATCATGTCTTTCCATCGTCCGTTACCTTTCTCTTACCTCTTGTCCTATCATGTCTTTCCATCTTCCATTTCCTTTCTCTTACCTCGTCCTATCATGTCTTTCCCTCATCCGTTACCTTTCTCTTACCTCTTGTCCTATCATGTCTTTCCCTCATCCTTTACCTTTCTCTTACCTCTTGTCCTATCATGTCTTTCCCTCATCCGTTACCTTTCTCCTACCTCTAGTGCTATCATGTCTGTCCATCATCCGTTACCTTTCTCTTACCTCTTGTCCTACCATGTCTTTCCATCATCCGTTACCTTTCTCTTACCTCTTGTCCTATCATGTCTTTCCCTCATCCTTTACCTTTCTCTTACCTCTTGTCCTATCATGTCTTTCCCTCATCCGTTACCTTTCTCCTACCTCTAGTCCTATCATGTCTGTCCATCATCCGTTACCTTTCTCTTACCTCTTGTCCTACCATGTCTTTCCATCATCCGTTACCTTTCTCTTACCTCTTGTCCTATCATGTCTTTCCCTCATCCGTTACCTTTCTCCTACCTCTAGTCCTATCATGCCTGTCCATCATCCGTTACCTCTCTCTTACCTCTTGTCCTGTCTTTCCATCATCCGTTACCTTTCTCTTACCTCTTGTCCTATCATGTCTTTCCATCATCCGTTACCTTTCTGTTACCTCTTGTCCTACCAATTCTTTCCCTCATCCGTTACCTTTCTCCTACCTCTAGTCCTATCATGTCTGTCCATCATCCGTTACCTCTCTCTTACCTCTTGTCCTATCATGTCTTTCCATCATCCGTTACCTTTCTCTTACCTCTTGTCCTATCATGTCTTTCCATCATCCGTTACCTTTCTGTTACCTCTTGTCCTATCATGTCTGTCCATCGTCCGTTACCTTTCTCTTACCTCTTGTCCTAGCATGTCTTTCCCTCATCCGTTACCTTTCTCTTACCTCTTGTCCTATTATGTCTTTCCCTCATCCGTTACCTTTCTCTTACCTCTTGTCCTATCATGTCTTTCCCTCATCCGTTACCTTTCTCTTACCTCTTATCCTATCATGTCTTTCCATCATCCGTTACCTTCTCTTACCTCTTATCCTATCATGTCTTTCCATCATCCGTTACCTTCTCTTACCTCTTGTCTCACCATGCCCTTCCATCCTCCATCTCCTTTCTCCTACCTCTTGTCCCATCATGTCTTCCCATTTTCTGTCTCTTTTCATCTGCAGGTGATTAGGAGATAATTATTTGGGGGAGGTGATGAGTAATATACTAGGGGTAATGGGAGATAATTATCTGTGGGTGCAGGTTATGGGAGATAATTATCTGTGGGTGCATATGAATGGAGATTGTTATTTGGGGATGTAGGTGTTGGGAGAATTATTTTAGTTTGGGGGTGGTAATTGGGGGTAATATAGCAAGGGTGATGAAAGATAATTAGGGGTGAAGGGGAATGAGGGTTATATACCAGGAATGATGGGAGATAATTATTTTAATGAGGGGCAGGACATTTGATGGGGGCAATTATTTTTGTCGGGGGACGTAATTGAGGATAATTATCATGGGTGATGGTAGATACTTATGTGGGGGTGAGATGATGGGGGTAGTTATTTGGGGAGGGGTAATATACCATGGGTAATGGGAGATAATTATCTATGGGTACTGTACTGGCAATTGGAGCTAAGTATTTGGGGAGAGGTGATTGAAGGGTAATGGGAGATAATTATCTGGGGAGGGGTAGGTGATGGGATAGTTATTTGGGCCGGGGTGTAGACAGGTTAGGTGATGGGACAGGTAGTAATTTGGGTGGGTGGTGATTGGGGGTAATATACCCTGGGTAATGGGAGATAGTTATCTGGGGAGGGGCAGGTGATGGGGGTAGTTATTTGGGCTTGGGTGTGGACAGGACAGGCAGTAATTTGGGTGGGTGGTGTTTGGGGGTAATATACCCTGGGTAATAGGAGATAGATAGTTATCTGGGGAGGGGCAGGTGATGGGATAGTTATTTGGGCCGGGGTGTAGACAGGTTAGGTGATGGGACAGGTAGTAATTTGGGTGGGTGGTGATTGGGGGTAATATACCCTGGGTAATGGGAGATAGTTATCTGGGGAGGGGCAGGTGATGGGGGTAGTTATTTGGGCTGGGGTGTGGACAGGACAGGTAGTAATTTGGGTGGGTGGTGATTGGGGGTAATATACCCTGGGTAATGGGAGATAGTTATCTGGGGAGGGGCAGGTGATGGGGGTAGTTATTTGGGCTTGGGTGTGGACAGGACAGGTAGTAATTTGGGTGGGTGGTGTTTGGGGGTAATATACCCTGGGTAATAGGAGATAGATAGTTATCTGGGGAGGGGCAGGTGATGGGATAGTTATTTGGGCCGGGGTGTAGACAGGTTAGGTGATGGGACAGGTAGTAATTTGGGTGGGTGGTGATTGGGGGTAATATACCCTGGGTAATGGGAGATAGTTATCTGGGGAGGGGCAGGTGATGGGGGTAGTTATTTGGGCTGGGGTGTGGACAGGACAGGTAGTAATTTGGGTGGGTGGTGATTGGGGGTAATATACCCTGGGTAATGGGAGATAGTTATCTGGGGAGGGGCAGGTGATGGGGGTAGTTATTTGGGCTGGGGTGTGGACAGGACAGGTAGTAATTTGGGTGGGTGGTGATTGGGGGTAATAGGAGATATAGTTATCTGGGGAGGGGCAGGTGATGGGGGTAGTTATTTGGGCCGGTGTGTGGACAGGACAGGTAGTAATTTGGGTGGGTGGTGATTGGGGGTAATATACCCTGGGTAATGGGAGATAGTTATCTGGGGAGGGGAGAGTCACACAGTAACGCGGAACCCTTCTCCTCCCTCTTAGTTACCGTCGGGCAGTATTGCGGGGGCACCGGCCGAGCTTCCGGAGACTGTTCCCCGCAGACACGCTGGCTCTGGTCGGGTACAGCAGCTCCGAGGATGAGGCGGAATCTCCGGATCCGACGAGGGGGTTGTGTGCTCTGTATATATTATATATCAGGTGTCATGTATGTGCATGTATCAGGTGTGCTGCGTCATGTATATATCATATGGTGTGTGTGTGTCATGTATATATCATATGGTGTGTGTGTGTGTCATGTATATATCATATGGTGTGTGTGTGTGTCATGTATATATCATATGGTGTGTGTGTGTGTCATGTATATATCGTATGGTGTGTGTGTGTCATGTATATATCGTATGGTGTGTGTGTGTCATGTATATATCGTATGGTGTGTGTGTGTCATGTATATATCGTATGGTGTGTGTGTGTCATGTATATATCGTATGGTGTGTGTGTGTCATGTATATATCGTATGGTGTGTGTGTGTCATGTATATATCGTATGGTGTGTGTGTGTCATGTATATATCATATGGTGTGTGTGTGTCATGTATATATCGTATGGTGTGTGTGTGTGTCATGTATATATCGTATGGTGTGTGTGTGTCATGTATATATCGTATGGTGTGTGTGTGTGTCATGTATATATCGTATGGTGTGTGTGTGTGTCATGTATATATCGTATGGTGTGTGTGTGTGTCATGTATATATCGTATGGTGTGTGTGTGTGTCATGTATATATCGTATGGTGTGTGTGTCATGTATATATCGTATGGTGTGTGTGTGTGTGTCATGTATATATCGTATGGTGTGTGTGTGTGTGTCATGTATATATCGTATGGTGTGTGTGTGTGTCATGTATATATCGTATGGTGTGTGTGTGTGTCATGTATATATCGTATGGTGTGTGTGTGTGTCATGTATATATCGTATGGTGTGTGTGTGTGTCATGTATATATCGTATGGTGTGTGTGTGTGTCATGTATATATCGTATGGTGTGTGTGTGTGTCATGTATATATCGTATGGTGTGTGTGTGTGTCATGTATATATCGTATGGTGTGTGTGTGTGTCATGTATATATCGTATGGTGTGTGTGTGTGTCATGTATATATCGTATGGTGTGTGTGTGTGTCATGTATATATCGTATGGTGTGTGTGTGTGTCATGTATATATCGTATGGTGTGTGTGTGTGTCATGTATATATCGTATGGTGTGTGTGTGTGTCATGTATATATCGTATGGTGTGTGTGTGTGTCATGTATATATCGTATGGTGTGTGTGTGTGTCATGTATATATCGTATGGTGTGTGTGTGTCATGTATATATCGTATGGTGTGTGTGTGTGTCATGTATATATCGTATGGTGTGTGTGTGTCATGTATATATCGTATGGTGTGTGTGTGTCATGTATATATCGTATGGTGTGTGTGTGTCATGTATATATCGTATGGTGTGTGTGTGTCATGTATATATCGTATGGTGTGTGTGTGTCATGTATATATCGTATGGTGTGTGTGTGTCATGTATATATCGTATGGTGTGTGTGTGTCATGTATATATCGTATGGTGTGTGTGTGTGTGTCATGTATATATCGTATGGTGTGTGTGTGTGTGTCATGTATATATCGTATGGTGTGTGTGTGTGTGTCATGTATATATCGTATGGTGTGTGTGTGTGTGTCATGTATATATCGTATGGTGTGTGTGTGTCATGTATATATCGTATGGTGTGTGTGTGTGTGTCATGTATATATCGTATGGTGTGTGTGTGTGTGTCATGTATATATCGTATGGTGTGTGTGTGTGTGTCATGTATATATCGTATGGTGTGGGTCATGTATATATCGTATGGTGGGTGTGTGGGTCATGTATATATCGTATGGTGGGTGTGTGGGTCATGTATATATCGTATGGTGTGTGTGTGG